>JAMPIV010012890.1:0-40000 GCA_024509875.1 Oreohelix idahoensis
CACCCCCAAGTTGTGAGGATGTTATTTGTAATGGGGTCACCATAAGGTGCCTTTATGATACAGGTTTGGATTATGATTCAGTTGTGAAGTCTAGCCTAGTGGACCCAAGTCAGTATACCACAGAAACAGTGGAAATACAAGGGCGACTAAGGACATACCACTCATGACACTTCCCATCGCAAGGATAACGGTGAAAACTCGCTATGTGGAGGGAGAAATCAGAGCAGCAGTGATAGATGAACCAATCTACCCTCTGATATTGGGGTGTAGATACGTCTTCTTGGGGAATCCCGAGAAACCTGTGATCATGGCGACAGTGCAGACCAGGTCACAGAAGAAGGAGGAAGAAGGTGAACCTATAAATGCTCATCCAGAGGAGATGAGGAAGGCGCAGGCTGAGGATAGGACACTCAAGCCCTGTTTTAAAAAAATTGCCCAAATGCCACACACCTCCGAGCAAGGGGGAATATTTCATGAAGAACAAACTATTATACAGGAAGACAGGAACTAGATCCACTGGTCACGGACAGTTAGTTCTTCCCAAGATATATAGGGCAAACTTAATAAGGAGCTTACATGTTGGAAAAGATGGTGACCATGAGAAAGTCGGTACCATCTGCCAAAAGATTGCTCGAAAATACTATTGGCCCGACGTAAATGTCGATGTTGAAAACTTTGTAGAAGCATGTGGCGTATTTCATGAGGGAACACCCACAAAGGGAAAATATGTGCAGGACCTAGAAACGCCACGGGGCAACTTTAGGCCTGAAAGAAAAACTAATTATACTCGGGTAGACAAAGTGGAATGGGAGCCCCCTTTTCACACCCAGTCTTCACTTGAATGGATTAACATGGCCACTATGCGAAGAGTACAAAGAAGAAATTTTACCCAGGATAAGATGACAATCCCTCGGTCAGACTTATATAAACTGGAAGAACAGACAAGAGAGCGAAGATCTCTCATAAACAATCTTAAGTGGGGAGACAAACCCCAGAGAAAAATTGGTAGTGGTCGATTTGTGAGTGATGATTCTAGGAAGAAAAGTCCTCATTATAGAGCTTCTAATGGACGGGACCCGATGGGTTCCATGAAAAATAAGTATGATAAATTAAAGATCCAGATGTAACTCTATTAAGGACCTGGACAGATGAGAAGGCGGAAGAGACTGTTACCTCATCGTATCAATACGTGAACGAACTGACCACTCGTTTGAAAGCTGGATGGAAACTGGCAAATGATAATTTGAAGCAAGCCAGGAAGAAACATGCAGCATATTTTAATAGGAAGGCAAAGGACAGGGAACTGGCAGTCGGAGAGAAGGTGCTGCTTCTACTACCCGGAAGCCAGAATAAATTACAAATTGGTTGGCAAGGTCCATATACGGTTCTAGAGAAAGTGTCTAGAACAAACTATAAAATTGACAAAAAGGGGAAGGAGAAAGTTTATCATGTAAACCTGTTAAAGAAGTATCTGGACAGACCACTCCAGGAAAGCACCCCCTTATTGACCTTGGCTATTGCAACCCAGATGCAAAAAGAACCACTCACCTCACATGAATACCCATTACATCCTTGTGAAACCGCAGCACAGGTAAAAGTCAGTAAGCACCTGACTAAAAACCAGAGGGAGAGAGTTCAACAAGTTCTGGAGGAACATACAGATGTATTAACAGATAAACCAGGCCATACAATTTTGCTACAGTATGACATGAAACTGGTAGACTCAAACCCAATCTGTATGAGAGCCTATTCTATTCCGTTCGCGAAGGAGAAGGCATTGAAGGAAGAAATAGAGTATTTGTTGAAGGAGGGGATTATTTCGCACAGTGAATCATCTTTTAGTTCTAGTGTCGTTTTGTTGAGAAAACCGTCTGGGGAACACAGACTGTGCATAGATTACAGGAAACTGAATGCTGTCACAGAAGGACAAGTGGATCCATTACCAGACACAAAACAGTTATTTTGCCAGACTGAACAAGGCAAAATACTTTTCAAAGGTGGATCTTAGTAAAGGCTATTACCAGATCCCAGTGAAGCCTGAAGTGAGACCTTATTTGGCTTTTAGCACTTCGGATGGACATTATGAATTCAATATGCTACCATTCGGACTGAAAAATGCTCCGAGTGTGTTTTCAAGGATGATGCGCAAATTGTTGGATCCCCTGAATAACCCATGTATCACGAATTTCATGGATGATATTCTCGTCGCCACAGAGACATTTGAAGAACACATTGAAGCTCTGGAGATGTTGTTTGATAGACTTCGGGAGGCGAACTTAACTGCTAGCCCAACAAAATGTTGTATTGGATGCAAAGAGTTGGAATTCTTGGGACACACTGTATATCAGGGTAATATGACCCCTGATCCTAAGAACTTGGAAAAACTGCAGAGAGCACCTAGGCCGCAAACAAAAAAGGACGTGCGATCATTTGTGTCGTTATGCGGATTTTATCAGAAATACATCAAGAATTTTAACGCTATTTGTGCTCCTCTGACTGATCTGACTCGCAAGGGACTTCCAGATAAAATTATTTGGACTGCACAATGTGAACTAGCGTTCCAAGAGTTAAAGGAAAAACTCACTAGCAAGCCTATTCTCAAACTGCCTGATTTGACACAGGACTTTGTCTTAAGAACCGATGCAAGTAATGTAGGACTAGGAGGGGCTTTGTTGCAAAGATCATCTTCACCTGATGGGGAACTGAAACCAGTCGCTTATGCAAGCCGTAAATTGAATAAGGCGGAACAAGGATACTCCACAAGCGAAAAAGAATGTTTAGCGTTAATCTGGGCAATAAAGAAGTTTCAAATCTATCTGTATGGTAGGACATTTGTGGTGGAGACGGACCATCAGCCTCTCGTATTCTTATCTCAGGCTAAGCATGAAAACGCAAGATTGCTGAGGTGGTCTTTATTGCTTCAACCTTATCAGTTTAGTATCCAATATATCCCAGGCAAATTGAATGTCGGTGCAGATTTCCTCAGTCGGCACCCCTGTGATCAAAATTAGAGTAGCGGCAGACGTGAGGAGTAATTTTACCTATGTGTATCGCTGGTTTTGGAACTTGCCATAGGCATGTTTTCAAGTGGGGAGATGTGTAGTGAAATTGACAGAGATACAACGGTAAAATACCTCCAAAGATAACATGTAAGGATAAAAACATAATGCGTAGGCTGCTGATAGTACATGATCGCCCAGACCGCGGGTCATCACCCTCCATAAAAATTGACTTGCTAGACAGGAGGGGAACGGCGGATAAAAGGAAAAAAATATGACTGGAAAGATTGCGTGAGACTAGAAAGGCTAAGGAGACGCAATTGGGGGGGAAACGGAGAAAAGTCACGTTTCCCAAGTTGACATAAAGCAAGGAACTCGACAGAAGGGACCTTGGATATGTTACGCCACAGTCATTTATTGGTCGCTTTTGCGATACCAAGCCTTTGATTTGAATTCAGCGGCAGAACGCAGATGTTTGGAATATTACAAAAATTAAAAAGTAACTTTTTTTGTAATATTAATGTTAGGAATATAAAAATTAGCTGGCCGGATGGCCCATTCTGAGCAGTGAACTAATATGTTCTTAATTTTACAGACGGATAGATAATATTGAAGATAATGACAAAAGACAGTGTTGTTCACATCAACGACAGACTGTATGGAATAAAAAGTGTCGCTATTTGCACAAAAAAACACGACCTCGAGACGCAGGTGTTCAAATCTACTTAGTAGGGAAGCGAAGGGACATTGGTGGGAGCTGTGTCTAAATATAACTTTTAACGACAAAATTTTGGAGGGGAGAGAAAGGTTGGTTCAAAAATCAAGTACATTTTGAAAAAAAAAAAACAAGTAGAGACGGACAGACTAACAGATAAACATCCATACTTGACTGAAGCATGACTGAAATGACTTTAGGGTAGGAAATTTGAATTTCAAATAAACCTAGGCAGTGATTGGCCACAGACAATCATTTTATCGGCGCTCAGACGCGCAAGTGGGGCCATTCCTCAATAGTTGTTCGATGATAGACACAGTATTTTAAAGTGTGGTGATTTCCAAATGAAAGAAAGTGAAATAAGTTCAGGGACGCCATACTATAGCCAGCAGCTCAGCTGAGTTTTGCTAGCATTTCTGTGTTCTTTATTCATAATCTGGTAAGATTGAAATTATTTCTTTGTATATTTTGAATATTGTTTAATGTTCGAGTGATTTGATACTGCCATATCGAAATCTAGCCTTACAAACAAGTAGGGATTTGCTCTAGACCCCCCGCCCAAGTCAGGGTCTAGGGACCAACGATATACATAAACTCCAACAAGGGTTAGGAAAGACAGATCAAGTGTTGAGAATAATGAAACATATTACCTATCCACTTTTAGGGAAGGAAACTAATAAATATTTTTCAGAATCTATAGTCTGGGAGGACCTATCTGATGTAAAACCACCATGGTAAATGTGCTGTTTGGTCAGAGAGATCTGACCTGTCTGTATGATGTGGTTGTTGTGTCCGTGTTGTGTCCAGACGTGGGTAGAGAATAGAATTTTGACACATAGCCAATACTTTGATTGCAGAGCTGTGAGTTTCAGCTGTCAACAAGGCGGTGTCCATTCAGTTGGTGATCTTACTCGAGTGTATCTGTGCAGTACGTTGTGACAGAGACCACTATTATTGCCCGCCAGCACGGAGAGGTGGGACCACCAGATTTCAGCACCAGAGCTACATATGCAAGATGAGTGAGCCTCTGGTCTGCTGGAAGTTCACCAACGCCTTTTAGTTGCTAATACCCCATAAAATTCCTGCAATTTACTGGACACTGTGTAGTCAATATAGACAGGTGTGATGAGGCCACCCCAACAGCACAAGCATTAACTATCCTCCCAAGTAGATGACTACTAGAACATTTTAATAAAACTAACTAGTCTAGTACTTATATATGTACACTCTTGCATTTATTATGTAACATTACATGCATTTCTTTCATAATTTTTAAATCCTTTTTTTTAAAAAAGTTCTGGTCAACATAAAACTTGATCCAGAACAAATAAATGTAATATAATTCTATCAAAAATTTTACACACGTGAGTTAGTTCAGTGTATTTTAACATTTGTTAATATTATTAGTCTGCTTAAATATCTGTGGGTGTATCTATAATTATCACACCACATTACATATCATTACCCTAGACATTTTACATAGATACATTCATTAGAAAGAAAAAAAAAATAAGTGTGAGGTCGTAGTGGTAGCAAGAAGGGCCTTCTGTCAATTCACAACTACATTTTATCTCAGGAGCCTTCACAGCTGACCTCATACATTACATTTAGTAATATCACCATCATACAATACCATCAAACCCACTACATTACAACTGACAAGGGTGATGGGACCTGTGCTAGTTTGCAGGCGGAGCGTTAACAGGCGTTCTGATCCATTCTCGCCTGGTTCAACTATTTTAGTTAGCGATTTTTTGACCGCAAAACCTACTCCGTGTTCTCTAGCTTTATTAAGATCTTTCCCTTGCCAATAAAATGTGTAGTCCTTCTCGCTCACCGTTCCAGAGCCCGCCAGGCGCGTTTCCTGAAGTGCAGCTATATCCACCTGAAGTCGTTTAAGCTCATCATTAATTATGGCTGTCTTCCTTACATCGTTTACATCCTGTAGGTTTTCGGATAGTCCAGTCAACATAGTCCGGACGTTCCAGCATCCCAATCTGAGAGTTTGCTTATTTCTATTTTTTCGATAATTGCTTGGTGCAAAATTTTCTGTCCACAGTTCGGGTTTGACCCTAATCCCCATGCACCCAATGGGGAAAGCAGACAGTGGCGGGACAACACCTTATTGACTGGGGGCTGCCCAGCTTGAAGCGGGCGGTAGCTGTCCAGTGAGATCCTAGAATCTCTCCCACTGTCGGAAGTAGCCCCTGGCGCCATGCCCTACGCCAATTGGGCAAAATGCTTATAACCGGTAACTGCTACTTCCCGTGTTTTGCCGACACCTATAGGGTGAAGCTGGAGTGTCCTCTCCAGGGCGCGAGCTTGGGCACAGTTATATGGAGATCAAGCTGTTGCCCATGCAGCATGTTCCCCCTCTCCACACAGCCGGTAGATCCAAAGGAACGGCAGTAGCCGATACAGTTTGGTACCAGCCATGTCGCAGGAGTTGCCAGAATAATGTCGAATCGACATTAGACTGCCTTAGGGACTCCGACTCCGGATTTATCCTCAGGGTTTACTCCCGAAGCCAATTCCATAAATGGATATTCCCGCAAGGCAGCGGTGGTTTGAATTCAGAGTTCCTTCTCTTAGATAAGCTACCAACCAAGGATCACGAGCCCTATCTGCCCGAAGCTGCTGGTTTTAAGGCACCAGTCGCTCGCCTTTGCCCCTTCTCCCGTCAGAAAAAAACGCATATGAAATATGTTACATGTTATGTACTCAATATAACTTACGTTTTTAAAATGCAAGCGTACAGCTTGACTTATCATTTAAAACTTAAAGAAAAAAACGCATATGAAATATGTTACATGTTACGTACTCAATATAACTTACGTTTTTAAAATGCAAGCGTACAGCTTGACTTATCATTTAAAACTTCCCGTGCAATAAGTTATATATTTAAAAATCATCAATCCTCATGAATTAGGAATACATACGTATTCCGTCAACACTCATGAGGCATCTAGCATTTATAAGTTAGTTTAGAAAAATTGTTCCCGTCTGATTATTTAGCAGTTAAATTAAATTCGTTATAGCTACATTGTTGTTTAAGCTAGAAATTATAATTTATTCTGCTTTCCACTGAAACACGTCACTAGAAAATAATACAGACTATATAATTAAGCACTCTGCACCAAATCTAACTAGTGAAATATGAAATAAGCGATTATCACTTTAAACACTTCACAAAATATTAGATAATTATTATAATATATACTTCAACACACAGAACTACAGGTAATCGCACACTTTAGAATTATACGCTGATATATTTATTTGAAGTCTAGAGTTCGGTAAATTTCCGAACAAACTAGGGCTTCGCTATACAGCTTATTCTATTCACGAACAACCTGTCTACTGCGAATTTTGAGGACTGAATGAAAATAAAGTTTAACTTTCTGGTTATATCTATTACCAGACAAAGGGGTCCCAACTTTATTTCGCCAAACGAAATAATCTCCCCTTTCCGTCTAAAACACCTTACATCAACTAGAAGACTACCATGAACTGACACTCGTGCGTTTTCACACCTCACGCTGACCAGGCCAACAGCGAGTGCCTTGTCAGCTGGGATTTCCAGACAAATGTCTCAAACTGCGCCGGGGAGATATCGGCTATCGCGCCTCACCTAAGCGTTCAGCCGATGCAACTCTTTGTGGCAGGTGAAAATGCAGACAAATTTGTCGCCTATAGGTCTGGCGAAAGCGAATATTCACAGTGTATTTCGTCTGGTGTAGGGAATGCTGTAGACACATGTCTGCTTCTATGTCTGGCCAAACGAATATATTCACAGTTTCGTCCACTGACGCCTAATGCAATAGAATGCATTTTAACGCTCTCTCTCTGACACGTTATGTCATAAATGCGTTTACCAGTATGAGAAAGAAAACGGTAAAGTTGAGAATGGGGAAGATAGTAATGTTTATAGTCGCAAACGTACGAATGCGAAAAACACAGGAAAAGGATAAAAGAGCGATAATAAAATATAGAGGATACGGATGAAAGAAAAAGAAGAGGATATAGGCAATTTATGATCAATAAACTCTCTGTGACAGTCATCCACATATCCTTGAATGGGATTCGGCACGTGATGTATTTGATAACCTTGCTCAATCCACCGCAGCCATTTGTCGATGCCTTGTTCAAATACAATGACACTCCATGGGCACCCCTGAATAATACTTTTCTTACGCTCAATCCGGTCTGTGATAGTACTGGCGTTTTTAACTTGATAGGAGGAGCCACAATATATATCTTTGGTGATGTTGACAAAGACGTCAGGGTAGCCTGATTCGCTTAGCTCCCTTATCATAAATTCGTGGTCAATGCTGCCAAATACATCTTTAGTATCAATAAAGCACAGATAGGCTTTTCCTGATGAATGTAGAAAGTCACTAACTGTTGTTTTTAGGGTGAAGACATGTTCTTGAAGACCATTTCTTGGCAATGATCCTTTTTGCCGTGGTGACTGTCGCTGGGTGTCAACAATCCACTGCATGTGTCGAGATTGAATTAATTTCATGAACAACTTGTATGATGATAGCAGGAGAGAGATGGGTCTCCAGTCTTCGATGTTGCTTAAATTTTCATTTTTAGGCACAAGGGTAGTTACACCGTGCTTCCAGTCTGGTGGCACCCGTTGGTTGAAAAGGCATGTGTTAAAAATAACCGTCAGTAACATACATACATACATATCAGAATCTTTATTCTCCATAAAATACATTAATTTGTACAGACATGATATAATAGATACAACATGGCATAAAGGAGAATCATTAGAATTTACATAAAGTGTTGAAGACGTCTCAAGTAGTTCTATGTGGGTGTTTTTACACCTAATGTTTGTGTTACACATACATAACAATCTTTAAGCTTTCTAAAAGACATTGGCATATAATGATACGATATGATGTGATATAACCTGCCAAAAATGAGTATCATTGAAATTTACAAAATGTGTGTGGAATACCATTCAAGTAGAGCAATATGGCGTTTTTACATGGGGGTTTTATCAGAATTTTTGTTTGCCATAAAAAGCTTTGACAGCTAGTGGAGTGAGATATTAAATATAGCATCAAATACAATAGTACATACAATAGTACATACATACATACATACATACATACATACATACATACATACATACATACATACATACATACATACATACATACATACATACATACATACATACATACATACATACATACATACATACATACATACATACATACATACATACATACATACATACATACATACATACATACATACATACATACATACATACATACATACATACATACATACATACATACATACATACATACATACATACATACATACATACATACATACATACATACATACATACATACATACATACATACATACATACATACATACATACATACATACATACATACATACATACATACATACATACATACATACATACATACATACATACATACATACATACATACATACATACATACATACATACATACATACATACATACATACATACATACATACATACATACATACATACATACATACATACATACATACATACATACATACATACATACATACATACATACATACATACATACATACATACATACATACATACATACATACATACATACATACATACATACATACATACTGTCGTAGATTTCCGATAGGAGAATTAAGACTAGGTTTGGTCCCTTCTGAATAGGTTTGAATAGGTGATAGACTCAGTGAGAGTTAGTGAAAGGTAATAGAATTTCCACACACGTGAGATGATAGATTTGATATAGTGGCTGTCTCTGAAAGCGAAAAGAATTCTTCTCTCTCTCACCTATCTTCTACAACAGTTGTTACAGCGTCAGACAGACTACACCAATATACATATTACGTATATTTCTATCACTCACAGGCACGCACATACACGTGACGACAGGTAAACACACAGACGTGGGAAAACTATAACAATGATATATATATTATCTAGAACGAGCTGACCAAACACGATTATTAAGTTCAAGAGCGATTTTATTATCAGGAAAAATCGGCTCACAACATCAAAGAAAGTACGTCAAGGAAAATACATATACACATAGTCATAAAAAATCAAGGAAATGTTGCAAGGATGATAGCCCCGTTATAGTGTTAACTCTAGGTTTAGCCCGGCCCCGTTAAGAGAACAGATGATGGCGCCCGAGTCACAGATACATAGAGTTTGAGTCTAAGAGTTGTCTTTGTTTTATCTCGTAATTATATGCACAGAGTTTGAAAAAAAATCTGATTTAACCTAAGACAAAACACAAGAACTCTAGCCTTAGCAACAAATTATGCAGATTGAAAAAAAATTAGGACAGCAACAGGGTGTCAAAGATAAAATAGTGAAAAATATCACTCAAACCAGCGTACACTCATTCATTCCGCCATGGCTTCTCATACTTGTACTCACGACTTTGCTTGCTGCCTCTTGGAACACATTGATTTTAGATTTTTCACACAGACTCAAAAAATGCAGTCTTCTGCCAAGAAGTCCCCAGTTCCAAAAGACGTATTTAACTTGGAGTCTCCGGGAACGACTACTTGGGTATGCAAATTTGTTCAAATGTCTGATTAAGTCACCTAACAATTATTCCAGGCGCGGGAGTTAGCAGAGCACAGTGTCAATAGCGTAGGTTTCTAAAAAATGATGAATGTCAGGTCGGTGCCTTCCCTCAGTATAGGATTCACTTTAGTCACACCACAGATTTGTCCACAAGATATAATCTAGTCGGGAAATGATTGTTAATATTCACGCCACCAGGCAGCAAATTATATAGAGTTTCTAGAAGAAATTAAGTGCTGGCTCCAAGGTCCAGTATTTATCATTACAGTCTTTGAAAACCCGTTATAGGGATATTAGTATTTCTGTCTAACTTGCACCGTCAGATCAGTGTTACTTGAGAAAACCCACGTGGTTCAAAATAAGGACTGTCTATTTCTTCACAAGTATGGAAACTACTACTAGGTGCTGGTAAAGTTAGGGTCACCCCAAAACTTTCACTGTGTGGAGGAAAAATAACACATATAATATAATAAACAGAATCTGTACTGGTTAAAACTTACATTTAAACTTGCAAGCAGAGAGCTTTGCTTATCATTTAAACTTCCCGTGACGTAAGTTATATTTAAAAATCAGCAATCCTCATAAATTAAGAACACGTGCGTATTCCGTCACCATTCATGAGGCTGGATTCTAGAGTTTATACGTTAGTTTAGAAAAATACACTCGACTGAGTATTAGCAGTTAAATTAAATTTATAAATAGCTACAATTGCCGTTATAAGCTAGAAATTTTAATTTTATTCTGCTTTCCACTGAATGCTTCCCTAGAAAAATATAATAGCCTACCACTTTATTTCTCTTCTGCGCTAAAGAAATAGATTAAAATGAATTAAGCGATTTAACACTTTAACACTCACAAAATCTATATATCTATCATATTAATTACCTCAACCACAGAATTACAGGTAGTCGCACAACTTAAGAATAAAAATGCTGAAAATATTTCTGGAAGTCTAGAAGTTCGACAAATTGCCGAAACAAACTGAGATCTTCGCTAACAGCTATTCTGTTTTCGAGCGACCTATCTACTGTGGAGTCTATGAGCGAGAATGAAATTAAAGTTTCAAACTTGGCCAATATCTTAAAATCAGACAAAGGGCCCAAACTTACTTCGCCAAGCGAAATTATCTCCCCTACTCCCAACATTTACGTCCGCTTAACGCGTGTCGTAACTGTCACCTACTGACCACGATGTACGCGTGTCAGTTTCAAATCCCAGACAGCCTGACTCCATTGCAGGGCAGTTTTCACACTACAGCTGACCATGGCCCAAGTGAGCGCCGTGTCAGTTTGGGATTTTCCAGACAAATGTCTGGATACTGACCGGTGCAGATGTAAAGTATCACACCTCACCGGGACTTATGCCGAGAAGAAGCTCGCGCGCTCGGTGAGAATGTAGACGATTTGCTACGTCCTATGTTCAGCGAACCGACTTATCACGCCTTCTGACGCCCTGCAGCCCTGACATCTACGTAATATCGTCCTAGCGCGATTCTCAGTTTTGAGAAAGAAACAGGTAAAGTTTGCGAATTATATGAAAATAATATTCGCAAAACGAATGGATGAAAAAATATACAGGAAAAATGAAATACAGAGATAATAAAAGAGAGAATTTGGGTGAACGAATAGGAAGAAGATGTAGGAAATTAAATGAATATAAACCCTACGTGACAGAGCCTCCCCCCTTTAAGATATGGAAGCACTCCATGTCTACGTTATGGAGTTTAATTTCCTATAACCGTAGCTTCGGGGTGTCTGTCCTCTTCCCTCTCATCTTCCCCCTCCATCTCTGTCCAATTCCTACTCAAGTCCACTCCTCAAAGTTTCCTTCCCCCGGAATGTCTCCCATGCGCGCTTGAAAGAGCGTCGCCGCTTCTGACATTTTTGAAAGATTTCCTGTGATAGCGGTGGAATATCCCTGCCACTATCATCATCTTCGTCAGTTTTGGCGATCGTCAGGAGATGGTCGGAGGTTGGCACTGGTTTTTCCAAGTATCTCTTTAAGAGATTTAAATGGAAAACCTTCTCCTTTCCTTCAATAGAGATCTGGTAGTTAGCCTTAGAAATCTTTTTCAGGACGGTAAACGGCCCTTGCCATCCGATCTTCAGTTGGTTGTTCTCAGTAGGGAGTAACACCAAAACTTTCTCTCCTGCTTCCAGTTCTCTCTCTTCCGCGACTTTCCTGTATCGGTTAGCGTGCTTTGTGCGAGCTCGCTTAAAGTTAGTCGTTGCTAGGTCCCACCCTAGTTTCAACCTTTCCTTTAAAACCGACACATATTTACTTGCTGAGACGACTGTCTCATCCGCCTTCTCGTCTGTCAGAGACTGAAGTAAGGCTTCAAGCGGGCCCTTAATGGGTCTGCCAAATAAGAGTGTAGCTGGCGGAAATCCTGTGGAAGTATGAGGAGATTCTCTGTAGCCAAATAATGCTGCAGGAATACAGAGATCCCAATCTTCAGGTTTCACTTGTGCCAGCTTACTTAGCATCATGGTGAGGTTTCCATTAGCACGTTCCACGAGCCCATTTCCGGCCGGAGTATATGGCTTAGTGTGGATGTGCTGGGTCCTCAAGATCTTAACGATCTCATCCATCAACAGGTTTCGGTATGGAGATCCATTATCCGTCAACACTTGCTGCGGGAATCCCAACCGAGTGAAAATCTGCACGAGGGCTTCTGCGACATGCTTGGCATCTGCGCATGTTAGCGGGATAGCTTCTGCCCATAAAGTGCATGTATCGACTAAGGTCAGGATAAACCTGTTCCTTCTTTTAGTCCTTTCGAAAGGCCCTAAAATGTCGATCACAACCCGTTCGAATGGTGTTCCCATTATTGGCATTTCACCCATGTGGACTGGGGGGGTCCGTTGCTTGGGTGGTACACGTTGGCACTGGGCACAGGATTTGACATATCTGATAATATCAGTATTCACTCCTGGCCACCAATAATGAGTGGTTATACGTTGGTTTGTGGCGTTCTGTCCCATATGTCCGCTAAAGGGAAGAGAGTGCCCCATTTCTAGGATTTGGCTTCTGTACTGTTTCGGTACTAGGAGCTGGTTGTAACCTTGGTCAGGCTTGCCCGTTCTCCGATAAAGTACGCCATCCTCAGAAAAAAATGTCCCCGTGCTGTTTGGGTTCCTTAGCCATGGGCAGTTTCCTAAAGCAGGGTGCCAAAGTAGGGTCCTTGTATTGCGCTTCTTTAAGTTCCATAGGTAACAAATTTGGCGCAGGCTCCCGTTCCTTCTTGGTTTGCCCTCTTGTAGTTACTGCTGCCACAATCGGCTCTTCCGGTTTCCCAATACACACGTATCTCCCGCCAAGTATGACTGGGTAGATGGGATCATCCATAACAGCCGCTTTGATCACACCTCTGACAAAGTCAGAGTGTATCTCCACCAATGCGATGGGAAGCGCTGTAGGTGCATCACTCTTACGAACTCCACAAAGTTTGACGGTCTCTCCTGTCTCTTGACCGGGTTTAACCAGGTTTCTGGCAACAATGCAATCGTAAGAAAGCCCCGTGTCAAATAAGCAAGAAGTTTGAGAACCGTTCAAAATAACAATACCTCGCGTTGAGGGTCTATCCCCAAGAGGTTGGGAATCACTGTCAATAATTCCGCCTTGCGAGACTGTTAATAAGCATCCGATGCGTTTAGGCTCGGTGTGCTCGGTCTGATCATATGTCCCGTGCTCAGGGGTTCTCCCTTTGCCACCTTGTCCTTTCTGGCTACGCTGCCATGTAGGGCGGTCGGGTTGATCAGACTGTTTGGGGTGGTTGGGGTACTTGTTCTTGTAGAACTTGGATTTTTCAGGAGGGGGTTTTTGAGGTCCAGTTTCTCTGTGGTTGTTTTGGTTAGAAGCCTGAGAAGATTGCTCTAGGTTATGTTTTCGAAAATGCTCCTCTGTCGGTTTCCGCTTTGTGGCCGGTAGTTCAGCCAGCGCATTGTGATAACGCTCAGACTTTTCCAAAATGTCTTCAAGTTTTTCTGCCCCCTGCTCAGCGAGAAATCTCCGGGTATCAGCAGACAAAGTGTTCTTTATTTGTTCAGTTAGAACAAGTTCCTCAAGACCTTCATAGGTAGAGGGGAGCTGCGAAAGCTCAAGGCACTTTGTTAGATATCCCTTAAGACGAGATGAGAACTGGTGAAAAGTTTCAGAATTCTCTTTCCGGCTGTTGCGAAACAGTTGCAAAAACTTGCGAGCGTTCATTTCAAAGCGCTCCAGTAACGCTTTCTTCAACACATCGTAGTCGTCTTGTTGGCTACTTTCCAGCTTAGAATAAACATCATAAGCAGAACCTTTTAGGGCCTGGGAAAGTTTCATATTCCAACGCGACCTCTCTAACCCGTACAGAGTTGCAATTTTCTCAAATTTTTCTAACCATGTGTCAATCTTCTCATTTGGACAAGGAAAAGATTCAAGAGTGAAAGACATAGCATTTAGTTGAAGGGATTGAGTGTTAGCAGGGTCAGTTAAGGAAGAATGAGGAGAAGACTCTCCATTGCTGGAGGTAGAGGCAGCACCACGACTTTGGAACTCAAGAGTTTTAAGCGCCAACTCGTGCTGTCTCTGTTCTTTCTCCTTCTCGTGCTGTCTCTCCTTCTCTCTTTCCTCCTGCTGTCTTTCCTTCTCTCTTTCCTCATGCTGCATCCTGCGAATTTCCATTTCCTCGTCCATTTTCTTCTGCTGTAAAGCTTCGGCTGCTTCTTCTTTCCTCCTAGCTTCTTCTTTTTCCTCTTTAGCTTCAGCTGCTTTCCTCTCCGCATCATATCTCTCAAGTTCGTCTCTGACAAAAGCTTTCGCTTCCTCTCCTTCCAGTCCCTCCTCTCTCGCTTCGTCCCTGAGAAATTGTCTAAGCTTTGCCCTCTCGGCCATATTATGTCAGTGACTGAGACTAGTGGAGAACGAAATTAGGAAAAAGGATACACTGGTTCCTACCACTTACGATAAAAAAAAAACCCAAAAATTCAAAAGATGATATCCTTAACCCTGGGATACCTCCTCCAAAATAAAATCTAACTATCGCTGCTATTATCGGCAATAAAGCACTCAATGCAAAACACGACTACGCCAAATAAATGGTAGTTAAGATTACAACTGAAAAATAAGTTGCTACAGTGGAAAAGCAAAAGAATATTGCAAAAATTAAAGAGAAAAATAATCCCTTAATTTTTAAAAATCCACTATAAGTTCGCCCCTGAAGTCAGATCGGGTAAGGGAGGGAATTAATCTGGACAAAAAGTCCGAAACACACTCCTTAACTTAGTTCAAACGCCGTTCTGCCTCAGTACCCAGTGAATGTTATACACTCACCACTTTACCAGCATTTAGTATTACAATCAGCAGTTAACATATATCCCGACAAAATCAACCTGTAACCAAAATGTATATTATTCAAAGATGCTGTGGAAAAAAAAAACTTATTAGTTTGTGTGGTCAGCACGCCCGTAAACAGATCGCTAGTCTAGGGGGTAATTTTTTTTTAAAAAGATACACAACTCACAAGACATCACACTCTTACTCTATTACAGAATAAGAATCTTAAATACAAAATCCAGATAGACGAGTCCACGTTTGTCGTACTCGTCTTCCTATTCTAAGTTCAAAGACCGGAAACGAGCCCTCATTTGTCGTAGATTTCCGATAGGAGAATTAAGACTAGGTTTGGTCCCTTCTGAATAGGTTTGAATAGGTGATAGACTCAGTGAGAGTTAGTGAAAGGTAATAGAATTTCCACACACGTGAGATGATAGATTTGATATAGTGGCTGTCTCTGAAAGCGAAAAGAATTCTTCTCTCTCTCACCTATCTTCTACAACAGTTGTTACAGCGTCAGACAGACTACACCAATATACATATTACGTATATTTCTATCACTCACAGGCACGCACATACACGTGACGACAGGTAAACACACAGACGTGGGAAAACTATAACAATGATATATATATTATCTAGAACGAGCTGACCAAACACGATTATTAAGTTCAAGAGCGATTTTATTATCAGGAAAAATCGGCTCACAACATCAAAGAAAGTACATCAAGGAAAATACATATACACATAGTCATAAAAAATCAAGGAAATGTTGCAAGGATGATAGCCCCGTTATAGTGTTAACTCTAGGTTTAGCCCGGCCCCGTAAGAGAACAGATGATGGCGCCCGAGTCACAGATACATAGAGTTTGAGTCTAAGAGTTGTCTTTGTTTTATCTCGTAATTATATGCACAGAGTTTGAAAAAAAATCTGATTTAACCTAAGACAAAACACAAGAACTCTAGCCTTAGCAACAAATTATGCAGATTGAAAAAAAAATTAGGACAGCAACAGGGTGTCAAAGATAAAATAGTGAAAAATATCACTCAAACCAGCGTACACTCATTCATTCCGCCATGGCTTCTCATACTTGTACTCACGACTTTGCTTGCTGCCTCTTGGAACACATTGATTTTAGATTTTCACACAGACTCAAAAAATGCAGTCTTCTGCCAAGAAGTCCCCAGTTCCAAAAGACGTATTTAACTTGGAGTCTCCGGGAACGACTACTTGGGTATGCAAATTTGTTCAAATGTCTGATTAAGTCACCTAACAATTATTCCAGGCGCGGGAGTTAGCAGAGCACAGTGTCAATAGCGTAGGTTTCTAAAAAATGATGAATGTCAGGTCGGTGCCTTCCCTCAGTATAGGATTCACTTTAGTCACACCACAGATTTGTCCACAAGATATAATCTAGTCGGGAAATGATTGTTAATATTCACGCCACCAGGCAGCAAATTATATAGAGTTTCTAGAAGAAATTAAGTGCTGGCTCCAAGGTCCAGTATTTATCATTACAGTCTTTGAAAACCCGTTATAGGGATATTAGTATTTCTGTCTAACTTGCACCGTCAGATCAGTGTTACTTGAGAAAACCCACGTGGTTCAAAATAAGGACTGTCTATTTCTTCACAAGTATGGAAACTACTACTAGGTGCTGGTAAAGTTAGGGTCACCCCAAAACTTTCACTGTGTGGAGGAAAAAATAACACATATAATATAATAAACAGAATCTGTACTGGTTAAAACTTACATTTAAACTTGCAAGCAGAGAGCTTTGCTTATCATTTAAACTTCCCGTGACGTAAGTTATATTTAAAAATCAGCAATCCTCATAAATTAAGAACACGTGCGTATTCCGTCACCATTCATGAGGCTGGATTCTAGAGTTTATACGTTAGTTTAGAAAAATACACTCGACTGAGTATTAGCAGTTAAATTAAATTTATAAATAGCTACAATTGCCGTTATAAGCTAGAAATTTTAATTTTATTCTGCTTTCCACTGAATGCTTCCCTAGAAAATATAATAGCCTACCACTTTATTTCTCTTCTGCGCTAAAGAAATAGATTAAAATGAATTAAGCGATTTAACACTTTAACACTCACAAAATCTATATATCTATCATATTAATTACCTCAACCACAGAATTACAGGTAGTCGCACAACTTAAGAATAAAAATGCTGAAAATATTTCTGGAAGTCTAGAAGTTCGACAAATTGCCGAAACAAACTGAGATCTTCGCTAACAGCTATTCTGTTTTCGAGCGACCTATCTACTGTGGAGTCTATGAGCGAGAATGAAATTAAAGTTTCAAACTTGGCCAATATCTTAAAATCAGACAAAGGGCCCAAACTTACTTCGCCAAGCGAAATTATCTCCCCTACTCCCAACATTTACGTCCGCTTAACGCGTGTCGTAACTGTCACCTACTGACCACGATGTACGCGTGTCAGTTTCAAATCCCAGACAGCCTGACTCCATTGCAGGGCAGTTTTCACACTACAGCTGACCATGGCCCAAGTGAGCGCCGTGTCAGTTTGGGATTTTCCAGACAAATGTCTGGATACTGACCGGTGCAGATGTAAAGTATCACACCTCACCGGGACTTATGCCGAGAAGAAGCTCGCGCGCTCGGTGAGAATGTAGACGATTTGCTACGTCCTATGTTCAGCGAACCGACTTATCACGCCTTCTGACGCCCTGCAGCCCTGACATCTACGTAATATCGTCCTAGCGCGATTCTCAGTTTTGAGAAAGAAACAGGTAAAGTTTGCGAATTATATGAAAATAATATTCGCAAAACGAATGGCACAACTACCCTAATTATAATGAAAAATATACAGGAAAAATCTAGAATATACGGGTGGACGAACGCTATACAATGACACAGTTATCGATCGGTACAGAGATAATAACCGGTTAAAGAGAGGTTCCTTGAAGCGTCTTGCTTTGGGTAAATGGAACGACTCTGCTCTTGAGTTAAAGAAGGCAAAGGCAGCAAGGAAAGGAACTGATCACTCCCACCTCATTAAAAAAAAGCTGGATCTTGTATGGTGAAGTCTCTTACACTTCATAACCCTACGGCAGTATTTGCTATGGGACTACTGTTTTTACCTGAGTTCACTTCTTCTTCAAGTACCATACCTGGTGGCGTAGGTGATCAAGTTTCTCCACAACCCCTTGTCCACAGTTCTATTGACCAACTCCATGCCATGTTTTCAAACTGTCCAAAATCTTCTCTCTTTGTCTTCCTCTATGTCTTTTTCCTCCAATCTTTCCTGTTGTCACGATATATTCCAGCTTCCTTCTCTCCATAACATTCTCAAAGAAAGTGAATTTCTTCCTTCTAGCCTGTGGAATAAGCTTCCTTTGTGCATTAGCCTCTTTCAAGACATGCTCATAACTCATTTAAGCTGTCCATATTATTTTCAACATTCTTCTGTAAAACCTGATCTCTTTAGACTCTGCTTGTTTACTAATTGTCCATGACTCACTTCCGTGTGTCAGGATTGGTTCGATATAACACTGAAGAACTCTCTTTCTTTCTTCCATTGGCAAAGAGTTGTCGCATTCTATTGTTCACACAATATACAAATCTCCTGCGATCTCTCTCTCTGTCTGTTTGTCCATCTGTCTTTCTGTCTGTCTGTCTGTCTGTCTGTCTGTCTGTCTGTCTGTCTGTCTCTGTCTCTCTCTCTCTCTCTCTCTCGTTCTCTCAACGCCATAACAAAATACAAGTGCCCAAGCCTAGGCTTGACTTATTCAAGAAAAGCTTAGCTTACTCTGTTGCTCATCTTTGGAACTATCTTCCACATGATCTAAAAAATAACAACTGTGACGTATAATGGAAATGAAGCCTTCTGTATCCGACAGCCTTTCGTGATCTCAGCGTAGTTTTAAGATTCGCTAACAAAGTCACGCATTTCTCTGCCTGTCTGACTCACCTTTTAATCTACGCCTCTTTTTACTTGGCCATATCAAACGAGCTTGTTTATCAACTTTCACAACCTGTCATTCATAGCAGGGGGCGAACCACGTTCGTTTACGCAAGTTTCTCACGCGAGCGGATCTGTCAGTATTACGATAACGAGCAGATCGCACGGGGAAAACACGTGGAAGTGTAACGGCCTTTGAAGATTCTCTATAAGGGGAGCAAATCCTTTGATCTCAAGAAACAGGGAAACTCTCGGACGGGAGCCCGCTACACCGAAGCGACCGTTTAACCCTTGATCTGGGAAACGTAGTTCAGATTTCTCTGCTGGGAAACGGAGTGTGAGAATTCACATCTTCTAGAGATCATAACATGATCGTATATAAACTGCGTCATTCTAAAATCATTATCAGAGTCGCTCAGAACTTTTTCGGAGAGTCTAAACACGTTATCTCTAGCGAATTAAATAACGCGTAGCTATTTTTATTCCAGATGTTTCAGTTGGGAATGTAAATTTAATCACCCGCTATCACACAGAAAGAGACGGTTTAGTTGACTAATAAATGCACTAGGCGACTGATAATTGACGGAATACAATTCACTTTTATTTCATTGTGTGTAATTTAGTAAGTGATTGTGTTTGACTATCTCATGCGACTGAACAAACAGACGCCGAAAATCTAATAATTATTAATGACAGGCGATATTTGTTGAGTGCGCGTAGGGATAATTTAATCATAATTGACATTATGCGCTGATCGTTGACCAGAGCAGGAGGGGAAAAAGGCTGCATGCATCAACCAAACTTGCACCCGCTAAACGACGTGCGACAGGATAGGCTAGACATAACGTGCACCTTTTAACTTTAATCAGGACTGACGGAGAGGATGAGAGATGCCTCGTCCCCTTCCGTGTAGATTATATATATATGTGTGTGGGTGTGGGTGTGGGTGTGGGTGTGTGTGTGTGTGCGTGCGTGCGTGCGTGCGTGCGTGCGTGCGTGTGTGTGTGTGTGGAGATATCATTAGCAGTAATTTTTTCATAATGTTCCTATATCCTTTAGGCAACCTGATCAATGGCGACCAGCGGTTTTTTATGTGCCTATATCTTGGGCCTTGTCTCCATTTTTACTGGTTGGATTAAAGTTGTCTTCTGTTGGCTGACGCGTCTCCAAGTTTCAGTTGTGAACAGGACGGGCCACAGAGACGAACGAACATTGTAATAGTAAATTTTACCTTTTTTACAAAATACCCAGATATATTTTCTTGCATTTTATCAGCCCATTGTGGTGAAATAACAATAACTGTTCTCCCGACTTCTGATAGTCGTTTCCAAGAGAATATTTATCCAGAAGAGTCACGCTATTTCAGAATCGGCACTCACTAGAGCCAGCCGATAGGATTTACCAATCAATCACGTACTATCATCAGTAACAATTTTGTAGCAACTAGCTGTGTACAAATAACAGAAGTATTTGTTTTTCCATTCTTTGCTGTGAACACTAGATCTCGATTTTTCTACCATTAACTATTCGAGGTAACACTATCGAACCAGGATTACCTCACCAAACTTGGCGTCCACCTTATAAAGTTATTGTCAAGGCTGGACTGGGGCCAAATTTGGCACTGTACCCTGACACTATCAATATCGATAAATATATATTCAGGATAACTGTACATTTCAGGAAATATCACCAAGATTAGGTAAGGAGAGAGAGAGAGAGCAAGGCCACGTAAGTCAGAAAGAGAGATTGAATATTTTCTTGTTACGGTAGCCTGTACCAAACTAGCTTATTTGGCTTTAACAATTGTTTACTTTACGGAGTAGCACGTAGTATGAACTTTGTTTCTTTACTGTCTATATACTGTAACCTATTGCTAACCTTTTGACCTTTGGGATTATTAACTTGGTTGGGTTCTTATCTTCTCAACGAGGGGAGGGCATAGGTATTCTGTTATATTTTCTATGCATGTAATTGTGATGTATCTGATCTTTCTCTTTTCAGATATTTGATGTTGTAAAGTTTAGTGATAATAAACAACAAAAGAACTAACTTTGTGTGTGTTGGTCAGACCCTTACCCACTTAACTATAGTTTTTCACGTTTTGTGTGTCTTGTTGTCGCATAGCTGTGTGTGTATAGTAAACTTATATTTCTCAATATAAGGGGGTGCAAGATTGTCTCATACTAAAATATAGGATGGACTAGAGAAACTATTCAGTCCAGAGACAGGTCTTCTCCTTAAACTATTCACTTGTGAAAACCAATTATTACACTTTAACTTCTCACGTATTACCACCATCTCCTATACTCAGGCGGGACCTTAAATAACTTTAAAACCTATCTAAGCACGACAACAACCTCAGTCCCTATTCATACCATCGTAGACTTTTCGAATACTTTATGCGTTCTGATTACTTGCCACCCTAATGTGATTATGTTTACGAACAAATGATATAATATTGAATGTAGGTTTAATGATGATGTTTCTACTTTTCAACATATTTTATTTCATGATTATAATTAGATACGATTAGAAGATCGGCTGCAACGACAAGCATGGGAAACAAAGAGCCAGGGATCCAGACCCCCCCCCCCCCCCCCCCCCCCCCCCCCCAGGACGACCCAGAGTCCGCTGGGAGGACAACATTAGACAATCTTTGAAG
The DNA here is from genome assembly GCA_024509875.1 of Oreohelix idahoensis. Lineage (NCBI taxonomy): Eukaryota > Metazoa > Mollusca > Gastropoda > Stylommatophora > Oreohelicidae > Oreohelix > Oreohelix idahoensis. Next base: position 22,252 of record JAMPIV010012890.1, read on the forward strand.
GACCGAGGACTAGAATGGAACCAGGCCAGGAGGAAGGCAGCCGATAGGATAGTCTGGCGCTCTCTCTTCCAAACCTCTACACCTCACGGTAGAAGGGGAACGACTAAGTAAGTAAGTAAGTAATTAGATACTGTGAATGTGAGTATGCTATTGTTTTACCTTTACAACACTGAATTTCTATGAATTGATATGTAAAATACATATGAGAATAAATGAATTCAGTATAATAGACGAGAGAAAGGAAGGGCAGAATGGGAGACGGGCCTGCGTGCCTGATTCTCAACCCTTTGAAGATAAAGTTCATTCGTTCGCACGCTCGTTCTCTCACATCTTACTTGGTTTTACCGCGCCTCAGTGTCCCAGCTGATTTCCAATAAAACCTGGCGTATAAATTACTGCATGTTTTCGCCGTTTAAAAGTACAGCTGGACTTCTTATTATGATTTTAACCTTCACCTATATCGGTAATTTGTTTAAATGCTATTGATTTTTGTTTAATCGTCAGTAATTCTGTTCATAATAATTATCACAATAACCATCATAATTATCAACATCATCATCATAAAATCATCAACTACATAATACTCCTGATCATGAATATCATCATCATAAAATCATCATGAACAACATAATCATCAGCATCATCATCACTTTTCAGTTTCCCGTGAGACATATACATCTTCAGTTCTCACCAAGCCCTCCCGTCTTGTGCTATTCGTCTGCTGTCTTCTCCGATTCGTCTGCTGTCTTGTGCTATCCGTCTGCTGTCTTGTGCTATCCGTCTCCCGTCTTGTGCTATTCGTCTGCTGTTTTGTGCTATTCGTCTCTCGTCGTGTGCTGTCTGTTTCCTGTCTCATGTCTTGTGCTAATAGTCTCATGTCTTGTGCTATCCGTCTCATGTCTTGTGCTATCCGTCTCATGTCTTCTGCTATCCATCTCATGTCTTGTGCTATCCGTCTAACGTTTTGTGCTAACCGTCTCATGTCTTGTGCTATCCGTCTAATGTCTTGTGCTATCCTTCTCATGTTTTGTGCTAACTGTCTCCTACCTTGTGATATCCTGTCGCAAATTAACAGTAAATTTGAATTTTCCAATCCGTCACAGCCTCTCTCCTGGCATTTCTCTTTGAATTTGTTAGAGACAGCCCCTGCAATATTTCATTGTTCTGTTCTTCTTGTATCATTTCTGGCAGAAGTGCGTCTAGCTTTTGATTGCGTGTCGGCCTCTTATTTAAGATTCCTTGCTCTGGACGCGATCAGCAGCTTAAAATAGGATTGCATAAGACGCTCCTGCGGTACGCCAACTCAGAGGGATGTTCCTCGCACGTAATAGTGTTTTGATTACACTAGCCGATGCCCGGGCGGCCGCCTTACTAAAGGTCTCTTGTAGTTGAGCGATGCAGAGTGGCCAACCCTTTGAAAGCTGGGTCACTTTCTTACGTCTCCGACCAGGGGAGAGAAACTTGCATTCGTTCTGCGCCTTTGTAGCGGGCCTTTTTTCGCCGATCGCTGGTTAGTCGTAATGTATAACGTTATGTATATTACAGGGTCATTAGTATCTCTGATGTAGATTCTAGACTAATGATTATATTACTCAGGGTTACGATAAAAGCGGGGTGGCCTAGACACGTGCATACGGCACGCGATTCGCAGATGGTTAGGTCGGCGTCCGCTCCAGGGCTATATAAAACGTACGAGCAACAGATGCTAGAATTAAAAACATACTTTAGAAATCACAATATAGAACGAACGAACGAACGAACGAACGAACTTTATTTTCAAAGGGTTGAGAATTGGGCACGCAGGCCCGTCTGACATTCTGCCCTTCCTTTCTCTCACCTTTCATACTGAATTCATTTATTCTCATATGCATTTTACATATCAAATTCAAGGAATTCAACGTTGTAAAGTAAAATAATAATATAGCACACTCATATTAACATTAATTACTTATAAGCATGACATAACATATGTTGAAAAGTACAAACATTATCAGAGATAGATAGATAGATAGATAGATAGATAGATAGATAGATAGATAGATAGATAGATAGATAGATAGATAGATAGATAGATAGATAGATAGATAGATAGATAGATAGATAGATAGATAGATAGATAGGTAGGTAGATAGATAGATAGATAGATAGATAGATAGATAGATAGATAGATAGATAGATAGATAGATAGATAGATAGATAGATAGATAGATAGATAGATAGATAGATAGATAGATAGATAGATAGATAGATAGATAGATAGATAGATAGATAGATAGATAGATAGATAGATAGATAGATAGATAGATAGATAGATAGATAGATAGATAGAACGAACGAACTTTATTTTCAAAGGGTTTAGAATTGGTCACGCAGGCCCGTCTAACATTCTGCCCTTCCTTTCTCTCTTCTTCCATAGTTAATCTATTTATTCTCACACGTATCCTAAATGTTACTTAAATAATAAAATAACAAGAAAGTACAATAAAATAAAATCCCAACATTGTAACAGTACAATAACAGTTACACAAATTTACAGATGCGTATCATAATTTATACTAAACAGGACAAAATTAACTTTAAAACCTACATATGATGTTATGTAATAATAATAATAATAATAATAGCCCCTTCAGTCATAACTGACTATGGGAATGCGCCCCTGAGGTGACAGCGTAATTATTTAAGAACATAACGAAATTAGGGTGGCATATAATCTGCACTCATGATGTATTTGAAAAGTCTGTGATTGAATGAATATGGACTAAGAGTATTTTTTAAGTCGTGTGGAAGAGTATTCCACAGATGAGCAGCAGAAAAAGCTAAACTTTTCTTGAATAAGTCGAGCCTAGGCTTGGGCATGTGTAATTTATTTAAGCGTTGACTGCGTCTTCCGCTGTATTTGAAAATAGGCCACAGATACGTTGGAGCATTCTGTGACAAGATTTTGTGAATAAATTTGGCTTTGTTGAAGAGAAGGCGCTTTCTTAGTGGTAATATGTTAAGATATGTATATGCGTCTACACACTGTGTGAGGTTTTTGTCTGAAATTAGGCGCACTGCACGTTTTTGTAATGAAAAGAGTCTTTTAGTGTTGGACATGGTGCAGCCATCCCAAATTGTGGAACAATAGTCTAGATGTGTTTGTATCTGGGATGTATAGAACATTTTTCGTGTCTCCTCATCTAGGAAATGTTTGATTTTAGCTAACTGGTAAACTTTTTGTGCCGTTTGTTTGGTCAGTGCTTGTACATGCGAATTCCAACTTAAATGTTGGTCAATTATGAGTCCTAGTGTTTTATATTCATTTACATTTTCAATTAAAGAGGTTCCAATGTAGAGCTGAAGTGTTGTTTTCGGCGAGTTTTGTAATTTTTGTCTAGTTGATATTATCATACATTTTGTTTTAGTGATATTTATTTGCATGCAGTTTTCATTGCTCCACTTAATAAGATTGTCTGTGTCGCTTTGTAATAATATTTCTAGCGTGTTGCAACTTTTATCACTAGTATAAATGGTACAGTCATCGGCAAATAGGTCGCAGGATGAGTGCTCGATGTGTAGTGGAAGGTCATTTATGTAAATGGAAAAAAGTAGAGGGCCGAGAATAGAACCCTGAGGAACACCAGTGTCAATAATAGTTGGGCTTGACAAGGAGTTATTGTACCACACTACTTGCTGTCTGTCGGACAGGAATGATTTAAGTAATGTCACTAGTTTAAAGTTAACTTTCATTGTTTCTAATTTTCTTATTAAAACAGCGTGATCTAACATATCAAATGCTTTCCTAAAGTCTACAAAGATTGCTCCACATATGTTATCGTTATTTATGTTTAGGTGCAAGTTGTCTATCATCTTAGTTAGAGCTGTGTGGCATGAATGCTTTTGTCGAAACCCTGACTGACTGTCAATTAGCAAGTCATTGCTAACTAGGTAATGTAGTGTTGCTTTATGTATGTGTTTTTTTCTAGTGGTTTAGAAAGCGATGATAAAAGAGAAATAGGTCTATAGTTACCAAGATTACTGTTATCTGACGAGCCAGGTTTGAAGAGAGGATATACTTTGGCAATCTTAAAGGCTGAAGGAAAATAACTTTTAGCAATACATTGATTATATATAAAAGTTAGTGAATCACTAATAGCTGGTGCGGCGTAACGCAGTATTCGATTACTAATTCCGTCAAGCCCTGATGAGCTATTATCCTTAAGGCCAATAAGATAGTTATACACTTCATTAACTGTCATAAAAGGAATGTCGGGTGGAACTGAGTTTGTACATTTGTTTTTACAGAATGCTGAAAGTTTGTCTAAGTCACTACAGGAAGGTGGTATTGTGGATTTCAGACCGTTTATTTCTGCTTGAAAGTGATTGCTGAAGTCGGTGCAAGTAAATGAAGTGTTGGAAGAGAATGAGTCTGGTGCATTACGTTTTTTCGCTAAGGTGTTAATTGCCTTCCATATTTCCTTACTATTTGATTTGTTCTGAACTATATTTCTAAAACGATTTTTCTTTTCTTTCCGAATTAAATATTGAACTTTGTTCCTGTATACCCTGTATGTGTTGAGGTCCTTATTTTTGTGCGCTTGATCTCTCTGCCTCATAGCCTCCAACACTTCCTGCGTGATCCACGGAGATTTTAATTGTCGTTTGACGCGAATTTCCTTAGCTGGTACGTGCGTGTCAAAAACATTATAAAAAATTTTTGTCCAGTATTCAATAGCGTCATCCGGATCAGGAAGTTGGTAAACACGGGCGAGAGGTGCAGTTAGCAAGTCATTTAAAAATAATTCCTTACTGAAATGTTTGAAACTTCTAAATTTGATACTTACATGTTTATTTTTCGGAACTTTACATTTATTCTTTGACCATGTACAGCATACTGGATAGTGGTCACTCATTGCAATATTAGGGACAGAGCATTCTATGATGTTTTCTGGGCAAGTTACGTAGATGTGGTCGATTAGTGTGGTTGATGCTTGTGTTACTCTTGTAGGCTGGTTAACTATTTGTTTTAAGTTGTACGATAATATTATATTTTTCCATGTTAGATTTGAATTGTGTATATCGATGTTGAAATCACCAAGAAGAACAACCTCCTTGACTGTGGCAAATACATTGTCCATCATTATGGTGAAATCTTCGTACCATATAGGTCCTGCACTAGGATTTCGATAAAGATATCCCACCAGAAATGGGCCCTGATTCGGTAGCTTTATTTCCAACCATACACATTCTATCTCTGCTGTCTCTAAGTCGTTTCTGCGGCGAAAATTAAGGGAAGTGGAAATATAAACTGTTATACCTGTCTCTTGTTTTTTGCTTGCGTCTCGCCGAATAGTTTTAAAACCATTTAACGCAATGTCATCGTCTGTTATTCTGTCATTTAGGCGACTTTCTGAAAGTCCAAAAATGTGAAAATTATTACTTAGAATGTATGTAAGTTCGGGGAGTTTACCTAGAAGATGGTAAATATTCAGATGACCAAGTCGTAGACCATCCTTGTGAAGCCACGGTACATAATTACCAGCCATGCTTGTATAGTAAAAAGAAAGATATATTTTAAAAAAATATAAAAAAATATAATAAAAAAAATACAAGTTAAAAAACAGTTAGGCTATGCACACAAAAAGCGCAAAATATTTTTACGAATTAATACTTCACCAAGGAAGTGGAATTCAAGAAATGAGAAATTGCAGAAAATACAATATTAAAATAATTAATACAACTAATAAAAAACAATTTCAACTGAGTATATGAAAATTGTCACAAAACAATCAGGCATACAACATATCACACCAGAACTGCTCAACACAACAAAGTGAAGTTAAACGAGAGATGGAAGAAATTAATAATAGTCACAAGTCGGACAAGTTAAGTATACAACACTTCACACCTTAACACCGAAAATTCTAACAAATTGAAGCTACGCGTGATAATAAGAAATTTAAATTGTAACGAAATAAGTAATCAAAGAAATTTTTTTTAAGAGGATATTAACCGATAAACTATTAAAAGTTCTGATTATTACCGTTGTATTAAAAAATCAACAAATGTTCAAATGGAGTGAAGGCTGTAGTAACAGAGATTTAGTGAAGCAAAGTGTTTGTTCGTCAATAACTGACGTCTCTGCCGGGCATATAATAGGGATGACTTTGGGCAGACATCATTAATGCTTGTCTAAGTGACGCAGGGCTGAATTGCATCAGATAGACAAGTTCAGGGTTCCACTGAGGACGATAATAAGAACTAGGGGAGGAAGCATGGTGATCTCTGATTTCTTCCGTCCTTGTTGTAGTGTTGGTAGGAGTATTCTGCGCCTGGGACATTGGAATACTGTTGGTAGAGGTACCTGAGTGGGGCTGCTTTGTGACTAATGGGGGAAACATGGTATCATAAGATTCGGCTTCCTGATTGAAAGTGGCGTTGTGATAGCTGGAAGGCTGCCTGCTTGCAATAGGTGTGCTTCTTTGAGGGGTAGGTGGGGTTTGTGATGCGTTGTAATTATATGTTGATGTCTCAGTAGATTTCGTTGCATTCTCTATATGGGTTGAGCTGTCTTGTTGTGTCCTTTCTGGATATTTTATGTTTTTGGCCAGGATACTGCTTCCCAGTGTGGATGTGTGAATTTGATCTCTGTAGAGTCGTTTCTTAGGTGCTCCTGAGTTAGATGTAAAGAATGGAGTATTGTTGATGAAGCCAAGGCCGTTTTGTTTACAATAGTTCTGTAGTTTTGTGTTGTAAGTGTCCGCTGTGCTGATTTGGCGTATTTTTATGTATGGATTCTTCGCAATCTTCTACTATTGTTTGAGGATGATCTGGTTGTCTTATCTTATAGAGTGAGAAGTCTCTCTGCAGTTTTTCGATGATGTCCTTCATGCTAGAATTGTCTTCCCTCAGAGATACTATCTCCCTTTTAAGAAGTTCGTTTTCGGCCTTGAGCGATGTCTGTATACTAGACATGAGATCACCAATTAAACTTCGTAGCGTGTCCTCCATATTTTGCATTAGCTCCTGGCAGCACGACACATGTAACTTCGTGGTGTCTTCTTTTTGTTGCTCAAGAGATACAGTTTCAGCTTTTCGTATATTTTCATGGTCCATGGGGTATTCGATGGCCAACATAGGTTTAGAAATTGTAGGGGTGTCTGTTATTATATCCAATACTGCAGAAGGTAGAATTTCTGATTCACTGTGAGACATTGGGTTGCAGCTGATGTTGAGAATGTCGTTGTCGGTAGTAAAGTCACTTATGCGTGGAATCATTGAGTCTACTGCCAAGTGGGGCATAGAAACAGCGGAGTCCATTTTAGTGTTTTCTAACTCAACATCAGTTACAATTTTTGCAGATTCTTTTAATTCTTCAAATTCTGTTTCTAGCCATGATTCGATAGCTGCGGCAGTCCCCTGGGTCATAATTTTGTTCTTAGTGTGATAAAGGTGAATTTTGAGAAGTGGTGTTGTTATAACGTCTTCTACTAGTGCACCATTTATGTCTGTTCTTGACTCTACAAGTCCTGTTTCGTAGAATTTAATGACAATGAAACGAAATGCCTCGTACTGAAAGGTGTTCTGGAATGTTATAGTTACACATTTTCCATGACTTGATAGCTTCAAGGTTATACCGGACCCTGTTCTACAACCTTTAAGTTTTAGGTGAATAGCCCTCTCTTTGTTCAAAGCATAGTTCTTTATGGTCGTTGGTCTTAAACGAGCGTCCCTGGGGCCCACTGTTAGCTGCGAACTAACACCTTCTTCCAAGCATGACATTGTTACATTCCACCGGGCGTTTTGTTATCGGTGAGGAATATTGTATACCGGGAAAATTTTATGATGCTTGACAGCAACGCTTGACCAACAACTGACCTCTTGCTTTGGCGAAGGTCACATTCGGATGAGTCATGTAGTCATTGTTAAAAATATCCTCCAATAACATAGAGAAAAAACTGATACACATTTCAACGGTAGTCTATAAAATGTTACACATTACATTAACACAATATCATGTTTAAAAATTTCACCGTCTAATAACCAATATACTGATATAAAAATCCACGGAATGTGACTTAAACTTCCTGCGTTAATGCTGCGAAATGTGAGAGCAGATAAAAAACACGTCCGTCCATGACGAAGGGAATAGACATGACAGGTGGTAAGGTTTTAAGTATAGATGCCCCAGGAGAAGCCCAATCAATACTTTAAACGATATATACACAAAACAAAGGAAAACATATACGGTTAATAACAGTAACAACATTAGTAATAATAATAACAATAATAATACTTCAGCAAAGAAATTCAACCAAATATAAACTAATCAACAAAAACTAACAAACCATTAAAGAAAAACAAAATTATTGACTACTCATAGTGCAAGGAAAGACAAAGAAGTAACAAACAAACAAAAAACAAGACTTAAAAAGTAGAAATGCTAATATAAATTAAAACCACCAACTGCAAAAGACAATAGTTATCTAAATACAAAATTAAAAATAAAATTGCGTTAAATACCCTAATTATAATCAAATCTGAGGTTGAACAGGGTAGACCAAGATGGTGGTAGAGCAGTGGCAATAATGGTCAGCTGTTAAGAGCCCTCTCATCTTCCTCATAACCTTTTTAAAACAACAACAACAAAAAGTCTTTACACTTCGTTAACAAACTGGGCTCGAGGATAAACAGAATGAGACACAGGCAATTGTGGACATATAATTCGATCAATGTCGCCTAAAATTCTTGGTATCTCGGGTTCCAGGTTGTGGTAAAGTGGGATGATATAAATATTTATAGGGACTTAATGTACTGACTGAGATCAGCTGTGAAGGTATCTGTATCTAATAAGTGTGGTGTGTTACAGATGACCTTACTTTGCTACCACATTTAGACCTCAGTCAGACTTATTCTGGAATATATGTGATGACTACGTTGAATGTCTAGGGTTATGATAGTGATGAAGTGTATGTTCACAACAACCAATAGACAGATAAACAATTTAATTTAATCCACAATACTTTACAACACTGTGACACTCACATACATATAACACTCTATAAGACTATCTTAATAAGTCAAGTGTTAACTTTTAAAATATGTACAGTAGAACTCCATTTATCCGAACCCCAATTATCCGAACATCCAATTATCCGAACACTTTTTCCAGAAAAAAAAAAATCAGATGCCACAGTCACGTTAGACTAAAATTCTGAATCTTTTGATGCGGCAAACTTCAAATGTGTGCGACCAATTTGTAGAGAATGGGATGGCTAATGGTCGGTCGCTTACGTACAGGAAGTCAGTTAGATCATAAAGTCAGTTAATATCTGGTTTATCAATCCAGTGTACGTGTGCGTTCTAGGTAGAACACTGGCTAAACAGACAGTTCAACTTAAAATAATTGTGTCTGCTACTACAGCAGAATAATTTTGGTGTACAAGTATTTCTCTGTGCGATATGGCATCTTCCAGTAGGCCTAAAGCATATAAAAGGAACCGCAATGTTTTGTCAATTGAAACGAAAACAGAAAATTATCAAGAGACTAGGACAAGTTGAAACTGTGTCTTCACTTGCGAGGATTTTCAATGTTGGGAAAGCTACCGTCTCTGACATCAAAAGTAACAAGGATAAAATTATGAGTTTTGCATCGAAATTTGATAGTGAAAATGGGTCGAAGAAACGTAAAACCATGAGAAATGCGAAAGATGTGAAATTGGAAGAAGCTTTGTATATATAGTTTGTGCAAAGAAGAAGCAAAGGGGAACCTATCTCTGGTTCTCTGTTGTGTGAAAAGGCACTTCAGTTCAACAATCAACTTGACGGTCCTCCTGACTTTAAGGCTAGCCAGGGATGGTTAAGAAACTTTAAATCTCGTCATGGCATACGAGAATTGGAGATTCAAGGGGAATCTTTATCTAGCGATGCAACTGCCGCTAAAAATTTTAAAGAAACATTCTTGGCTTTTTTGGAAGAAGAAGGTTATTCACTCGATGATGTGTATAATGCCGATGAGACTGGCTTATAATGGAAATCATTGCCTCAAAAATCACGTGCATCTCAGCGCGAAGCAGCTGCCCCTGGGTTTAAAAAGTGCAAAGAGAGAGTAACAATTTTGGTAGCCGCAAATGCCAGTGGAAGTCATCGTTTACCGGTGCTAATGATCGGCAAAGCCAAAAAACCACGTTGTTTAAAGAATGTGACATGTCTCCCATTGTGTTACAAAGCACAGAAGAGTGCTTGGATGAATAGTGAAATATTTCTTGATTGGTATACAAATCAGTTCATCCCAAATGTGAAGAGGTTGAGAGAACAAGAAAAGAAAACTGGAAAAGTAATTCTTCTACTGGACAATGCACCATCTCATCCAGAGAAGGATACATTGAATGCAGTTGATGCAAATTTTAAAATAATTTTTCTGCCTCCCAATGTAACAGCACTGATTCAACCAATGGATCAGGGTGTTATAGCAAAGCTTAAAAAGATGTACAAGAAGGAAGTCCTGCGTCGTTTATTGTTGGCTGAAGATGAAGAAAGTGTGGTGGCGTTTTCCAAAAAGCTTAATATCAAAGACTGCTGCTATATGTTAGCTGATGCTTGGACCACCCTGTCACAAGATAATCTCAACAAGGCTTGGAGTAGATTGCTTGGGAAAAAAGGAGGAAATGAAACTACTGCAGTGGACACAAATGATGATTGTATAAATGAAGTTGTGGAACTGTTTCAAGCAATGCCCGGATTTTCGGACTGTGACAAAGATGATGCACACATGTGGCTAGAAGATGATAATGATTCTGGTTTTCAGTTTTTGAACGATGAAGAAATTTTGTCTTTTGTGCAAGAAGAAAACCAAATACATGTAGTGACCGATGATGAAGACTCCTCAGAAGTACATGATGCACTTGTAGATTATGAAGAAAAACCAAAACGTCGACCAAGTCCTGAAGAGGCCTTTATAGCACTAGAAACAGCGATGGCTTGGTACGAGCAAGAAGATGACAGCTGTCCTACACAGCTTCTGCTGTTGAAGAGAATGCGGGACTTAGCAGCCAAAAGGAGACTATCCAGTTTGGTGCAAAAGAGGATTCCTCATTATTTTAAATAGTGGGCTACATCTGTGCAAGTACATATATACGTAAGTTGCGCCTGGTTTTTTTTTTTTTTTTTTTTTGCGTTCGCCCGCTAATACTCGAGGCGAAATATCAGGTTATTATTTTATGTCTAACCTGACATTGATTTTACGTGAGTATCCCTTTATTTCTTGTACAGAGACAGGTGTCCCTCGCCATTCAGGCAGATACTCGCCGATTTCGGAGGTACCCATTGCAGCTGGGTCGGCTCAGGAGCCGCCAGTCCCTGGTCGACGACACTGCTTCAAATGTCATCGCCAGGTCTCGAGTTAATCCAGTCCAAATCCCGGTCGACGAAAAATCCTCAAATGCCGTCGCCCGGGTTTGATCCTGTATCACCCGGTCGCCATAGCGGTGTTGTAACCACTACGCTAGCGCGGCTCCCCAAGCCTGGTTTTGAATCGTTTGTAATGTTATTTTGAAAACATTTCTCTTTCTTAACAAAAATAATTAATACAAGTAGTACATGCACTGCAGTGTAATAAAAGATTTTGGTGATACAGTGATCTAATACAGTGTGGGTATTATTATTACAGTACAAGTAAATATGTTTTATAGTGTATTTTCCTTGTGATGGTTAATTATTTTTAGAAATATGTGTACATGTACTCGATACATTATGTAATCCAATTATCCGAACATTTGATTATCCGAACGATGCTCGGTCCCATGGGGTTCGGATAAATGGAGTTCTACTGTATTAATTCCTTTCAATAATAGATATCCTGATTCAACTACAAAGTGAACCAGGAATCACAATCAAATGTAATCACAAGTTGTATGTACACAATTTATAGATAGGATCTTTGTATTGACATATATTATTATTACAATATGTGTGTAAGTTGTGATGTAGTACTATGAGGTAATACTGGCTTTTCAAGCTAGGTTGTTGTTTGTCATCATGACTTCAGGTGTCTGTTTCTGGTGGAAATAATATTGGAACGGTTCACATTTTCTTTTTATTTGAAACAAATAACTGTCCCTCTTGATTTAATGTACAGTCAATTTTAGAGGGGGGTATACACAAGATTGAGCTGCTCTGGCCAACGAAATCTTAACTTCTGTGTGGGCGGCAAGCAAACTGACTCCTCTGCTCGCTTGCTTCACCGTTTTCTTGAGAAACAACACTGGTCGATATCTTGACCAAGGAGTATGCTACCAGCCTCTGGATTCAGCAAAACTCAGACCAGGTGCTGCTTTAATACTTTAGTACCACGGTCCCTGAAACAAGAAGGTTGTACCTCCTACTTCAGAACTAATTTATAATCTATTTCCACACTGAAGCACAATACATAACAAACACAGAGTTCAGCGCGGTAGGCCAACTGCTAGCTTCTCATGAAACAATATACACCAGTATTCCTTTCCCTAATGGTTACAACGCCTCTGCAATTCCAGCATTAATTCCTTCTATTCAATAAGATAGGTGTCATAGTACTATTTGGCAATCCCATGCAGTTATACTCCTCTCCGACAAGTTTTTTCCATGGTGGAGCAATATCTAGGCTTTGCCTCATGTTTGTTACTGAACCACACACATACAGACATAAATTATCAATTCACATTCAATTTTCATCAAAAAGATATCAAATATGTCTAGCTTACCACAATTCAAGGAAATATTAAACAAGTACGTTGACTGGCGATGAGTTATGGCACAATTCCGATCTGCCTCTGTCCCAGGCTTTTATTCGAAAAATATGAGCTGGTTCTCAACGCACTTGCTTCTACAAAGTTTATTTTTAAAAAGTGGCACTGAACAGACGCTCCTAATTGACTATATTAAATGGTCTAGCCAATGACACCATGTTTACAAAAGCTTTTGAAAAAATGTACCCTTCCTACTGTTTCCATTAACAACCAAAATAGTATTAGCAGTCGACTAATCATGTTTCGCCTTACATATTATTCTAGCCAATCAAATCGGATTTAACGTGGTGGCCTCATTTCCTCTAAAGCAGTGTCCAAAAACGCCATTATGAGCAAATATGATCCTGTGTTGTCAGACAACACCACTATAGTATTTTGGCTATAATTTGTTAATTATTAGACTACTTGCTTAACACCTAACATATTCTTTGTCAGCAAGTCCTAAGGCACCCAAATATATAAGTTTAATGGAGCCAAGTGGCTGCGTTCAAAATATGTATTTTCTTCTACCACCCGTTCACTTCTATACGATGGAGTGTCTTCTGTACTGTCAGGCTAATGTCAGGATTTCAGACGTAAAACAGTATTGTGTCATGTTTCCTAATAAGCATTAACCATGTTTTTTAAAACCTTACCTCGTATTGGTAGTGTTTTTTGTCACTGTTTATTTGAAGAATTTGGTTTAGTGGAGATGAGTCTAAACATCAGCATGGAGTAGGTTTTATCGTACATAAAGATAGATTGAACTCTGTCATCAGCTGCACCCCAATAAATAGCAGGCTTATCACCATTCGTATTGCAGCACATCCAAAGAACATCTCCATCATACAAGTATATGCCCCCACTACTGACTATGAGGATGAGGCAATTGATACATTTTATGACAATCTGGATGAAGCAATTAAGAAAATTCCAAAGAAAGATCTTCTCATCGTGATAGGTGATTGGAATGCTAAAATAGGGCCAGATGCATACGCTCACTGGGCTGGTATAGTGGGGAGATTTGGGACAGGTGAAACCAACGATCGAGGACTAAGGCTACTAGAATTTGCCAGCAACTATAAACTAACCATTGCAAATACACTATTTCCTCATAAGTTATCAAGAAGAACAACGTGGCATGCCCCAAAAACTGAGATACATGGCCAAATTGATTTTATTCTTGTATCCAAAAGATTCAAGTCCAGTATTAATAAAGCCAAGACTAGGACTTTTCCTGGCGCCGACATTGGTAGTGATCACGACATGGTATTGATGACGCTTAAGCTTAAACTTAAAAAGAACTATAATCAAAACATATGTTCTCAGTTAAGATTCAATTTAGACAAACTGAAAGATCCAGAAATCGCGGGAATCTTTGAGGCAACTGTTGGAGGAAAATTCGCAGCTCTCAACTTTTTGGAGGATGATATCAACTCAATCACAGAGAACATGAAAGACGTGCTCATTGAATCAGCAACAGAAATACTTGGTAAAAGAAAGAAAATAAACAAACCATGGGTTACAGATGACATTCTGAAGTTATGTGATACACGGCGGGAAATGAAAAAGGTTAAGAAAGAGGTTCCTGAAGCAGCATGGCAATACAGTATGGTGAATAAAAATATTAGGAAGAAAATGAAACAGGCCAAAGAAAAATGGGTAGCTGATCAATGTGAGTCCATTAATACGGGGCTAATAAAAGGTAACAGCAAGGCAGCTTTTGACACATTAAGAAAACTATCAAAACCCCAACAGCCCAGGGTAACTGTCATAGAAGATAGCAATGGGGCTCTGCTCAATGAAAAAACAGCTGTAATGAGAAGGTGGACAGAATATTGTAAAGAATTATATAACTGTAAACTTGACACTGACTTAGGCATATTAAACAACATTAAGTGCGAAAACAGGGAACTCGGAAATGCAGCAATATTACGGGAAGAAGTGAAAGAGGCTATATGTTCGATGAAAGGAGGGAAGTCACCGGGTGTGGATAATATCCCAGCAGAGCTCTTGAAATATGGAGGACCAGATATAGTAAAAATCATGACAACAATTTGCCAGAAGATATGGAGTACAAAAAAATGGCCAAAAGAATGGACGCAGTCATTAGTAATACCGCTTCCAAAGAAAGGAAATCTAAAAATGTGCAAGAACTACAGAACCATTAGCCTTATTAGTCATCCAAGTAAGGTGATGTTAAGGATACTTTTGAACAGAATAAATAGAAATCAGAAGAAATCTTGTCAGAGGAACAGGCTGGCTT
The DNA here is from genome assembly GCA_024509875.1 of Oreohelix idahoensis. Lineage (NCBI taxonomy): Eukaryota > Metazoa > Mollusca > Gastropoda > Stylommatophora > Oreohelicidae > Oreohelix > Oreohelix idahoensis. Next base: position 37,264 of record JAMPIV010012890.1, read on the forward strand.
TAGACCAAAAAGAAGTACCTCAGAACAAATCTTCAACATTAGATTACTTATCGAAAAACATCTCCAACATCAACACGATTTATACCATAACTTCATCGATTTCACAAAAGCCTTCGATCGAGTCTGGCATGAAGGCTTATGGCAAGTAATGAGAAAATTCAATTTTGATACCAACATCATAGATATCATTGAAGCACTATACAAGGACGCAAGCAGTGCTGTTTTTGCAAGCAACGACATTGGAGAATTTTTCAAAACAACTGTAGGAGTTCGCCAGGGATGTATCCTGTCACCAGTGCTCTTTAATATATATCTAGAACATATTATGCAGGACGCTCTCTACGATTATAAATCAACCATATCGATTGGAGGCCGACCTCTGTGCAACCTACGATGATATTGATCTGATAGCTGGATCAGAATCAGAACTTCAAGACCTTACCTCTAGACTGGAGAAAGTAACAAGAACATATGGGATGGAAATTAATATAGAAAAAAGCAAGATATTGGTGAATAGCCATAAGAAACATGTTCCGACCAACATTACGTTAAATGGGCAAACGTTAGAAGAAGTTAACACCTTTAAATATCTCGGGTCCACTATATGTAGTGATGGAAGATCAATTAAAGAAATCAAGACAAGACTTGAGATGGCCTCAGCTGCCATGACAAGGTTGAATGTGATCTGGAAAAGTAACATCAGTTTTCCTGTGAAGATCAAATTATACAAATCACTTGTATTATCTATTTTCTTGTATGGGTGTGAGAGCTGGACACTCACTGCAGATACGGAGCGAAGGATTCAGGCTTTCGAGCATAAATGTTATAGAAGAATTTTGCGCATTTGCTATAAAGAGCACAAAACAAATGTCTATGTTAGAGAGAAGATAAACACCTATGCAGGCCATCAAGAACCACTTTTGTCAATAGTGAAACGTCGAAAGCTTGCCTGGTTTGGGCATGTAACTCGTCATGACTCCCTTTCGAAAACGATCCTTCAGGGAACAGTCGAAGGTAAACGGAGAAGAGGAAGGCAGAGAAAATCCTGGGCTGATAACATCAAAGAATGGGCAGGACACGGTTTTTCCACACTTGTACGCATTGCTGAGGATAGAGAGCAGTGGAGGACCCTGTCTGATCATGCTTCCACCATGGCACCCCTACGACCCATGACGGGTTACGGGCTGAGATGAGATGAGATGATTTGAAGAAAAAAAAATCAAGCCTGCATGCCTTTCGCGTGGGGTGGCATTAATTTTCAATCGCGAGACGACGTGGTAGTATTGCATGCGTTCCTCCGTACATCTCTCTCTCTCTCTCTCTCTCTCTCTCTCTCTTTTCTAAGCCCGTCTGTCTTTTCGTTTACGTAGTGCATAAAATGACATTAATGTAATATTAATCTAGGTCATTACGCAGTGTGTCTATCTCAAGGTTTTCTAAGAAACACAGTACCAGTTTTATTTTTAGAAACGCGTGTATTTGATGCAGTAGGCTTTACTAGCAAACGTGAAAGCGTTACAATTATGCAGACGGAGCAGAAAAAGGGGATTTCTTGTTTAGCTAGTATGACGTTCTATAACACAGGCGTACGCTATTGTGACCGCACTGTTCTTTTACCATTGTTCTTTCCTTTTATTGAATTAATTCGTTAGGCTTTACATTTACTTTTTAATTTAGATATGTGGATTTAGAATTTCTCACGACACAGATACTCCCACTGCTTAAACAGCTGACCACAAACACAAGCTGAGGGAACGCACAAATTCTCCCTCCTGTCTAACGGTTTGCAACAAGACGAGTGTCGAATTGCCTGGCAACTATATCCACTTTGCATAACCTCTAAACGGGAGGAAATCGCGCGAACATCGATTCCATTGCAGTGTAGAACCAGCGACCGCAGCCTGGCGTCACGTATTGTGCAGTAATGGTTTCCTACTCGCTTATTTAGTAAAATGTCAGAGCATAGTGGCATCTAGCATAACCATCATTGCCAGCTTAATTGAAATTATCTTACTGTGTTCTTAAACGGAGTACGCAGTCCCAACAAAAGGTTTCAAACCAGACCCAACCGGATTATGCATCGAGTACTATATACTAGGCACGCCTGTTATAATTCGCCGCGCCTGGATAAGAGCGCCAATGCAGAAGGTTGCCCTGAGCTGACCTCGACTCGTTTGCCTTCTGGTCAGTACGACCCCTGTGTGTATTAGCTGTCAGAGAAAAGACAGAGTTAATCTACAGCCTATCTTGTTTTTGGTGTGAAAACGGCGCATGGATAGCGTCTTCAGTGGATTTATAAATTTTCCCATCAGTTATGGGCAGAGACATAAAACCACTGACTTAAGTTATTTTGTATCTTTCACAAGATGCGGAAGGGTTGTTAATTCTTTGTTTATTTTTTCCGTCGGGGGCCTACTAGTTGGTTTTGTTTCCCTTGATGTAAGAATTGATGTTATTGTTAACTTTGTTATTTGATCAATTATTATTTGCTGATATTTTTATTCTTTTCTTTTATACAAGCTAAAGAGAACTTTAATAAATTTTAACCTTCTGTTAATGCGCTGTTCACAACCTTCGTCCATACCTATTACTAAGTAACTGTGTAAGCTCTTACTTTTTCTCTATCTGTCTGTGAGAAAGAAGAGAGAGTGGGTGATACTGAAGACTACATAAGTGAGTTGTGGGGCTTGGAAAGAGAGATAGCTTTAATAGATCTTCTTCCAGGCTGTCTTGTTTC
>JAMPIV010012890.1:45000-393328 GCA_024509875.1 Oreohelix idahoensis
TTATACATATTTGCAGTGAATTCTATTCTGTGCAAAGCGGTAATATATATATTGTGTAAAGTGATTGTTAAACTCTGTAGTTGTTAACTCATACTGGCTACTAGTTGTTAAATCACGCTTTATTTGTTAAATGACGTGAATGTCCACCAGTTGATAAATGTAGATGTTGGGACTGGTGTAGTAAAGTGTAACGATTGTCAACTCATTAAACCCAGCACAGTTTTGGTCATACAGGTCATCTTGTCCTGGAACGTGATGAGGCTCCGACAAGAATGTGAGTGTAGACAATGAGTGTGTATATGAATGTCAGAACGCGAATGGTAGAATGATTCGATAGAGTTGACAAGTTGGTAGTACATCACTCATACTCACACTGTTCGAATTCAAGAAGTACTGGAACTACGGTGGTCTTTTTATAACATTTAATGAGACGCACACTTGGACAGTACGTGTATGGTTACAGGAACAAATGTCGACATAGACAGCATAATGTTGATCACAGGAATATCATCTTAAGTTAGCATTCATGCTTGGCAAATATCATAATGGAGCATTCGTAAATAAGCATTCAGAGTTCCATCATGTAAATCATCTGGCTTTACTGACTGGGCACGTCAGACCATAACCAATATATAGGAAGGCTCCTAGACCTAATCTCGTCTAGCGAATATCCCTTCACGTAAAGTTCAATATATATATTTTCCATAAAGATATAGGAATCCCAGACATGGGTTCTCACATGTAGCAGTGATCTCTTGGTTCATCGAGCGATAGTACAGGCATCCCTTTTTCTCACTCGATAAATACAAAGTATATGAATTTCAACATGGCTGTGCTTCTCTCGTGAGCTTCACTCACTATTGGATACAGACCAAAATTGGTCATTCGTAAAATGTCCTCATTTCTTCATAGCTTCTATCATAGAGGTAATTGAATAATATCATACAATCTAGTGCTGATACATAGGAATGTCATCTTCCTTTGAATAAATATTCTTTTCAAAAGTACCACTGTGCATCTGCTTATCGACAACGATGGCGAAGCCCAAGTTCATAATAAATTGTGGTTTTACCTTTCTATGCGAAATATAACTTTGCCATTCCTTGGCAAAAGAGAATAAACACTGGGGTAAAGTACATACAACATGTCTAAATGACTATCACTTTTCCCCATCTACTTATAGATCACTTTTTCGGCGATAAGCCTGCTACAACAAAATTCGACATTCCGACAGGATGACAGCCATGAATCACACCCCTTGCTAGCGATACTTCCGCTGCATAGCCTTTGACCTTTTCTAGCGACAACCAACATAGTTCGACTTAGAAATGTAAAGATATCCATATATAAGACAGACTCGTCCTACTCATACAAACACTACGTATAAATTCAGGCCATAGATATACTGAAGCAAGAACAATCTATTCCTACCCAGCCAAAGAATAAATCGCAGTAGGCCTAAATTCGTCCGCGGAGTCCGATCGAAGATGACGGGACTCATTTCAAGGGAAGTAACTCAAAAATGACTTCTCCTTAAGCACTTAAAAAAGGAAATACTTTGTTTACAAAATATTTGCGAACATAATAAGTATATAAATGTATTATATTGCAAGATAGTAAAAATTGCACTTTACAGTCTTACCACACCTCCCGGGAAAAAAAAAAAAAAAAATTTTTTTTTAAATACATCTAGAAGCAACGTAGAATAGGCTCACAACGCAAGAATACTGCGCAGATGAAAATATCAGGAATAATATAATTCCTAATATGACCAGTGAGAATATATCTCAAAATCTGAGAGAAATTGTTTCTCTACGAATAAATGTTTCCAGGAAGGTGTGATGTACGTATAATACAATTCTGGTAATTATACAATGCATAGCAAAAATTCACACTATAATCTTAAATTTATGATTTATGAAGAAACAATCATCAAAGAACAGCGGTGAATAAACATCAATAAACCGCTAAGTAGAGATACCATCATTCTATTATTAAATTACAAATGTGTATCTTAGTAAAGAAACAAAAAATAACTGTTGTAAAGTTATACATATTAAAAGGATCCAATATTTAACAGTTAAGTGGCATCATGTGGGCATCTGGACAGAATGTCCGCCATCACATTTTCTGAACCACGGATAGCTCGTACCGAGAAATGAAAAGGTTGAAGAGCGATTGCGTATCGAGTTGATCTCGAGCTCTTCAAGTTCTTACTTTGGATAGCCGTAAGAGCTTTTTGGTCAGTTTCCACTACGAAATGCGCGCCCAGAAGGAATCTTTGGAGTTTGAGAATTGACCAAACCATTGCCAATAATTCACGGTCTAAAACCGAGTAATTCCTTTCTGCAGCATTAAGTTTTCTGGATATATACATTACAGGATGCAGAGTTCCAGAGTACTCTTGCATTAGTGCCGCTCCAATCCCAGTGGATGAAGCGTCACTACGAAGAACGAATGTCTTATCTGTTGTAGGTAACACTAAAATAGGTGGTGATGAAAACATAGTTTTGATCTTCTCTAGTGAAGATTGGCATTCATGAGACCAGTGAACCATGTTAGGCGACCCTTTCTTTAATAGTGTAGAGAGAGGTGCCATGATAGAGGACAGATTCGGAATGAAACGTCCATAAAATTGTATGAGACCTAAAAGACTTCGCACTTGCTTTTTAGTCCTAGGGATAGAGATGTTAAGTATCTTAGTGATATTATGGTCTTCTGTCTTCAAGAAACCGTGACCTACTCGATGGCCTAAGAAAGCAATTTCGCTAAAGCCAATACAAGCTTTGGATGGCTTTGCTGTCAGGTTATACTCACGCAGAGTTGATAATAATTCAACTAACCCTGAATAGTGATCTTCCCAAGTATCGCTGAAAAGACAGATGTCGTCTAGATAAGCAATGACATCTGACCGATACGATAGGATTCGACGCATCATGCGTACAAATGTAGCTGGTGCGTTCATAAGGCCGAAAGGCATAAAATTCCATTGGAAAAGGCCTCTGGGAGTAGAGAAAGCGGTAAGAGGTTTGGCGCGTTCGGATAATGGAACTTGCCAACATCCTTTAGACAAATCAAGTTTAGTGAAAAAATGCGATTTAGAAAGACGAGTAAGTAGTTCTTCCAGTAAAGGCATAGGTTCAGCATCGAACTTCGTAACTTGATTCAATTTGCGATAGTCAACGCAAAGACGTATGTTATTGTCTTTTTTTCGAACAATAACCATCGGCGAAGAATATGCAGAAGTGGATGGTTCGATTATTTGTAAATCTATCATTTCATCCAACTCCTTTTCAACCTGTGTTTGGAAATGTATAGGGATAGGATAAGGTCTAACCCTAATTGGAGTATGTTCAGTTAGAACAATGTCATGCTCAATGACATGAGTTTGTCCAGGGATGTCAGTGAGGACATCCTAAAATGTTTGTAACATAGACGAAACTTGTCGCCGTTCTCCTAGAGACAAATCAGGAGAAACAGTAACGTCTTTCCATGATTCACTAGAATGAAGTGGGATCATTGGAAGCGGAAGATTAACATCCGAAAAACTTGTTTCCTCATCCTGTATTACAGACAGTGATGAGTAATGACCATGTTTGACATGAGAATCGTCCGTTGCCTGGAAAATAGGCTGTAGATAGTCAGGACGTTCATGGAACTCCGTAAGCATATTGATGTGGAAGGTTTTATGCTTCCCGTTGATATCGACGATGTAGTCAACATCTGAAATTTTCGATATTATATCGTACGGACCTTTCCAACTAATAAGGAGTCTATTTTCACGACAAGGTAGCAAAACAAATGCTTTGTCACCAGGACAAAGTTGTCGTAAAGTTCTCTTCTTATTAGCAAATTGTCTTGCCTTCTGCTTAGCAAATTCAGAAGAGGACGTTGCCAATTTGCATGCTTCGATAATCTTCTGTCTCAGCGCGATGACATACTCGTAAGAAGATTTTGTGTCATCGTCAATATTGTCAGCTGTTATAAGATCATGCAGCAAAGACATTGGGCCGCGCGGTCGCGCGCCAAAGACAAGTTCAAAGGGAGAAAACCCTGTATGTTCATTGGGGACCTCTCTGTACGCGAAGAGGGCCGCGGGTAAAACCCTATCCCAATCTTGAGGATGATCCTCAGTTATCTTCCCTAATAAGTTCTTAAGTGTTCTATTTAGTCGCTCGACCATCCCATTGGACATAGGATGATAGATGCTACTCAAAGATCTCTCTATCTGTAGAGTAGACATTACTTGAGACATGGTATCCGATATCAGTTGGGTGCCATGATCTGATAATATTTCTCCGGGGAATCCCAGCCGAGAAAATATAAGCCAAAGAGCATCTGCAATGTCAGCGGTAGTAATGCTCTTTAGAGGGATAGCCTCTGGCCAACGTGTGCACATGTCTACACACGTTAAGATAAACTGATGTCCTCTAGCAGATTTGATCTTGAATGGACCAATGATGTCTATCGCCATTTTCTGGAATGGACGAATAGGAATATCTGCAGCCTGAATAGGCGCAGCATGACGAGGACCTTTGGATTTGACTTCTTGACATACTTTACAGGATCGACAATAGATCCGTATGTCCTTGTTCACAAAAGGCCAAAAGAAAGCCGCAAGAACTCTTGACTTTGTACGGGAAAAACCCATGTGACCAGCACACTGAGAGTCGTGTGCATGTTGTAAGATCTTAACTCTCAAATTCTTGGGTACAAGAATCTGAGAATGACTTGACTTAGTGGAGTCTTGCCCCATACGTACAAGTACGCCATTCTTCATTGTAATCCAAGATTTACAATTTGAATCTTTATTCGGATCACCTTTCGTTACAAGAGTGAAGAATTTCTTAAGAGTCGGATCTTCTTCTTGTTGTTTTATAAACGAGTCACGAGAAATTACCAAGGGATCATCTTGGTTATGCACTTCATTATCTTCAACAGATGAAGTTTCAGGCATATTGAGAGCTTGAGCTCTAGTGACTACCGCATTAGCAGATTGCATATTTTGATTTTCCCAAACGGAAATTTGCTCCGGAGTGCATTCTTTGACTCCGTGAATGCGACCGATGATAAGATCAGCGATCGGATTCGGCAAAAGACATGCGTGTACATCTCCTGTGAAGAAAGGAGTAGCAATCCTAATGATAGCGGTAGAGTATTTCTCTATGGTGCCGCCAAATGTTACGCATTTGACTACTTTGCCTGTAGAATGAGAAGGATCTATGAGTGACTGCCTAACCCCAATAGTTGTGCATCCAGAATCAAAAAGTACTGAGACTGGATTGTCATTTACTAAACCTTTGTGTAAGACAAGAGAACCTCTCCCATCATGCGCGATTGACGCAGGAAGAGCGGGAAGAGGATGCCCACAGCTTAAAGTAGACACTGTGGTTGGCTCAAATAATGTTTTGCATTGGGGGCACTGAGATGCTCTCCCAAAATCAAAAGCGGCACATGCCATATTATTAGAGTCATCATTATCTTTATTTTGTTTATAGGCTTCGTGGGACTCTTGCTGTGCAGAGTTCGCCTGGTAATGAGCTTTATGTTTTTTGAATTGTGCTCTACCTCTGTTATTATTGCCTCTGTACTTATCATTGTTTCCATTATTATAACCTCTACTCGGGTTTGAATCATAGCTCCTTTGGTTACTATCATCATATTCATTATAATGAGTATCTCGGTAATTATGATCCTGTTGTCTCCATGAAGGAAAACTTGGATAGTTTCTAGAATGACTTCCTTTGCGAAAGTTCCTGTAATTATGACCACCCCTAAATCGAGGGCTGTCAGCTCTTCTCCAGGTATTCGAAGAAGAACCCTGAAATGATTGGTTACCTTGGTTCTGATAACTGTAATAGTTACCTTTTTTATTAAACTTATTTTGAGGTCCTTGGAATTTGTGAGAGTGATTAGGGTTGTATGGTGTTGCAGAAGCAACTGGCATACCTTCTTTAACCTTACTGTTGCTAATAGCTACGTCCGGATGTGCAGTGACGTATTGGGTACAATACTGTTCCATTTCTTTTAGAGACTTAGGTTTACGCTCATGTAAGAATTCGAGGAAAGGTTTATTTATACTTGACATAATCTTGTCTCTGAGTATCAAGTCCATAAGGGCTTCATAAGTTTTTTCTGTTTTGGATAGCTCAATCCAACGATCAAATGTAAGACGTGTCCTTGCAATGAATTCTGAGAATTCTACACCTGCCTCAGGCACCATTGTCTTAAACAACTTCCGATACCCCTCTTCAGACAACTGATACTTCTTTAATAAGGCTGCCCTAATAACATCATAGTTATCTTTGTCAGCCTCTTCAACCAAACTTAAACTAGTCAGAGAATCACCTTTCAGATTTTCTGATAACTGGTTAGCATATTGTGATTTGTCCACATTATGGGCTCGACACGAGCGTTCAAATCTATTTAGCCAGAATGTTATGTCATCACTGGAAGGGTTGAACGCTGGTACCTTGACCTTGTAAGTAAAGGGTTTACCATTACCACCAGATGCTTGATTACCATCACTTATGTTTGTTAACTTTAACTTTTCTAACTCAAATGCTAAAAGTTCTTTTTGGTGTTCATGTTCTCTTATTGCTTTTTTCTCTTGAGCTTCAGCTTGTAATTTTCTCTCTTCTGCAGCAGCTTGTAATTTTCTCTCTTCTGCAGCAGCTTGTAATTTTTTCTCTTCAGCAGCAGCCTCATCTTTTCTTTTCTCTTTTTCCATTTCCATCTGGAATCTTTTTTCATCAGTCTGTATCTGCAATTTCTTTTGTTCATCCTCTCTTTGTAATTTTTTTTCCTCAGCTGCTAATTTCTTTTCTTCAATCAATGCTTTTCTTTCTTCAGCAGCAGCAGCAAGTTTTCTCTCTTCTGCAGCTAATGCTTTGTCATATTGAGCAACTGCCCATTCTTCTAATTGCTGACCAGTCTTATCAAGAACCTTGCCTTGTGTGATAAAATAATCTAATGTAGACATCTTGTCTAATAAGATCAGTAATTTGCAAAAGTAAATAAATTCACTTTCTTAGTCTTAATCAAAGACCTTGTATGATAACTTTGTAACCTGTGGAAAATAGTACTTAACTATCCCAATCACTGTGGGAAACAAGCCTTACAAAGGTCTTGTATAAATCCTTATATAATAACAGCTATAAGTTGCTGGTTCACTCTATAATATAAGTGCAGTGCACCAGAAATAGTGTTTTATATCATCAACTGTGTACCTTTAGTAATAGCAATTAACTATCAGTTGATTCTTGTACATCAATTTATATGATCAACTATATTTTAAATAGTGTATGTCGATCAGGCACAAAACAAAACAGTTATACAGAAGAACATGAAAACATTTGCGGAAATGAAATAAATCAAATGGGAAAAACAATAAAAGATAAACCGCAAGAGGATAACAAATACAAATAACGCCACAGTATATAAATATAAATTGAGAATAGAACTGAAAGATAGAATAGGGTAGACCAACAAATTACAAACAAATCAAAACAAACTAAAGAACAGAGGAATATTACAAAAACAACAATGAGTACAGTCTTCACAGCTAACACTAATAGCAACAGCTGTCGCAGCAAATTTTCAATCAAGAAAATTGCACCTATAGAAACGCACACATCAGACCCTCTATTACGTGGGATACTCTGTTGTGTGACACCGCCCAACCAAAACAACAACCCGCTGGATACAAACAAATATCACATATAAATATTTAAACATAAATACATAAATGCATAAATAGTATGGCAATATGATGTAAATAGAGTGTTGCAGAAAGAATGTGTTGGAAAGAAGGCTCAGTTACACTGCCTAATAGTACAGTACTGTGGTACTTTATTAAACAAATACTTCTGGTCTAATTATTTTAAATTCAACACAGAAATAGAAGCTCCATCGTTGATGTGAATGATAACAATCGATGTAGGACTTCTCAGTTCAATAACATTTCCTTTCGCAAACACTGTCAAATATTCTCCAGTCCTGATGTGTAATGTTCTATGTTTCAACCAAGCTTGCTGTGTAACACTGTCAGTTGTATGGCAAATGTCCAACGAACCAAATGTCAACAAACGCTGACCTAGTTACTGCATACTCTCGACAGGACAGGTCACGCTGACATCACTGTAGAGTTGTACTGTTGATGTATTTGTGTGTCGTAACAGACCCCAAGGAACGTCTGGTCTCAGTAGTTTACTTCTCAATATGGTCACTGTGCAGGTTGACCCAGGAAGCTGGCACACCAGTTGTTAAACTCTGTAGTTGTTAACTCATACTGGCTACTAGTTGTTAAATCACGCTTTATTTGTTAAATGACGTGAATGTCCACCAGTTGATAAATGTAGATGTTGGGACTGGTGTAGTAAAGTGTAACGATTGTCAACTCATTAAACCCAGCACAGTTTTGGTCATACAGGTCATCTTGTCCTGGAACGTGATGAGGCTCCGACAAGAATGTGAGTGTAGACAATGAGTGTGTATATGAATGTCAGAACGCGAATGGTAGAATGATTCGATAGAGTTGACAGGTTGGTAGTACATCACTCATACTCACACTGTTCGAATTCAAGAAGTACTGGAACTACGGTGGTCTTTTTATAACATTTAATGAGACGCACACTTGGACAGTACGTGTATGGTTACAGGAACAAATGTCGACATAGACAGCATAATGTTGATCACAGGAATATCATCTTAAGTTAGCATTCATGCTTGGCAAATATCATAATGGAGCATTCGTAAATAAGCATTCAGAGTTCCATCATGTAAATCATCTGGCTTTACTGACTGGGCACGTCAGACCATAACCAATATATAGGAAGGCTCCTAGACCTAACCTCGTCTAGCGAATATCCCTTCACGTAAAGTTCAATATATATATATTTTCCATAAAGATATAGGAATCCCAGACATGGGTTCTCACATGTAGCAGTGATCTCTTGGTTCATCGAGCGATAGTACAGGCATCCCTTTTTCTCACTCGATAAATACAAAGTATATGAATTTCAACATGGCTGTGCTTCTCTCGTGAGCTTCACTCACTATTGGATACAGACCAAAATTGGTCATTCGTTAAATGTCCTCATTTCTTCATAGCTTCTATCATAGAGGTAATTGAATAATATCATACAATCTAGTGCTGATACATAGGAATGTCATCTTCCTTTGAATAAATATTCTTTTCAAAAGTACCACTGTGCATCTGCTTATCGACAACGATGGCGAAGCCCAAGTTCATAATAAATTGTGGTTTTACCTTTCTATGCGAAATATAACTTTGCCATTCCTTGGCAAAAGAGAATAAACACTGGGGTAAAGTACATACAACATGTCTAAATGACTATCACTTTTCCCCATCTACTTATAGATCACTTTTTCGGCGATAAGCCGGCTACAACAAAATTCGACATCCCGACAGGATGACAGCCATGAATCACACCCCTTGCTAGCGATACTTCCGCTGCATAGCCTTTGACCTTTTCTAGCGACAACCAACATATTTCGACTTAGAAATGTAAAGATATCCATATATAAGACAGACTCGTCCTACTCATACAAACACTACGTATAAATTCAGGCCATAGATATACTGAAGCAAGAACAATCTATTCCTACCCAGCCAAAGAATAAATCGCAGTAGGCCTAAATTCGTCCGCGGAGTCCGATCGAAGATGACGGGACTCATTTCAAGGGAAGTAACTCAAAAATGACTTCTCCTTAAGCACTTAAAAAAGGAAATACTTTGTTTACAAAATATTTGCGAACATAATAAGTATATAAATGTATTATATTGCAAGATAGTAAAAATTGCACTTTACAGTGATCAGTGGTCGAGTTCATTCATTATATTTCATTGGATTTTGTGTTAATGTAAATCTATTAAATTAAACCATCTCAATAGTTCCAGTTGTAAATGTAACGATATACCTGCTATATTATTTCCAAAAGATAATAGATGTTAATGCTTAAATTAACTTTTAAAGTCGCGAAGGAATTTATAATTAATAAATTTAGTTAAGTCCTATATTTATAGATGTGTGTTTTTAACCACTAGAATTCGCGCAGTGTTTATTAAATACATAATTAAATACTCGAGTGTATTATAGGCTTAACGGGAAATTTATCGCGCGCTTAGAAGATTATTTGTTTTAAAGTATGATTATGTTGTTATGGGTTTTCTATCTTTTTCTCTAGATTGATCACCTTTTGCAATCCCAGCAATAACGAAATCTTTCAGAGTTTCCATACTCGGTTCTTAAACTTCCAGACAGTTTGATGAGACATTTTTTTAAAGTAAATCTTGTGGTGGTCCGGTACGGCCTGGCTAGCATAATTACATGAAGGAAAGCCTACCCAAGATCATTTGATTATTATCATCAATTTAACTTACAGTCTGTAAGATAAACTGGAAGATGAACAGTGCCAGTAGCGATAGTTTATATACTGCTCTATTGTGAGAGATTACCGATTTACCTGAATGTGACCGAGCCTAGTTTTTCCTCACTGGATTAAAAACTTTACCGGTCAGTGGCTATCATCACGCAGTGAAGGATTATACCATCACCTCATTTTTCACCCCTATGTCGAACTGCGTCAGTGCCATCCCATAGACTCGTTTCTTTATAATAAAACACAAGAACTCTTAGAACTTCAAGTCCGGCGATAAGCGGGAATATTTGCTCTCAGTGAATCCTCGCATTATCTGGGGCGGGACATAGAAGGACTAGACAGTTGTCATACGTCAAGAGTTACTTATTGTGTTTATCATTCTAAGGGATTGTCTGATGCTGCAACTCGGTAAGTGTGTGGTGTATATGAGTGTGGATCCGCACAGTGTGCATGAATGACAGGAGATTTTTTTTTTTTTGCAACAAACCATTTGTTAACTTGCCTACCGGGTAATACGTTTTTCTGTATACCCGGCATTGTTCCTTTAGTGGGATAATTTGTTAACTCTGTTTCATCCCCCCCCCCCCTTTTTTTTCCCTTTGCTTAGGAAAGGGAAGACACCAGTGGGATAACAGTAATTTTTGTCTACCACCATAACTAATATTGTAACACCTCTTTCAGAGTAATTAAATTCACTGTTGGGTTACATTACCTATGTTTCTGATAACTATCTATCTTGAGACTGGGTTTATCTTTGTCTAATACAAGCGGGAAGGGCTTAGTCGATACCAATCTTCTTCACCCCCTCCCTACCTTGATATTTGCATTTTTCCGTACTTATGATAAATTTATGTAACACTTGATATTGTTTTGTTGTGATTTGATCTTTACGGTAAATAAACATCATAAACTTATATCGTACTGTGTTGGAATACCCAAAAGCCCAAACATTCCCTATTTGTTTAATATAGCTGTATCCACGTCGTCTGAGTGCTTGAAGCAACAAATCGGTGTGAGCGCAGACGTGTGTCTGGAAAACTGGCAAATAATTGTTTGACCAGGAGAGTGGAAGAGAAGATTGAGAGAAACGATTTGTCGTAAATACGTCTGTCTTTACTCTCCTCCAGCACTCTGTGGAGCATCATATTTAATCTATACATTTCTATCACTGAGTTTTCATCATCATTCTACACTCTAAACCGGACTACTATTTCTAAGACTCTTTTCTCTCTTGGTTTGGTTTGGCTTGGTTTGGTTTGGTTTGGCTTGGTTTGGTTTGGTTTGGCTTGGTTTGGTTTGGTTTGGCTTGGTTTTAAGGACTATCTTCATTGCACACGGACAACTCCATCAGTGCTCCGATCTCCTCCATTAGATCATGCAAGGAGGATCTCAGCATAGTGCACGAACTCCGTAGCACCGGCGAGAATTCAAATGTGTGTATATAGGAATCACACATTCTAAAAATATTTTTGTGGTGGGTAGCTTTCTAATTTTTAAATTTTGCCAGGGCAGCGGCCTTCCAGATAGACCTACTCTTTACAATACCATTTGGTAACATTTGATCACATCCAAACTGTAGAAATTCCCCAACAAATGCCTTAGCCACCTCTTACTTATCTGATAAAGGGTAAAGGTAGTCCCATAGCAGATACTGCTGAAGGGGAATGAAGTGTTAGAGACTCCATCATACTAGGTGCAGTATCGATAGATGGGGTGACCAGTTCTCTTCCTCGCTGCCTTTTCCTTCCCTAACTCAAAGCCAAATACCCATTTACAGCTGGGTAGACTGGAGCGTGTCGGTACCGTGATTCGAACCTGGCAACTTTGCCGCGACAGACCAGCGCTCTAACTACTCTGTCAGTCGGACTTTTCTGATAGCCAGATGTAATAAGAAAAGCGGATCTGTGGAACGACATGAAGCGATGAAAGGAAAGATAGTGAAGACTGATAGGATGCAAACTTAGGAAATAATCAGCCGCTATACCAGACATACCCTAAACTGGAACCCACCGAAGAAAAGAAACGTTGGAAAGCCGAACAGATCCTAGAGATAAACGGCGGAGGGGGGAAGTCAAAGCTTTCGGTATCTCATTCGCAGAGCTGAAGAGGAGGGCCAACATAGAATTCAGTGGTGAGCAACTATTGCAGTGCTGTGTTCCTCGGGGA
Source organism: Oreohelix idahoensis (assembly GCA_024509875.1). Lineage (NCBI taxonomy): Eukaryota > Metazoa > Mollusca > Gastropoda > Stylommatophora > Oreohelicidae > Oreohelix > Oreohelix idahoensis. The sequence continues at coordinate 57,571 of JAMPIV010012890.1, forward strand.
GCGAGATGAGTGTATGATGATGATAGTATCATATGTTTGCTGTTCAGATTTATACCGAAAATAACTTAAAACCACGACAACGTATTTTACAACATAACAGATATGCTGAAGAAGACAGCAGTCATAACACCAAATGAAAGACATCCTGCATCCTTTAAAATAAAGAACTAGAAGCTAGAAAAAGCAAACAAATTTACATACCTGGAATGATTAGTAACATCAGGCGGCGGAATCGCAAAATAAATAAAGTAAGTATAGTCTGTGCCAATCTAAATAACATCTAGAAAGCTTCCCAGTACAGCACAAACAACAAACTCAGAATACATGAAAGTTGCGTACTTTCTGTGCTTCTGGTGCGGAATGCTTGAGAGTAATTGAAAAGGACATGCCTAATTGTCATCCTTTCATACAAACTGCCTAAGGACAATTTTCTGAATTTTTTCGTCAAATACCATCACCAATCAAGACCTGCTTACTGGAGCAATCACGAAGATAATGCACACTATTATGTCGGCTAGACCCTTGAACTGCTGTGGCCATTCTTCAGAAGAGACACCAACACCATCCTCAGAACGGACCACAGCCCAGATAATGGGAAAGGCCAACCAAAAACAACTAGGCGGAGACATATGGAAGCCGAGATGAAAAGCACGAACCAGAGCTATGGTACCACACGAAGGAAGTTCCCCCACTGAGCAAAGTGAAAAAGAGTTTCTTGCTACTCTACAAGACACCACTAGGCGTTATGGCCACTGATCGCTTTGTCAGTCAGCAGCTGTAGATCCAAGAAGTAAAAGAAGAGACAAACTTAGAATAGAAGGTACGAAGTGGTATGATAAGATCAATAATGTGGAACTGATGACAAGAACCAGACAAGTACCAGTAGAACAAGAGATGACAAGAACCAGACAAGTGCCAGTAGGACAAGAGATGAGAAGAGGACGCAGGAGATGGATAGGACAATCCGTGAAGAAGCCTATTGTTGCATTATTAGGCAGTCCTTGTTCTGAAATTCCCATGAAAAGAGAGGTTGGAGACCAAGGAATACACGGAGACTGAGAGCTGGAGACAGACATAAAGGACATGAAGAAGACATAGAAAGACCTGGAGCTGATGGAACAAGACAGGAAGACTTGGCTTAAGTTTGTTGAAGGCCTATGCTCCATGGGGAGCTGACGGGTGATGATGATGTTGAAGTTTGGAAGATAAATGAATACAGTCGGGGGAAAAAAAACTGATATTTTGTACAAAATCAACCAAAGGCTCTATAAAATATGTAATCTTTAGCTCGCTGGTCTTCTGGCAGTCAATGATCACCACAAATCGAGAACCACTCGGTTAGAGCACATACTTTACAGCACGAAGTCAACATCGTAGTGAAACACTAGACTGTCTTATCCTGTCTGCTCTACTTTCACACGGTAGATGTCCTCCAAACAGAAACGTGTTTCAGTCACCACACTCTAGATGTTTAGTGTGGCTTTTTATTAACAGCCAACCATCATATTCACGGGCTCAAGCACGAGATCAGACTACATATCCAATTGCATGGGAATATGAGCCTGGTGACCCTGGAGATGTCTCTTTTTAGACCTCGATCTGTTTTTTGTTCCCCATCAAATTTGTTGCTAGCTTCATCCCGAGCCATAATATCAAAATCTTCTATCATAGTCTTGCTAAGTGTCTTCTATCATAGTCTTGCTTTAGTCACCTTGTACGACATGTTTGAGGGAGCAGAAGGCCAGTTCTTTCTTTGTCACATAATAGACCACCAGAAACTACACGGGGCATTTAAATAAATATTTTTATTTACATTTTTTACTCTATCACGTTCTCTCAGGCGCAGAGCTCCAATTATTTTGCTTGCAAATTATCCATGTCTACTTTCCCATGTATATTAATTCTAGATTGTTCACAAGTTTCTTACAAGGAACCAACAGCAGAGGTGGCCACAGGCTCCATCGGGAGCAGGGAGTGGATGATGATATCACGGTGTATAAACTTATTATATCACCATTTTAGTAAGTCTTATATGTATAAATATGTATGCATAGAATGTTGTCATTGTCGTTGTGACGAAATGGACGACCTCTATCGATCTTTGGTTCTCTCCGGCAGTATCGGTACATTTGTGGTACTGATTTTTATTAGGTGCTGTCAATTATCACACTTTTCTTTCTTTCTTTCTTTCTTTCTTTATTTTTCTGCTAAGTAGCAGATATTTGATTTTAATCAAATTACCCTGTAGGTGATAAATATCACATTTGCAAGGAGCGGCTGATATGATACATCACATTTGCTTGGCGCTACCCAGATTTGTGGTTACAGGCGCGGCAGTTTAACACGTACATCGGTCAGCGCTATCGGCTTAAATCACCGATAAGACGCGGAGTTTGCGTACTCATACAACAGATAACGAGATTACTGTCTGTGTGACACCTGTGGGCAGACGAGTGTGATATAATCGCTTCCGGTCACTTGATTAAAAGTAATCATGGATTTATTACATTTTAGACAATATGAGTCCTCAAAAGTGTTTGTGAGAGTGTACGCAAAACATCATATTACCATATATGGGAGACGTGACCTTTTGCAAAATTTTTCCATGTAGGAAATATTTTGAAAGTGCCACACCCGACCTGTTTGAAATGATTGGATCTTTCTGATTAGATTCATAACACCATTGAGGGAGAATATAGGCTGCCCATTTCGCAGTTTTTATTCACTGTGAATTTCAAGCTTGCCGAGAAAACCTCAGACCTCGCCAGAGTGAAGACTAGCTTCATAATTCCTTTTTCTTAACCGGACCTTTTATTGGAGAACCAGATAAGACTTAAAAAAAGCATAGGAAATATCTACATTTTAATAAGAAATCCCTGGACTAGGAAACTGAAAAAACACGGAGTCAGAGGGGAATCTACTGTAAAATTAAAGACATCCCAGACACGTGTAAGAGGCCTAACCCAGTGCCTTAACTTATTCATCTGAGCAAAAAGTCTGTAGCCAACACTGGCTTATTAGTGGTACCAGCAAAAAGTACTATCTCTGGAACCAAGTGAAGGTAGAAGTGAACTGACGTTTTGCGAGACGTCATCATAAGAGGGTCTTATAGACAGACGCAGAACCAACTTAGCCGTTACTCCTTGACGTTCTTGGAACGTGCGGCGCCGGAACTTTGACCAGAGACGAGCGAGAGCAGAGTGAAAGGAACTGACCCAGCGGGAGAAGAAACTACCAGTGGCAGCTCAGTGAAAATTTTCGCTGCCAAAAGTGACCTCCTTTATTCAGTTGAATCCCAATCAATTGATGAAACCTTTTCCATAACTGTTCAAATTATTTTCCAACTGTTAAAACTTAAAGTGATTATTAAATTTTGTTATTTGTAATGTTACACATTTAACTTCGGCTCAATCCTTTTAAATGTACTACATGTTTGTCTCAGTCAAACTTACTAAACACACACTCTAAACAGAGCTATATATACATTATAATAATAATTCCACCGATTAAATCAGGGGTGGGGGCTTAACGAGCTAGAATAAACCATTGCTAAATTCTTCATAAAAGTGTCGGCAGATTATAGAATTAACGTGCTCAGCGACAGCCAGCATTGTTTTCGCTTATCTGAATATCTTATGAAGACTCCCATGTGATAGAAGCTTTACTATTCTTCTATCGACATTTCTGCCAAGAGTAATCTTTTGTAAAAATAGACTCCATTGAAGCCTATAATAGATGCTCTTGAGCTTTGGCCACTGTTGGACCACTACTGCAAAGCAGGGGAGGCACTACCGTCACAGTCGTCTTTCGCTGTACAAAAGCACTTTCATCCGACTCAGTGGGTACATATTTAATGCTCAGGGATGGGGTCAATCATTCTCTCTTCTTCTTCTTCTTTGATCCTTAGCCGCCGACCGTCAAAGCAGTCAGTGGCCATCACGCCTAGTGGCGTCTTGTAGGGCAACAACAAATTGATTCCACTTTGCTCGGTCGGTGGCCATCCTTCGTACAGTGCCCCAACTCTGGTTCATTCTTTGCATCTCAGCCTCCACAGTCCTCCGCCAGGTTGTTTTTGGTCGGCCTCTTTTTCGTTTTCCTTCAGCGGTCCAAAGCATATTGTGTGAAAGGAGCCGCGGTAGCATAGTGGTTAGTGCACTGGCTTCCTAGCGCAGTGGTCTATGGTTCGATCCCCAGATGAGGCGGAAAATTTTTAGGCCACAAAACGGCTCCTGGGTCGACCCAGCCCCAAATGGGTACCAGAGCTACTCTGGGAAGGTTAAGGCGGCCGGCGTGATGCCGACCACATCACCCCTCGTGTGCCGACGGTCAAGATAATATGGGCCTAACACCATATTCCCAATATGCCTCAATGGGCGTGTAACGGGTTCCTTTACCTTTTTTTTTTTTTATGTTGTGTGAAAAGAGGACAATTTCGACATTTCCTTCTCTGTAACTCTCCAGCATTCCGCACCATAGAGAAGCACAGAAAGCACACAGCTCTGATATAATCTTAATTTTGTGCTTGTGCTGTATTGGGAGGACTTCCAGATGTTGTTTAGGCTAAAGAAGGCTGTTCTTGCCTTATTCATTCTGATGTTGATGTCTTTGCCTGCCCCGCCGTCTGGTGTTACTATGCTTCCTAGGTATGTGAAGGTATCTGTCTGTACCAATTGCTGATTCCTTACTGATATGGGCTCAGGGTTGCTCACATTGAGCGTCATGACCTCAGACTTCTTTAAATTGATGTTCAAGCCCACCTGCTGGCTAAACTTATTAAGTCTATCCGTTTTTTCCTGGATGTGTTGATGTGAATGTGCTAGTAGTGCAATGCCATCTGCATATTCCAGATCTTCCAATGTAGAAAATGTTGTCCATCTTATTCCTCTTGGATGCCCTCTGTTGTCTGGCGCATCACCCAGTCTATGACTATTAAAAATAGAGTGATTGATAAGGGGTATCCCTGTCGTACTCCTGTCTTCACCTCAAAGGTTAGGTTGCTCTGCCCAACACTGCACGTAAAGTTTGCATAGAGGCTTTTTATGATTGACACTATGCAGCTTGGAATTCCATAAGCCCTCAGTATTTTCCATAAACTGTCCCTATGTATGCTGTCAAAAGCCTTTTCAAAATCAACGAAATTAATGTAAAGCTATCTTTGCCATTCTGAGCACTGCTCTATAATGTTCCTGAGAGTGAATATATGATCTACACATCTCCTGTTCTTTCTAAATCCTGCTTGTTCTTTCCTCAGTTTGTGTTCTTCTTCTTCTTCTTTGATCCTTAGCCGCCGACCGTCAAAGCAGTCAGTGGCCATCACGCCTAGTGGCGTCTTGTAGGGCAAAAACAAATTGATTCCACTTTGCTCGGTCGGTGGCCATCCTTCGTACAGTGCCCCAACTCTGGTTCATTCTTTGCATCTCAGCCTCCACAGTCCTCCGCCAGGTTGTTCTTGGTCGGCCTCTCTTTCGTTTTCCTTCAGGGGTCCAAAGCATAGCTGTTCTTGTGATGGCATCGGGGTCTCTTCTGAGGACATGACCAACCCAGCTCCAGCGTCTGCCAGCTATGATGGTGTGCATGTCCTCTTGCTTGCTACGAGTAAGCAGATCTTGGTTAGTAATGGTATTTGGCCAAAAGATTCGGTGAATTTTTCTTAGGCATGTTGTGTGAAAAGAGGACAATTTCGACATTTCCTTCTCTGTAACTCTCCAGCATTCCGCACCATAGAGAAGCACAGAAAGCACACAGCTCTGATATAATCTTAATTTTGTGCTTGTGCTGTATTGGGAGGACTTCCAGATGTTGTTTAGGCTAAAGAAGGCTGTTCTTGCCTTATTCATTCTGATGTTGATGTCTTTGCCTGCCCCGCCGTCTGGTGTTACTATGCTTCCTATGTATGTGAAGGTATCTGTCTGTACCAATTGCTGATTCCTTACTGATATGGGCTCAGGGTTGCTCACATTGAGCGTCATGACCTCAGACTTCTTTAAATTGATATTCAAGCCCACCTGCTGGCTAAACTTATTAAGTCTATCCGTTTTTTCCTGGATGTGTTGATGTGAATGTGCTAGTAGTGCAATGTCATCTGCATATTCCAGATCTTCTAATGTAGAAAATGTTGTCCATCTTATTCCTCTTGGACTGCCCTCTGTTGTCTGGCGCATCACCCAGTCTATGACTGTTAAAAATAGAGTGGTTGATAAGGGGCATCCCTGTCGTACTCCTGTCTTCACCTCAAAAGTTAGGTTGCTCTGCCCAACACTACACGTAAAGTTGGCATAGAGGCTTTTTATGATTGACACTATGCAGCTTGGAATTCCATAAGCCGTCAGTATTTTCCATAAACTGTCCCTATGTATGCTGTCGAAAGCCTTTTCAAAATCAACAAAATTAATGTAAAGCTGTCTTTGCCATTCTGAGCACTGCTCTATAATGTTCCTGAGAGTGAATATATGATCTACACATCTCCTGTTCTTTCTAAATCCTGCTTGTTCTTTCCTCAGTTTGTGGTCTACTGCTTTTGAAATTCTCTGTATTATTATCCTGCCTAGTATTTTGCTGGGAACTGAGAGAAGAGTGATTCCTCTCCAATTATTGCAGTCTGCAAGATCTCCCTTCTTGGGCAATTTGACAATTATTCCTTTGTTCCACTCTGATGGTGTTGTCCCCGTTTTCCAGACTTGTGCAAATAGTGGTTCTAATAGTTCTGCTGCTAGCTCAGGGTCTGTCTTAAATAGCTCTGCATTTAAGTTATCATGGCCCGGAGCTTTGCCGTTCTTTAACCCTTTGATTGCTGTGATGATTTCTTCTTTTCGTGGAATGTCTGTATTCACATCTAGATCGTTTTCAGCTTCAGGAACATTCAATTGTGTCTCTGGTGGTTCCTTGTTCAGAGTTTCTCTGAAGTGCTCTGCCCATCTTGTTTCCTGTCCCTCTGCTGTCGTGATGAGATTACCTTGCTTATCTCTTACTAATGTAATATTGTTTGCACCTCCTTTTCTGCTGATGAATTTAAGTTTGTGTTCTACTGCCTTTGAAATTCTCTGAATAATTATCCTGCCTAGTATTTTGCTGGGAACTGAGAGAAGAGTGATTCCTCTCCAATTATTGCAGTCTGCAAGATCTCCCTTCTTGGGCAATTTGACAATTATTCCTTTGTTCCACTCTGATGGTGTTGTCCCCGTTTTCCAGACTTGTGCAAATAGTGGTTCTAATAGTTCTGCTGCTAGCTCAGGGTCTGTCTTAAATAGCTCTGCATTTAAGTTATCATGGCCCGGAGCTTTGCCGTTCTTTAACCCTTTGATTGCTGTGATGATTTCTTCTTTTCGTGGAATGTCTGTATTCACATCTAGATCGTTTTCAGCCTCAGGAACATTCAATTGTGTCTCTGGTGGTTCCTTGTTCAGAGTTTCTCTGAAGTGCTCTGCCCATCTTGTTTCCTGTCCCTCTGCTGTCGTGATGAGATTACCTTGCTTATCTCTTACTAATGTAATATTGTTTGCACCTCGTTTTCCGCTGATGAATTTAGTTATTTTGTATACTGTGCTTTGTTCATTTCTCAGTGCTGCCTCCTCTGCCTGTCTTGCAAGATCGTCTAGGAAATTCCTTTTGTTGGCTCGGGTTTGGCGTTTAACTTCCTTGTCCAGCTGACTGTACTGTTCGCTATATAGTTGCTTTAACCTGGGGGACTTCGCTTCTGTTTTCTTTCTTTTCATTTCCTTTCTCATCGTTATGGTGTTTAAAGTTTCTGGTGTTATCCAGTCTTGCTTCTTCCTTTCCTGGAATCCCAAGCATGATTTGCTGCTTTCTTTGTATATTGTTGAAATGGTGTTGAAATTCTGGTCTATATCATCAGTCAATGTCTTTTCCTGACTTTTGGCAAATTGATATCGTTTCTTTATGTCGGCCGTAAAAGCTTTTCTGGTAAGGGAGTCCTTCAATTTGCTGATGTCAAACCTTTTCTGTGTAGTTACAGTTGGTGCAGCCCTTCTTAGTTTCACTTTCAGTTTTGCTACTACTAAATGGTGATCACTTCCCACATCTGCACCTCTTCTTACCTTCACATCTTGTATTGCATGTCTCCATCTACCGTTAACCATGATGTGGTCTATCTGGTTTCTGTCCCGACCATTTGGTGATTCCCATGTTAATTTGTGAATTTCTTTATGTGGGAAGAGTGTTCCTCCAATGACCAGGTTATTAATGCTACAGAAACTTATTTGTTTATCCCCATTTTCGTTTGCTGTTCTGCTGCCGCATTTCCCCATTACTCTTTCATTATATGTATTGTGTGTTCAAACTTTTGCATTGAGGTCTACCATTACTACGAAAAAGATCATATCTAGGTGTGTCTTCCATTTCTTTCTGCAGTTGTTGATAGAATTCATCCTTGACCTCTTCATCGCTATCATTCGTTGGTGCGTAGCATTGTATTATTGTAGTGTTGGTGAATCTCCCTCTCAATCTCAATCGTATCAGTATGTTGTTGATGGGTTTCCATTCCAGTAATGTCCTTTCTATTCCTTTCTGTAGAATAATGGCTACGCCTTTATTGTTTTGTCCATCTTCTCTTCCAGAGTAAAGTACTGTTTCTCCTGTTGCTGTTTTAACTTTTCCTGCCCCTGTCCATCTGCTCTCGCTTATCCCTAGAATGTGTAACCTATAGTTTCTCATTTCTGCCGTGACCTGTCTTACTTTACCTGTCTCGTACATTGTCCTGACATTCCAAAAACCTATTCTTGTATCCTGTTTTGCGGTCAGGACATCCGTTTTCATGTCAGTGGCTTCCTTTCGGCTTTCACCACTGACAGTCATACGAGCCACAGACTCCGAATGTCCATCCCGCAGCAAAGTTTGTTCATTTATTATTGTTTCCGTAACTTCATTGTTTTTTTTTTACACAGACAGGGGTGTCAGCCCTGTGCTAAAACCCCCAACCTGGAGGACGAGGGTACCAGCTTTTGTCTGACCCCTACCCACACAGACCAGTCCAGCTTGGTTGAACCTACCAGGAGTAAAACTCCCACTGGCATAGCTCTGGGGATTATCAGGGTACGCAAGCTGCCATACCGCTACAAGGTATAGGTACCATTGATGGCAGGTCAATCATTCTGAGAAAGATGAAATGTTGGATGGAAGAGGTCGCCTGATCATTATATCAGGAGACCCGATAATTAGCTAAGACAATTGTCATCTTTCAGTTTGTGGTCAAAGCTGCCAGAAGTCAATGCTATAGACACCTAAAACAGACGGCCTTTAGGTACATATGACGAAGGGGTGTGCTACTGCCAAAAAACCTCAACTCCTGAAGAGACGAAACAGTCAAACAACCTGTGGGAAACAACAGCGATTGAAGAAGACACCACTGAACCCACACCGTCAGCTATGTAACATACCAGTTCAGCCAATAGACATTTCCAATGTTGTTCTCTTATCCACCTAAATTTAATATCGTCCGATGATGACAAACATCATCGCTTCATTTTTATAAACAACTTTATTTACGTTACCTTGTTAGCCAATTAGTAGTTATTAAACCTGTTTACCTGTAAATATAAATCTACAGTTGGATTAATCACTATTGAGTGAATTGTATGTCTGCACCCTATGACTATGACTCATATTGTTTTAAATACATAAACATATAGAGTATGAAATTAATATTTTGCTGAAATCACCTTCAGCTTGGGGCTCAGAAAATACGAGTCAATACCTTTCCTCAAAGAAGAGGCGGAGAATAATAAGTTCATAACGGCTTAGATGATCTCAGTTGTTATGCTAGCCATTGTGTAAAATTCCTGTCAGGCTCCCTGATATAGAAACATCATTCTTATATTTATATCTATGATACCTTTTAAAACCCTCATCTTTTTACTCGAGGTTAGGCCATTAGTAGAGAATTACTGCAGAGCAGGGGAGACAAACCCGTTGTTAAAGAAAGAATATTAATGTATTTTGTATCATGAACACACATAGGCTATTACCAGTTAATTTTGCGGTAATATGTCTCTCTGTGTTAAATCATGTTTTTGCACGGATTTTCACTCATATTGAACGCTACATATTTAATACGTCACCAGTTGTTAATGACGTAACGCGTTCTGCACTAATTTATGCTAACGGCTAAGATTCTTGGCTTTTTGTTATCTGTGGTCTTCATGGTAAGACGTATTTTATTCAAGCTCCTAATATTGCGGAGGAAGAGCATATTATATTCTTCGAAGGCCGCCACTATATTTACTAAGATGAATCAGAACTTAGCGAGAAGTTCGTGATAACTTAAAGAAGTATTCAAGTATAATTTTACGTCTACATTGTCTGACCCACATTACTTGGGTGGATTTCACCTCTACTACAGCGGCTAGAAATGTATGGTTGAGACGAGATTGTTGAAGGATTCGACGATATGCATGTACAATATGCCATGCCATGTCTATGAAGTTGTTATCTCTGATGTACATTAAACGTAAGGATATTTTGTGGACCCTCCACCTGACGACTTGAGTTCTTCAACCATTGATGTCATGTATAATCTCACTCGTCTCCACTCGTGTTATTAGTACGATGCATGTACCTTAGATAATCTTCGTTCTATGTTCAACTAATTACTGCAAAAAGATAACCCCATCTGTAACACCCGTCACACAGACAAATAAATTGAACAATAGCAACTACTTTATTCTGTTGTCGGTTCTCTCTTCCCTATCTCTTCCTCTTTCTTCCCCTCTATTTCCCCTCAATTTAATTATTAATACACTCCACCCCACCCCTTCTTCCCAACTCCGCGATTCCTAATCCCGTACTTCCCATAACTCAATCCAAGAAAAAGAACAGACACCTTCGAAAGCCTTCGTTCTATTAAAAAGCAGAACTGAAAGCCCACAGAATCTTTCTCCTCTCTCTCTCTCTCTCTCTCTCTCTCTCTCTCTCTCTCTCTCTCTCTCTCTCTCCCTCTCCTCTCTCTATGTCAGGGGTTCTTAATCGTTGTTTTGCCATGTCCGGTTCAGGTTTCGAACCCCTTTGATTTAGCTGAAGCCTAAGGATCCTTTCTAAGACACAATGTACATAGGCGCACAATTAAAATATTTACAAACAAATAATACATTTTATTACCCAAAAACAAATTTCAGCTTACGTATAGTAAAAATAAATACAAAAACAATCTATAAAAAAAAGAATACATTTATTTAAATGTAAAAATCGACGATAATTATCAGAGTAAAAATTGTCGGGGAAAATTAAATTCACGTTTTTAGGCTATGTGCACATATCCCCTAAAATCCACTCTTGAGCTCTCCCTCCCCCGTGTTAAGAAGCCCTGCTGTAAGTCCTTATCAATCTCACCCTACTCCTCCTGTTTACCCGTTCGAATGTCTTTTCCTCCTCACTGACAACTGACAAGTATTGAACGGGAGTGCGTAACAGTCTGACCTATCACCGTGCACATGTCGTCTGCGCGCCATTTTGTGTCTGCGTGGTCGTATACATACGTAGACGTGCGTGTTTGTATATATTTTGTGTGTGACAACTGGAAGAAACATGACACGCTAAGACGCGTAGATATACACACAAAAAAGAGCGGGGAAAACAGAGAAAAGGGAAACTGACGGAAGCATATATGTTTATAGATCAACATTATTCCTTTATTGCTCCCCTAGGAGCATGTGACCAACACTGAAGCTGACCCCTTAAGAATGAAGCCTGTATCAAAACATGCATGTGCTCTTGCAATAGTGGTTTCTGTTACATTTTTTTTAATGATGAGGTTGCCATCCCCCTTGCACAACATCATATTAGTTGCCTTTTATGACATGGCGAAGGGAGTCCTGTTCTTTCTTCGTTATGTTCATAAAATAGAAGATGGAAATAGATGGATAGAGCTTTATTATAAGTACGAAATAATTAGAGAAAGTATACCACTACATTTAAGTGAAGTTTAAAATGTACGAGAGACAATGAGTGCCAGGGTTTTGGAAAACAAAAACTTTAACAGCGTCTATATAGGTTTTATGATAATAAAACATGCATCTATGAAACTGTGGTCAGCTGGGTCATCGTTCTGTCCAGTTTGGATTACCTGTCGTGTTAAGCCGAAGCATAGAATCACGCTAGCTGTATCAAGAATGAGTCAGATTACGTGCACTGGCTTAGTTTTACAAGATTTCCAGTCTCAAGTAGTCCAGGATCATGCAATCTCCCTACAAATTTGAAACGTGATACATTTTATGTCAGATCTTGTAATGGAGAAAAAAAACTCTCGTGAAAATCACAACTTTGTACATATTATTCTACAATGTTATGCAGTTGTTTCTCGACTTACGTGAATTGACATTAGACCTATTTAATTGTAACGCGTTTCAATTGATCCTCTGACCTCAGGAAACAAATAAAATGGGTCGTAAAAAGGAAAAACATGCCTAAGAAAAATTCACCAAATCTTTTGGCCGAATACCATCACCAACCAAGATCTGCTTACTCCGGGAGCAAGCAAGAGGACATGCACACCATCATAGCTGGCAGACGCTGGAGCTGGGTTGGCCATGTCCTCAGAAGAGACCCCGATGCCATCACAAGAACAGCTATGCTTTGGACCTCTGAAGGAAAACGAAAGAGAGGCCGACCAAAAACAACCTGGCGGAGGACTGTGGAGGCTGAGATGCAAAGAATGAGCCAGAGTTGGGGCACTGTACGAAGGATGGCCACCGATCGAGCAAAGTGGAATCAATGTGTTGTTGCCTTACAAGACGCCACTAGGCGTGATGGCCACTGATTGCTTTGACGGTCGGCGGCTAAGGATCAAAGAAAAGAACGTGCAACTGGCTTAGTTTTACAAGATTTCCAGTCTCAAGTAGTCCAGGATCGTGCAATCTCCTTACAAATTTGAAACGTGATACATTTTATGTCAGATCTTGTAATGGAGAAAAAAACTCTCGTGAAAATCACAACTTTGTACATATTATTCTACAATGTTATGCAGTTGTTTCTCGACTTACGCGAATTGACATTAGACCTATTTAATTGTAACGCGTTACAATTGATCCTCTGACCTCAGGAAAAAAATTAAAATGGGTCGTAAAAAGGAAAAACATTAGCCACTGCCGTGTGTTTGCTACACAACACGTCTTTGTGCGGTGTGTTCTGCTTTACAACACGTCTTTGTGTGGTGTGTTCTGCCATCCAACACGCTATTGCATTTAAACTTTGGCATTCTAAATTTCATTATGAGTGGAAAGCGTCCAAGTTTTATTAAAGGTAGTTCAGTTGCTAAGAGGAAAAGGAGATCTATCACGCTGGAAATGAAACTGGATGTTCTCAGACGGTACGAGCGTGGTGAACGCACGGCTGACATTGAACGTCTGCTCGGTTTGAACGAATCCACGTTAAGGACAATTCGTGACAATGCATCTAAAATCCGGGAAAGCTGTAAGACTGCGACTAAACTCAGTACATTTCGAATAACTGTTTCTCGTTCAACCATTATGGAGCGAATGGAGAATAAGCTCATAACCTGGATAGAAGAACAAAATGAGAGAAATGTGCACGTGTCTAACGCGGCTGTGAAGGAAATGGCGAAATGTTTGTACGACGATTTAAGAATAAGTGACCCTGACCTTGATGCGAAGCCGTTTACGGCTAGTTCAGGATGGTATGAGCGATTTAAGATCAGACATGGTTTCCAGAAGATAAAAACAACAGACGAATTTTCTGCTGCTGAAATGTTCCACGACGTCTTCAAAGCCATTATAGAAGAAGGAGGCTATACTCCTAAACAGGTTTTCAGCCTCGGCGAAACTGGCCTTTACTGGAAGCGGATGCCAAGCAAGACTGTTTTGTCTTCTGAGGAAAAATTAGCAACTGGTTTCAAAGCAGAAAATGATCGCTGCACATTACTGCTTGGTGGAAACGCGACAGGTGACTGCAAAATCAAACCTTTAATGGTGTATCATTCAGACAATCCAAAGGTGCTGAAAGGATATTCTAAAACGCATCTTCCTGTGGTTTGGCGGTCTAATAAGAAGGGGTTGATTACTTCCACAATTTTCGCTGATTATTTTGGATCCCAACTTCATCAGGAATTGAAGGCCTATTGCGAGAAAGAGAGTTTGCCATTTAAAATACTCCTTCTTCTTGACATCGCATCTGGATATCCTCCTAACCTCGCTGACCTCAGCAACAACATCAAGGTGTTATTTCTGCCCGCAAAGACCACCTCGCACATCCAGCCAATGGATCATGGTGTAGTCACAATGTTTAAAATCTGTTACCATCGGCACGTTCTTGCAAGGCTTATCACAGAGACAGAAGTAGAAGGTAAACCTACTGTCGCTGAGTTCTGGCGCACTTTCAACCTAAAGAAAGCGATTGATGTGATAAGTGAGGCTTGGGCAGAAGTAAATGAACAGTGTATGAATGGAGCTTGGCAAAAAATCTGGCCTGAAATTGTAAGTGACTCATCGAGCCATCCTGTCAACGAGGACATCATCAACGCTAGACTATCTGTAGTTGACATGGCCAAAGGTGTCGGCTTCGCAGACGTTGACGAAAAAGACATAGAAGATCTGCTTGAATCACACAACGTGGAAATGAGCAACGAAGATTTCATACAAATGGACATTGAACGGCATAAGGAGACAGAAGAATCCAGTTCAGACACTGAACCTATTAGAGCTCTCTCAACCGAGGTCCTGTGTGAGATCTTTAAGCTCGGGGATCGCATCATATCTCTTATCGACGAGAACGACCCTGACCGTGAGAGAAGTACTCAAGTAGCCAGAGATTTTCAAAATGTCTTAGGTTGCTACCGAGAGCTGTATAGGGAGAAAGTGAAACATGCTAGTCACATTTCTGTTGACAGATTCATAGTAAAATATGAATAGAATATTGAATGTGAATTGGATTCCTTTCAGTTGTGGTTATACTATTCCCAAGAACCAGGCTGGGTGAACATTTAGAAATGGAACCTAGCCTTGTTATGGAATATTTTGTTACATATAATTCATGAAACTTCGCCTAAATTCAGACTTCAACAGTATATGCAAACTGGTGAAGTAAGAACAGTGCTAATTTTATTTGCTGTAGATTCTGTAACAGGCTGTGAATTTTCTGGCACTGTATACATTAAACATGGACAATGAACAAGCAATTAGAAGAAAGGAGTGAGACCTTTAAGATGTGGATATATATATATACTAAAGCACATTGAAAACGCACCACCTGTATAATCCAGGAACAGAGTGTGAAATGTAAATATAAGAGTTTACATATTTGGAATCTTTATTCATTTTCCTATGAATCCATGCTGGTCATTAATTTGTACATTTGATTGTTGTTATGAAATTCATTGCATTCTGTGCAGGCAAGGGAGAAAACCAAAAATGCAACCAATAAAAAAAATTCGTTCACACTATCCTCAGTATCTGGTATGTCCATCGTGTGCTTGCAAACAAGCTTGGCAGCGGCTCCGCATGGAACGCACAAGTCTCTGAAGGAAATTCCGGGGAATCAAGTCCCATTCACGTGTAAGAGCAGCTTCGAGCTGATGCAGATTAGCTGGAGAACCTTGCCTGTAGACTCTGCGTCCAAGCTCGTCCCACAGATGTTCTATAGGGGACATGTCTGGTGATAGGGCAGGCCAATCAATCGTCACAATGTTCTGCTGCTGTAGATATTGCTGCGTAATGCATGCGGTGTGCGCACGTGCGTTATCCTGCTGGAGAAGCTGCAAGTCTGGATAATTTGTGAACGCAGGAGCAACCAATGCATCCAGAACCTCATCTCGATATGTCACAGCATTAACATTTCCACGGAAGACGTGAAGAGGCAAGCGATGGTGAAAACTGAATCCTCCCCAAATGTGAATACTGCCACCTCCAAATCGGTTGTGCTGACAAATACAGCAGTCTGCAAAGCGCTGTCCACACCGTCGCCAAATCCGCATACGTCCATTAGCAAAGGATATGTTGAATCTGCTCTCGTCTGTGAATAGGACAGCATTCCACTGCAGTCTAGTCCATCTGACACGTTGCTCTGCCCATTGCAGGCGCTGCTGACGATGTCTGTGAGTCAAGTTTGGCCCAACATAAGGTCGTCTTGCAGTAAGGCCTGTATCTCTGAGTCGTCGTATGACTGTCATTCGAGAGACTTGCCCACGTCTACCCACTATTGCTCTTGCTGTTTGACTTGCCGGGAGAGAACGATTCCTTAGGTGACTCAGCACAATATGACGATCTTGCGCAGGGGTAGTAACTCGTGGTTGGCCACTCCGAAGTCTATCCCGGGCACTGCCAGTGGTTCCGTAACGTTTATTGAGACGTACAATAGTGCTGTGGTGGCAATTCATCCTTCTGGCAATGGCCCGCGAGCTCATTCCGGTCTCCAACATACCAATGGCTCGTTGGCGGTCGTTTTCAGATAGTCGTGGCATTTCAAGCACCTGTACTGGGTGTTTTGTCTCAACGGCCTTTTTATACCGAGTATACTGCCACAACGCGTACACATTTTCAGGGTCATAGCTGTTGGGAATCGTGTTGCACGTGTAACTTTCATTGTTTTCATGTAGTCTGTACACAAACCCGTGGGTTGAATCGTGCACTTTCCATTCCAGCAGCCATTTGCTCTCTACCTCATGACAAACACGGGGAAAATCCATTCCCACACTTTTTTTCCAGCTTCTCAGCATCAGTATATATAATAGTGGTGCGTTTTTAATGTGCTTCAGTATGTATATATATATATATATATATATATATATATATATATATATATATATATATATATATATATATATATATATATATATATATATATATATATATATATATATATATATATATATATATATATATATATATTTAGAGAGAGAGAGAATATATATATGTAGAAGAATGTGGCACGTCTCATGGACAGCGAAGACAACAAATAAAGAGGTTCTAGAAAACCTAGGAATGAAGAGAGAATTAATGAAGGAAATCAAAATTAGACAGCTAAAATATTTTGGCCATGTAAAAAGACATAACACCGTGCTGAAGTCCATAATACAGTGTTTTTCAACCTTTTTCTGTTCACGGCACGCTTTTCATTTTTCTAAAAAGTTGCGGCACACCTTTCTGACCCCGCGCCTGAATAAAAAGTTACAGTGATTTATACTAATTAAATACACACATTTTTGGGTACTTTAGAATAAAGAGAGCTCTCAATTCGACTTTCTTTTAATTGTTTAAAACAACTTTGAATATATATATATTTTGTTCAAAGAATTTAATAGCTTTAATTATTATTGAATGAATTCAAGCTGTAATATCAGTTTTATATTACACGATCACTAAAAGTATGCTTCATGTAGTAAATTAACATTTTTTGTTGCGGCACACTTTGATAGGCACGGCGGCACGCCGCTTGAGAAACACTGCCATCATAGAAGGAAGATTTGAAGGCAAACGTGCAAGAGGAAGACAGCGCTATCAGTCATCTGATTTCCTCTATGTTGTGTCTTGTCCAGTGTCAGCGTCTTCTCCTGATGTCTTCATCCACTGGTATCCATCTGGGGAGTCCAGAACTGGAATTACCTGGTAATGCTATCAACTGGTTACCTCAACGTGAGTCCATCTCCAGCGCCTTCTTCTCATTTCTTGTTCCACTGGCGCTTGTCTAATTCTTGTCCTTAGTTGCACATTAGTGATCTTTTCAATACTTCCACATTAGTGATCTTGTCATTAGTTCCATATTAGTGATCTTATCATTAGTTCCACATTAGTGATCTTGTCATTAGTTCCACATTAGTGATCTTGTCCTCTGTATGACCAGTTAAGAAAGATATACTGGCCCAATGACTCAACACTAAACTCAAAGCTATATGGAGCTAAAGAGGAACTTCAAACAACAGTCGAATTCATCATGAGAACTCGTCTGACGGTGTAAACATCAAAGATGCGATCGCAAGAAGAAGAAGTGATCTTGTCATTCGTGATCTTTTCAATACTTCCACATTAGTGATCTTGTCATTAGTTCCACATTAGTGATCTTATCATTAGTTCCACATTAGTGATCTTATCATTAGTTCCACATTAGTGATCTTATCATTAGTTCCACATTAGTGATCTTATCATTAGTTCCACATTTGTGATCTTTTCAATACTTCCACATTAGTGATCTTGTCATTAGTTCCACATTAGTGATCTTGTCGTTAGTTCCACATTTGTGATCTTGTCATTAGTTCCACTTTAGTGATCTTGTCATTAGTTCCACATTTGTGATCTTGTCATTAGTTCCACATTTGTGATCTTGTCAATAGTTCCACATTAGCGATCTTGTCATTAGTGATCCTGTCATTAGTGATCTTGTCATTAGTGATCCTGTCATTAGTGATCTTGTCATTATGGATCTTGTCATTAGTGATCTTGTCATTAGTGATCTTGTCATTAGTGATCTTGTCATTAGTTCCACATTAGTGATATTGTCATTAGTTCCACATTAATGATCTTGTCATTAGTTAAACATTAGTGATCTTATCATTAGTTCCACATTTGTGATCTTTTCAATACTTCCACATTAGTGATCTTGTCATTAGTTCCACATTAGTGATCTTATCATTAGTTCCACATTAGTGATCTTATCATTAGTTCCACATTTGTGATCTTGTCATTAGTTCCACATCAGTGATCTTGTCATTAGTTCCACATTTGTGATCTTGTCATTAGTTCCACATTTGTGATCTTGTCATTAGTTCCACATTAGCGATCTTGTCATTAGTGATCCTGTCATTAGTGATCTTGTCATTAGTGATCCTGTAATTAGTGATCTTGTCTTTAGTGATCTTGTCATTAGTGATCTTGTCATTAGTGATCTTGTCATTAGTGATCTTGTCATTAGTTCCACATTAGTGATCTTGTCATTAGTTCCACATTAGTGATCTTGTCATTAGTTAAACATTAGTGATCTTATCATTAGTTCCACATTTGTGATCTTTTCAATACTTCCACATTAGTGATCTTGTCATTAGTTCCACATTAGTGATCTTATCATTAGTTCCACATTAGTGATCTTATCATTAGTTCCACATTAGTGATCTTATCATTAGTTCCACATTAGTGATCTTATCATTAGTTCCACATTTGTGATCTTTTCAATACTTCCACATTAGTGATCTTGTCATTATTTCCACATTAGTGATCTTGTCATTAGTTCCACATTAGTGATCTTGTCATTAGTTCCACTTTAGTGATCTTGTCGTTAGTTCCACATTAGTGATCGTGTCATTAGTTCCACATTTGTGATCTTGTCATTAGTTCCACATTAGCGATCTTGTTATTAGTGATCCTGTCATTAGTGAGCTTGTCATTAGTGATCCTGTCATTAGTGATCTTGTCATTAGTTCCACATTAGTGATCTTGTCATTAGTGATCTTGTCATTAGTGATCTTGTCATTAGTGATCTTGTCATTAGTTCCACATTAGTGATCTTGTCATTAGTTCCACATTAGTGATCTTGTCATTAGTTAAACATTAGTGATCTTGTCATTAGTTCCACATAAGTGATCTTGTCATTAGTTCCACATTAGTGATCTTGTCATTAGTTCCACATTAGTGATCTTGTCATTAGTTCCACATTAGTGATCTTGTCATTAGTTCCACATTAGTGATCTTGTCATTAGTTCTACATTAGTGATCTTGTCATTAGTTCCACATTAGTGATCTTGTCATTAGTTCCACATTAGTGATCTTGTCAAACACTTTCAATTCTTCTATTCTGTGCAAGCAGCCCTTTTATGAAAGCCCATAACTTTCTTGTTTTTTGTTTGTTCTTCTTGTTTCAGCCCTGCAATAGGGCTGCCTTGACATTTGACGTGAAGGTTTTTACTTTTGTATTGGACTTCGTTTCTTTTGATTTTCACATACTTTAACGAGACATATATTTCTGTGGTGAATTAATTGTTATTATTGGTTTCAATATTATATTAATGGTATCTGGTGTGAGGTCAGCTATGCAAGTCCCTGAGGTTTATTAAATACAAATAAGTTTACAGGGTACTTGTCTGCTTCCACCACGACCTCACCCGATTATATATCTTCCCCTACTGAAGTGTATTGGTGTGTGTAGGTTGTCTAGCAAGTGTCTAGGGTATATGCAATGTGATGAAGTGTATGAACAGGACAACAACTACACCTATTACTAATAAACAATGATTAACCACGTCACTGGGTAAAGTTTGGAATGTAACTTATTTTTTTTTATAATTTATTTTCCTGTATCTAGTTATTCTTCTGACACAGGAATAATCAACTCAACATGATAATGAAATTATTTACAACCAATTTTTTTACAACTGTCATTGAGTCGGTGTTATCCCACAATTATTTATATGTTTCAAGCTGGGAAAATGTCAAGTATCTCTTGCTCCTAGAAAAGGGTACAAGTTTATTGAACTTTTTTGTTCCTCACTGTCTGATACTCTATCTTTTGTGAAAACTGAGAGAGTGGAGTGTTTGTGATATCAATTTCCCAGACAAGTCTTATCTGAGGTCTCTGGAACCAGGCTGGTTGAAGTATGTATAAAACGCCAGCCTCCACTGCCAAGACACGATTCTGCTTCTATAGATAAATCACTGTGTAGGCACTCAGTAGTTAAGCCTCACTGCAGAACTTAGGGACAGGTGTTAGATCACCTGGGCTCACTTTCACTCGTAGATGAAACTCTGGAACAATACAAATATGTCCCACTCAGCATCTAATAATCTCACTCTTTCCCTTCCCTAACATGTACAATATCATCAGACATCAGTATGGTAACTAAACAATTAGTTAACGTTCTCAATTTGGTTGGTACCCCCTTCTGGATAAATGACTTTCAAACCACCGTTTGACATTTTCCTTGATAAAGGAAACATTTTACATTAATACTATCAAGTCATGTACAATCACGGTGACTTGCTGAAGAAGACGGCCAGTGATCTTCCTGGTCTTATGTCATAACACAACATTTTTTTATCATATTTAATTTTCTTTTCTCCCCATATGGCAGAGAGCCTGCCTGGCTTTTCTACACCAGGTTAATACTGTTTCCTACCAACGCTGTGAAACAACACAGAGTTTTGATGTTAGCTTCTCTCCAGATAAATGTTTCCTCTTTTAGGTTCATACAGAGTCGATAATGCATACATGATACAAATGACAATATAAATGTTAATATAAAGGTTTTCATATTTACCGCAATCAAAGAAATTTTATACACCAAGTTGTTGAATAGGGCGATATATGGTAACAAATCCAGATAGCTGCTATGCAGAATTAGCAACCAAGACAGTACTCTTGCCTTGTCTATAACAACAACGTCCTTAGTGTAAGAAATTTTTCATTTAGTGGCCCCCTATACTCAATACTAATTGGTTTTATACAACCGGTTGTCTATTATACTACAGCCAATCAGAGACTGTTTAGTGAATAGCGTTCCTTTTCAAATAAATCGTCTGCTAAAACCAGCGTGTGAATATATGTCCAGAACGCGTGTCGAGAAAAAGGGGGTCTTTCAAACGCCAGTCATGGTATCGCATTTCTGGCACAAGAAAATATTTAAATCTCAAAGCCAACGCTAGCAAAGTGTATAATGTTAAACCGCGGCAAATCGTTTAGGCCTTACTTCGGTATACACATTTTAGCGTGCGGCTGGCATATGGGAGGAAGCCAGTCAGACACACACGGGCTGGGTCTATATATATGCATTTGGGAGTACAATTCTATGGAATTTAGCGTTTGTTCTCACAGATTTTACTACAATTTCATGAAATGTACATAGAATCAAACAAAGAAATAAGAAGTGTCAGAAGAGATTCGAGGAAATAGGCTACATATATATATTTTTGTTTTTATTAAATTAAGGTCTAATACCATTCAGGTGATAAAAATAATTTACCGTATATATCTGTCTGTCTACCCACCTTTCCATGTACCCTTTTGCTGCCTGACGCATTGTTTTCTGTTTACATTTCTTTTCGCCGTGTTCTTCATATGTCGGGGTGACCGGCGTAGCCTATCAATGTTTCTCAAGCAATTCAAGTTGTTAATCTCGTTCACCCTTCTGTTTTGCCTTTGTTGCGCCCCACATTGTTGATTTGTATAGTATATTTAATAAACAAGAAATATTGTTGATTGGTTTCAAATATCTCATTGATTTCTTTCTTATTTGTTTTGTCCGTGTGGTGACCTTTTTATGTGATTGTCTATACTCGTGTCCCATGGGGGAAGCTGTCTCGGAAGAGACCAATAAAGAATATGGCTACTGTACTTCCAGGCATGTTGTACAAGGCGACTAATGTGAGATTTGCATGAAGTCTGGCAACTTCATCAGGTAAAATTAATTGCCACAGAGACCACTGCTATAGTAGCTTGTTTTATCTGATAAGGTTAATTTGCTTCTGTGTGTTTATATAAGCAGCGGGATGTGGTACTTGCATCCTACACTCCGTTCTACGCATGGAGGCATATCTGGAGTCATCCTTATATGACCACCAGCTATGCACAAGGCTACAATATACGTACGTGGATTTGAACCTATGTCTGTAAGGCTAATTACATCCTCATTGACTCTTGAAATCATCCACACACTTCCCGGGATTCCCCCTGTGGTGAAACTTGTTGAGAATCCAGCATTGCACACTAAGCTTGGAGAAGTCACTTGAGCCCCAGTCGTAATTCTTTGGCTTTGACTTGGTTGACTGCATGCAGAAGGATCTCACTATGGCCGCAGGGAAAGCTGAGAAGTGGCTCTGTGCAGGACATGACAATTCCTTGGGAGAGCCCAGAACCAGAGTACAGTATTTTAGCTCTGCATAGTTGGAGAGCCCTCTTGGGTGGCGGGGAATGCACAGTATGCCACGCACTTCTTACTCCTAGCTTGGGATCAGATGTGAAGATCCTTTAAATGCAAGCCAAGCTGAAGAAACTGGAGCTCATGACTTCAACTCAACACATTTCGGAATGGCAGAAAAGCCACAGGAAAAGCCTAGATCTACAGTGTAGACAATACCAAGGACTCTTCAACTTGGTATTGGCTGCTACAGAGCGAGAAGCTCAGCAGCCCTAGTTAAACAAGAACAACATTCCATTCTTTGTCTAGGCGTAAAACCAGCTCAGCAGAAGAGAACAAGTGGTAATTTTCAGACTTCTGAGAGGGACCAAAAGACGCAGCAATAGAGAATGCAGTCAGCGACCCATAGCTTGACTGCTTGCGTCAGAGTCAGCGAACCAGAGCTGACCAAGACCGTACTCCACCTCCACGTGGTGGTCCTGGAAACAGGCTGCATCACTGCAGTCTGGCTGAGAGAGTAGGGATCGAAGAGGGAAGGCAAACCCGGTCCCAAAAAATACCGTGCTGAAGTAGGATGTACCGGCCGAAAGGCGCAGATCCGCTGTAAACAGACACAACGCAACCAACGTCCTTTTTCAGGATGAACGAGGAAGAAGAAGAAGACTCCTGACAGGCCATAACACATTGGGATAGCATCTGTTCAACAAGCTAAAGATATGAAGTACCGATAAACCT
The DNA here is from genome assembly GCA_024509875.1 of Oreohelix idahoensis. Classification (NCBI taxonomy): domain Eukaryota; kingdom Metazoa; phylum Mollusca; class Gastropoda; order Stylommatophora; family Oreohelicidae; genus Oreohelix; species Oreohelix idahoensis. The sequence goes on from JAMPIV010012890.1 coordinate 81,101, forward strand.
AAATGTGGCACTAATAAAATGACTGCTGAACATCTGCTTCAAAGATGCCCTATACATGAGGAACACAGAAAATACATATAGTCGTCATCGAGTTCCATTCCTGGAAAAGCTCTATGGAGATACAAATAGCCTTAAGCTGACCACTGCTATCTTTGAAAGTATTCTAGTAGACGCGCAAGAGCGTACGAAGAAGAAAAAAAAAAAAAAAACCAGCGTGTAAGATGAGGCTAGCAACACAATCGATCGGAAAGTTTCCTCGCTTCTTTTACGTCTTTAAAAGACGCACCTCAGACTCCTCAAATACAGTAGAGCGTCGATTATCCGAACTAATTGGGACCAAGGTAGGCTCGGTTAATCAAATTGTTATGATAACGAAATATACATGAGAATACCAAGTTTATACGAAACAAAGTGCAATTAGTCCTGTAATTAAATTATTTTACGCAAGGTTGTTACTCCTGTATTTTGAAATATGAAGTGTTATTTTTTTTTTTTTAATTTATTTAGGAACTCGATTCTAAATAATAATCAAACAGTTTTGAAGAAACAATGTATCTTGAACTTACCTAATTCTTGTACATGGGTACTACTTTAAATCACTTTTTTTTTCTTTTTGCACAAACACAAATAAACAAACACGAGTATTTGCAGAGCAATAAACTTATAATGAATTAGTGCACTAAAAGTAGATACTGTAATTTTTTTAAATTCTATTTTTTTTTTTTTTTTTTTTTTTTTTTGTGCAGCGGTGTTTCGGATAATCGACGTTCTACTGTACATCATATTTCCATATCTAATGATGTAATTAACATAAATGAGTAGTTCTCTGGAAGTGTCTGCGAAGACAAAGAAAGAATAGAACAAATACATGGTCAGGCGACTGATATGAAATTGTCCTTGGGGTTGTCTGCATTAAAGAGTTAAGTAAATTAATACAAAAACCACCACAACAACAGCTCGTGATTTGAGAAAGGCGTGAGCTCTCTGTAGATGTGGCTTTTTTTAGCTCTGTAAGTAGCAATAACAGAAAATGATATATGCACCCTGTGGTTGCAACTTCACTGAACAATTAATAATACAAATTACACTAGTTAACGTGAAGCTGTGAAACACTTACATTTATATTACTCAACCATTCATTAAAATAATATTTTTTGCTTCTTAATTGGTTCTGTTATTGCCAATATATGGAGATATAATTTGAAAGAATTATAATGTCGAAGATTATTGCAGAAAAAAAGAAGGTCCAACGTCTAACACTAAAAAAAAAATAAAAATAAAAACAATCTTAACTGTTGTTACGATATATTCCAGCTTTCCTCTTCTCATCTTCTTCTTCTTCTTTGATCCTTAGCCGCCGACCATCAAAGCAGTCAGTGGCCATCACGCCTAGTGGCGTCTTGTAGGGCAACAACAAATTGATTCCACTTTGCTCGGTCGGTGACCATCCTTCGTACAGTGCCCCAACTCTGGTTCATTCTTTGCATCTCAGCCTCCACAGTCCTCCGCCAGGTTGTTTTTGGTCGGCCTCTCTTTCGTTTTCCTTCTAGGGTCCAAAGCATAGCTGTTCTTGTGATGGCATCGTCGAGGTCTCTTCTGAGGACATGGCCAACCCAACTCCAGCGTCTGCCAGCTATGATGGTGTGCATGTCCTCTTGCTTGCTCCGAGTAAGCAGATCTTGGTTGGTGATGGTATTCGGCCAAAAGATTCGGTGAATTTTTCTTAGGCATGTTGTGTGAAAAGAGGACAATTTCGACATTTCCTTCTCTGTAACTCTTCAGCATTCTCATAACATGCCCAAAAAAAAGTGGATTGCTTCTTTCTAACTTGTGAAATAAGTTTCCTTTGTGCATTGGCATCTTTCAGGACATTCTTGTTACACTTTTTGGCTGTCCATGGTATTTTTAACATTCTTCTGTAAAACCACATCTCTGTGACCTCTAGTGTCTTCACTACTTGTTTACTAATTGTCCATGACTCACTCTCATATGTCAGGATTGGTTCTATATAACACTGAAGAACTCTGTTACTTCCACTGACAAAGAACTGTTGCATAAAATACTCTTCATTCTATAGAATGCTGTTTTTGCCTGAGCTATTCTACTCTTCACTTATGAGATGCATCTTCCATCTGGTGTTATTAATGTGCCCAGGTATTTGAATCTTGTTACCTGTTTTAAACATGTTCCATTTACTTTGATTGTACATTATGGGGAAGCCATTTTCTTTGAGACGACCATTCATCATCTCATCTCAGCCCGTAATGGGTCGTAGGGGTGCCATAGCATCAACAGACAGAGTCCTCCACTGCTCTCTATCCTCAGCAATGCGTACAAGTGTGGAAAAACCGTGTCCTGCCCATTCTTTGATGTTTTCAGCCCAGGATTTTCTTTGCCTTCCTCTTCTCCGTTTACCTTCGACTGTTCCCTGGAGGATCGTTTTCGAAACGGAGTCATGACGAGTTACATGCCCAAACCAGGTAAGCTTTCGACGTTTCACGACTGACAAAAGTGGTTCTTGGTGGCCTGCATACGTGTTTATTTTCTCTCTAACATAGACATTTGTTTTGTGCTCTTTATAGCAAATGCGCAAAATTTTTCTATAACATTTATACTCCAAAGCCTGAATCCTTCGCTCCGTATCTGCAGTGAGTGTCCAGCCCTCACATCCATACAAGAGAATAGATAATACAAGTGATTTGTATAATTTGATCTTCACAGGAAAACTGATGTTACTTTTCCAGATCACATTCAGCCTTGTCATGGCAGCTGAGGCCATCTCAAGTCTTGTCTTGATTTCTTTATTTGATCTTCCATCACTACATATAGTGGACCCGAGATATTTAAAGGTGTTAACTTCTTCTAACGTTTGCCCATTTAACGTAATGTTGGTCTGAACATGTTTCTTATGGCTATTCACCAATACGTTGCTTTTTTTATATTAATTTCCATCTCATACGTTCTTGTTACTTTCTCTAGTCAAAAGGTAAGGTCTTGAAGTTATGATTATGTTCCAGCTATAAGATCGACATCATCAGCAAAACGCAGATTGCAAAGAGGTCGGCCTCCAATCGATACGGTTGTTTTATAAACGTAGAGAGCCTCCTGCATAATATGTTCTAGATATATATTAAAGAGCACTGGGGACAGGATACATCCCTGACGAACTCCTACAGTTGTTTTGAAAAATTCTCCAATGTCATTGCTTGCAAAAACAGCACTGCTTGCGTCCTTGTATAGTGCTTCAATGATATCTATGATGTTGGTATCAAAATTGAATTTTCTCATTATTTGCAATAAGCCTTCATGCCAGACTCGATCAAAGGCTTTTGTGAAATCGATGAAGTTATGGTATAAATCGCGTTGATGCTGGAGATGTTTTTCGATCAGTAATCTAATATTGAAGATTTGTTCTGAGGTACTTCTTTTTGGTCTAAAGCCATTACTTCTGTCTTTTTGCTATAAAGGCTGAGGCCGTTATTGTCATTTTCTGGCAAGACAGATGGCAATAATGTTGTGCAACCAAGCCCTGTGTATGTTTTTTTTTTTAAATAAAATTTTCCCTCATTCTGGCGAGGCGTGTCCCGTTCAACCCAGTCGGTTATATTAGGGCGCATGTCCAAATATAAAAGACCTTCAGGTCTTGATTAGGCTACTACGCCCCGTGTATTTCCCAGGGGTCTCTGAAGGGACAAAGAAAAAATGGGGAAACTGCAAAATCAGGCATGTCGTACATGGCAACTAATACGAGAATGTGTATGTGGCTGGCAAACTCATAATGTAAAAGAACTGATGAGAAGAACCAGGCAAGTGCCAGTGAAACAAGAGACGAGAAGAAAACGACGGGTATGGACAGGACATGCAGTGAGGAAACATGTTCATAGCATTACACGACTGTGCTTGCTCTGGAATACCCAGGGTAAGAGCGGCAAAGGTAGACCAAAAAGCACATGGAGGACCTGGCACGTGTTTGTTGAAGGCCTAAGCTCGGTATTGACTGATATATGCACACCATAACACAACAGAACAATCGCATATGTACACCAACATATCTGCCACCTAAGATTCACTCATAGATAAAACAGTCTATAGTGTGTCAGCTTAACATGGGTTAACCCGATCTGCTAGTTCAAAATTTTGAAACCGGCAATCACGTGTGTTCAACGTTGTCGACGGAACTTTACCCAGCCGGCTCTATCCCTCCCCTATTATGTTTACATGTTGACTGCTCCACCAGGGCGAGGAAAAATTAGGCCACGCTGATTTATTAATAGATCGACCTAAGCAATGAGGTCAAGGACAGGCACAGGGTGCGAAGTCATTACGCAGCTAACGACCGCTGACTGTTTGGCGTGAAATATTAAAAATGAAGTAAACACAGGTCAAATAGAATAACAAACACAATGCTAATTTCATTAAAATGCTGAAAATGGCGAAAAATAAGTTGTATCCACGTAGCTACAATGTGTGATCTTCATAAATTTAACATTTACACTTTACTATGGCATAGGAAGAGATCAATAGTTATAATGATAGAGGTCACAAAACATCGATATCTGTGAAGGTATATGGTTGCCTACACCTCGAGGTACGGAATTTGAGTTTCTTCTTCTTCTGTCTCCTTGACGCTGCTAACTGAGCATGGAGCCAGCACTGTAGTTGTTCTTAGAGAGCCTGCACTAACTCATGCGTTCCTTACGGAGCATAGTGTCAATATTGCAGCATTGTCTCCAGGGAGCTTTCACTAAGCATATGCATACTCTTACAGATGTGGTTTCTATGGCAATTAGTTTGACATGATGGTATGGTTTGGTTTGGTTCCAAGGACCATCTTCATTGCACACGGACAACTCCTAGTGCTCTGATCACACAATCACATTAAATGACACAAGGAGGATCACAGCACAGTGCACGAATTCCGTAGTACCGGCGAGAATCCCAATGTGTGTATATAGGAATCACACATTCTATAAATATATTTGGTGGGTAGGTTTCTAATTTTTAAATTTTGCTAGGGCAGCGGCCTTATGGCCTACTCTTTACGATTTCCAACTTGCACACGGGACCTCCTATTTTTCACCCTTATCCAAGAAGGCTAGGCATCCGATCTCACTACTCATGAGACCCGGGGGGGGGGGGAAGGGTGTGTGACAACATGATTAGGACCACTGGTTCTTAAAAATAAAAATTCAATAAATTATATTCCCTCTACTGGGAATCGAATTCGGTACCTCTAGAACTCGAGGCGGACGCCATACCTCTTAGCCACTCCGATTCCGATTACATGACGGGGTTGCCAGCGGCATAGAAACCTCGTATTGAAATCCTGTAGATCGCTCTTAGAAGAGACATCCAACGTGACTTGACTTAAAATAACATGCCCTCATTTTCTTTACCCTGGTACGTTTATATAAGGCCTCTGCATTGCTTGGTAATATATAAAACATATAAAACTCAGGGATGATTTTAAAAATAAAACACGTAGGTCCATTTGGGTAAAATATGGGGCATGTTATAAAGCAAATAAACGGCTTTTCTTCTTCTTCTTCCTTCGTTCGCCCTGAAAAGGACGGTGGTTGTGTTGTGTCTGTTTACGCCTAAGCTGTGATATCTGCACCTTTCGGTCGACACATCCGACTTCTGCACGGCATTTTTTAGGACCGGGTTTGCCTTCCCATTGCGATCCATGCTCGCTCAGCCAGACTGCACTGCTTCAGACTGTTTCCAGGACCACCACGTGGAGGTGAAGTGCGGTCTTGACCAGCTATTATTCGCTGGTCCTGACGCAGGCAGTCAAGCTATGAGTCGCTGACTGCGTTCTCTATTGCTGCGTCTTTGGGTCCCATAAACGGCTTTCAAGTTTATGTAAATAGTTATATTCTAAAATACGTAGTCATTCTTATAAATATGAGTAAAATATGGGGCATGTTATAAAGCAAATAAACGGCTTTCAAGTTTATGTAAATAGTGTGGTGGGTTTAGATGTTAAAAAGGTTAAGTATTAATTGTCTACAGATGTGAGGTCAGCTATGCAAGTCCCTGAGTCTAATTGTTGATGAAGTTGTTCTCAGGGTACCTGTCTGCTACCACCCTACGACCTCAATCTGCTATATATTTTGATCCATTTTTTATATGTTAAGATGTCTGGATGTTATCTGGCTAAGTGTCTAGCGTAATATGCAATGTAATGTTAATAAAATGACAACAATTACACCTATAACTTAATGAACAAGTAATTAAACAAGTCACTAGGTAAATTTTGAATGATAAAATTTTTTACAATTTTATTGTCCTGTATCTCAATTGCTGGGATACAGGATTGTTTAAACTCAAAGTAGAAGGCAATTTATTTACAGCAAAGTAATTTAAAACAACAACTGTGTCTGTTAATATTAATCTAAATTGTTTCTGACTGGAAGTGTTCTGATAAAGCAATAACTCCTATGCAGAGACACGCTTCTGATGAACGACTTGTATCATCATGTCAAGAATACTGATTGATATAATAATGACGGAGAGTATGGTTAAATGAACTGTAGTGGTTTTTGATGTTATTGTATGGTTGTTATGTTACCTAGTGTACTGGATGAGGTCAGCTGTGAAGGCTCCTGAGATAAAAGTTTATGTGAGTTACAGAAGGCCTTTCTGCTACCACTTACGACCTCAAGCAGACCTATTCTACTATAATGAATGTTAGCTACGTTAAAAGTCTAGGGTACTGAATGGTGATGTGTAGGTAATAAAATACACAGACACACACATGTAAATTCTAAGTCTAATAATAATAATAATCTCTATGATACACTGAACTAACACTGGCTGTTATAGTTTAAGTTTGAAAATTTTTTTAATTTATTAGTCCTGAACCAATGGTTTCTTTTGGTCAGAACATATGAAATGATATGTATTTATCAATAAAATGCATATATATATATATATTGCATAATCAAATGAAATTTTTGTACATAGGTATATTATTACAATGGTTAATATTAATAATATCTACAATGTCTTGGGAAAAACTAGCACTGGATGTTTAGTTGGGGTGGCGTCATCATGCCCAATATATGGCTACAAAGTTCATTGTCCTTGACATATGGACTGATATTAATGTTTATATAACAAGATTTTATTTCTTTATTGATGGTGGACACAGTTGATGAATCAACAGCAGGCCAGGTTTGCACTTAACTGGCCTGTGACGATGTAGTACAGAATTCTTGTGGCCCACTCCTCTCAGTAGCTGGAGTAAAATGTTAGGCTGCACAGACCTCCGCTCTTGTACTTCTACAAAAGCATCTGGCACAATCGTAGTGCCAGATCAGAAACTCTGAAACCAAAATTTGTGCCATGTGTCAACACTCTATTTACTGCGCCACTCTTACACACAACACAGCAAAACAACACTACACAGATTGGGTCAGATCTCTCTGACCAACTTAGCACATCTCACCCAGTTGTTATCAAATAGTACCAGTTTCCCAAGACTGCATTGCATCCGAAATATGTTCAATAGTTTCCTCTTCCATTCTTCTTCTTCTTCTTCTTTCGTTCGCTTGAACTATATTGTCTATATCTGCAATGTTGTTTCTTGTATAAACTTCACTGTCTTTTGTAGTTCATACAGGGGTCCATATAGTTTTGCTTCCAGTGTTGTTTCTCTGGGCCAGTGGGTTTGCCTCAATATATCATATTCGGGGCAATCTTGCAGTACGTGCTCCGCTGTCTGGGGTGCCTGTCCACATGTACACATGGCTGAATTGCCAATCTTGAATTTTGTATACATGTGGCTGCGGAGGCGGTTGTGTCCTGTTCTGAGGCGCAGAATGACTATTTGTTCTGATCTGTTCATAGCTTGGTAGTCATCCTGCGTTGATGTTGGTGGCTTTCTGATAGATTTGATCATCTTTTTCTTCTGATGGTACGTTACTGGTACATCCGGTTGTTCGTCTGCAGCACCTTTTTTAGCCAGTCCGTCTGCTCTCTCGTTTCCTGGTATTCCACAATGAGACGGTATCCACTGCATGGCGACCCTGCGCTGGTTGCACAGTTCAGAAAGTAGGGCCTGTATAACTGGCAATTTTCTGGACTGAAGTGCTTGGAGTGCTGATCTTGCATCTGTCAGGAATACTACAGGCTGTGGACCGAGATTGGTGTTCAGTAGTTTCTCAGTTGCCACCTTGATTGCCTGGACTTCTGCATCATAGTTGTTACAGAATTTCCCCGTTGGTACTCTGACCGTATCCCTAGTGTTGTTTGGGTATTCTATGTACACTCCTGCTCCTCCATTCTTTACTGCATTCTGTGCTGACCCATCCGTGTATACTCGGACCCAGAGGTCCTGTGGGTATTTATCATCCAGGAAACTGAGAGTGACTGTCCTACGTTGCACGCTGTTCTGTTCATCCCTGTCGAATATTCCTTTCACTTTTGTGTGGATGTGTACTGGTAGTCCATGCTCCTCTCTCCAAGGGGTTTGTTCTGGCACAGACTTTAGAGGGCTGTTAACTTCAGGCAGGTCTGAGGTTTGTCTACGAAATCGTTTGGCCTGGTGGATAAAGCTGCTTCTTTTCAGTCGCCCCATTGCTAGGTTTTGGAATCTGTCCTTCATTGGATGGCTCGGCATACAGAGGAACTTTTCTGCCTGTGTTAGCACTTTCGTGTCTCTGCGTTCTCTCAGTGCTTGTATCCTCCCCATTTTCTCCATCTCCACTATAGGCGTTGATTTCATTGCCCCCGTGATGACCCTAAGCGCCTGGTTTTGCACCTTATCTAGCTCTTGTAATGTGGTGTTTGATGCTGGACACCACGCAGCTGACCCATATTCCAGGTGTGGTCGTATGCCCTGCTGGTAAACTTTACTAAGTATTTTCCCGCTGGCTCCCCATGTGGTTCCACTTAGTTTTCTCAGGATGGCTAGCTTCCTCCTGGCCTTTGTTGCTGCCTTGTTGATGTGCTGCTTCCATGTCAGCCTATCATCGAATGTAACTCCGAGATAGGTGGGTTGTTTATCTTCTCTCAGGAGCTCTTTGTTTATCTTGATGACACCAGCTTTTTGTTTGGGAGAGAGGGTGAAGAGCGTAGTGCTGCACTTGTCTGTGTTGATGCTGACACACCATCTATTTGCCCATGAGGTTAAGGCATCTATAGCTCTTTGTAGCAGTTTGGTGGCCACTGTTGCATGCTCATCTGTGCACCATATTACCAGGTCATCAGCGTACATTGCCACTTTCATTCCATGTGGTAGTTCAGCAACCAGGTCATTGATGTAGACTAGGAAAAGTGTGGGGGACAGAACCCCTCCCTGAGGGACGCCATGACGCAGTAGAATTTTCTTACTCTTGAGGCCATCTAGTTGTACTCGGGCTCTTCTGTTATGCAAGTATGCTTTCACCCATTTGTACATCTTACCATTCACTCTACAATTTCTCAGTTTCTTCAGAAGCCCTTCTTTCCAAACCTTGTCAAATGCTTTTCTTAGATCTATCCATGCTGCTAGTACCAGTTTCTTATCTTGGAACGCATCCTCAATCTCTTGGGAAAGGTAAGTTGCCTGATCTTCGGTGGAATAACACTGCCTAAAGCCCGCCTGCTGTGGTACAAGAAGGTTTTCACTTTCAAGGTACCACTGTAGCCTGAGGTTGATGATACGTTCCATTGTTTTGCAGAGGCAGCTTGTAAGGCTGATTGGTCTGTAGCTGGAGGCAGTGGAACTGTCTTTTCCTGGTTTTAGGAGTGGTATCATGATTGCTTCCCTCCAGGTCTGTGGAACTCTGCCTGAGTTCCAACAGATATTAAAGATCTGCAGCAGCTTTGTTTTTGCTGCGGTTCCCAAGTTCTTAATCATTTCATTGGACACTCCATCAACTCCTGGCGACTTTCTCATTTTCAATTTGGATATTGCAAGCTCCAGTTCTCTGAATGTGATTGGTGCCTCCATAACTTCAGGTATGGTTCCATCTCGTCCTGCGTGTTGTTTCTCACGAGTCTCCTGTTGCTTCTCTGGGCTAACTTCGATGTTGTTGTCTTTAGCAAAGGAGTCTGCAAAGTGATCAGCTGCCTGTTTATGAGGATGTTTCCATCTTTGTACAGAGCAATCCTTGAGTTTCTCTCTGTACCTTCATCGTTAAGTTGCTTTACCAGCTTCCACAGTTTCCTCGTATCTCTTTCAAAGTTCAAGGACTCTGTTTTCTCCTTCCAGCTTCTTCGCCTGGCCTGCAACTTGGCCCTTTGAAATTTGGCCTTAGCTTGCTGGTAGTTATTGTGGTGTTCTTGGCATGGACTGGTCTCTGCCTGCTTTCGAGATGTTTCCACGTCGTTGTGCAGCTGCTCTAGTTCACTATTCCAATATGGTTTGTAGTGCTTACGAGCCCCTCTAGGTATTGTTTCACGAGCAGCCTGTAATATGCATCTGCTGAATTCATCAACTAGCTTATTGATGTCTTTGTCTACAGTCAGATCTCTAGCCAGTATACTAGTACGGTGCTGGTACATTGTCCAGTCTGCCTTCTTGTAGTTCCACCTAGAGAGAGTGCTGCTCTCCTTGACAAGTTCATTTTCCACAATTAGGAAGACTGGCCGGTGGTCGCTGCCTCCAAGTTGTTTCCCTACAACGCGTGTGGTGTTCCACTCCAAGCTGGGTGAGTGGAATGCCAGGTCTGGTGTAGAGGTGGTGTGCCATGATCTCGAGTAGAAGGTTGGTGGGTCGATTGGCTGGTTAATCAGGATAAGCCCATTGTCATCCTGCCAGTTTTCAAGCTCCTCACCTCTCCTGTCCATGTGATCATAGCCCCAGCTCTGTGAGTGGCTGTTGAAGTCTCCGCATACAATCAGTCTTTCTTTTGCTGGGATTGTATCTAGTGCCAGTGGGCGGTCGCTCGGACAGTAGTAGTTGAGCAGGTGGAATTCTGAACTTTCTGTCCTGAGATGAAGCATCTGGTATTCCGCCCCCTCCATATATGTTTCAAGCTGACATGCACTGATGTTATTCCTCACGAGTGTCAGTATTCCACCTTTTCGCCTGTCTATTCGGTCAGATCGGTAGCACTGGTAGCCTCTGATTTTGAAGGCTATGTCTTTGTTGAGGTGGGTTTCTTGCAAGCAACATACATTTACTTGCTCTTCATTCAAGATATTTTCGAGCTCTAATTTTTTGCTGTAGCCGTCTTTTTTACTATTGACGCCTTCAGCATTCCAGTGCATTATTTTAAATGGTCTTTTCTTTGCTTGGCCAGTAGCTCTATTCTCATGCCTCCTGGCTCCCCGGGGCAATTGAGAAGGACCCCCAGTGGTAGGGGTTGGGCCCTTCCGAGGCAGAGGGCCCGGCACTGCGCCTGCCTGGGTGTCCGTCACAGGGCGAGTGCCATAACGTTTTGCAGATATAGGCATACTTCCCATAGCGCTAATGCGTGGCATCCTGATTGCTGTGGTGCGCCTCTTGGCTGGTTGCCTCCGTCTTCAGCACCTTGACTTGCTAGGGCAGACTGTGGTCTTGCTCGAGTCTAGGAGGGCCTGGCCAGTCTTGGTTTTTCAGCCGCTGATGGCTGTACTTGAGCCCCATCTCCACGTCAAGGAGCTGGCCTTGATGGGGCCTCTTCCATTCAATAAGGTGGGTGATATGTTCCCACTGATCTCAATTATAGATCCGCCTTCCATAGTCTTAGATAGGTTTTCATATATTATTAGGTTGTCTCTAGGCCCTGGACTGCTGCTGGGGACCTAGAGCAAGCACTCACTTGTCGTAATCATTTTTCATGATATGGCAGTATCAATCACTCAAAATATTAAAATAAACAAGATAAATGCTTTTTCCCTTACCACAATTCAGAATTAAGAACACAGTTACTTAGTACTAGCAAAACTCAGCTGAGCTGCTGGCTAGATTAGGGCGTCCCACTGATTTTTATTTAATAATTCCTGGAAATCACCTCTAGCAGTAACGTACTGTGTCAATGGACAGTCTTCTATACAATGGCACAAGCGTGCGTCTCTCATTCAATATTATAAATGCTTTTGTCCAATCAGCGGACTTCCCCTCTAACTTTTTCAAATATTCAAACTAAAAGTCAAATTTCAGTCCAGTCTCAGTTTAGTATGTAGTATTTTTCCCAAAATTACACTTGTTTTTTGGACTAACTACATGAAAAAACTACACAAACCTGCCCCGCTAAGTTATTTTTAGCTACTATCCTCCGACTTTGCCCCTAGTTCATTGCAGTTTGATTTTTTTTCATTTTTAGGCTCAAGGACGCCAAAATGTAACTTTAGTGAAAATATGCACAAAAAACTGTTCGCTAGTCTGATTTGAACAATACAGTCTTTCGTCAATATCTTCCGTGTTATCTGTCCGTCTGTGTAATTAAAAGTATATTATTTCTCTGCTCAAGATGGGCTATCAAACTAGCTAGGTTTTATTTTCATAACTTTATTATTAAAGAAAAACCTACTTTTCTCAAGGTTAGTTTTTGAAATTTGTGTTTGAACCTTCGTCCACGGCGTTTGCCGCTGTATTCAATCAAAACAACCAATTACGGTAAAACGTCTAAGATAAGTCTGTTTCGAATAAGAGCTAAGGTCTTTTTTTTTGTCCATTTCCTTACATTGTGTCAACTAGTGTCGTGATTTTTTCCTTTAAACTACAAATTGCGTCTTTTTGCCTTTTAGATTCAAACGTGTTCAGACCGTCATAATTTTTTTCTTTTATCTGCGTTTCCCTCCCGTCTAAAAGGGTAAACCGTTTAGTTTGCATGTTCCAACTAGTTAGTTTGAATGGCGGTAGAAAGCGCTGGCGTAGGTGAAGAAGCCTCGGCATATCTTGCCTATATTTTTATCCCTACGTGTTATTTTACCCGTTATCTTTATAATTGGAGATATTTTAACGTTGTATCACTGTATTTTCACCACACATCTCCCCACCTGAGAACATGCACTAATGCAAGTTCCAAAACCAGTGATACACATAGACAAAAATACTCCTCACGCCTGCCAACTACTCTAATTTTGATCACAGGGGTGCCTACTGAGGAAATCTGCACCGACATTCTGTGACCCCGGGATATATTCAATATTAAACTGATAAGGTTGCAACAATAAAGACCATCTTAACAATCTTGCATTTTCATGCTTGGCCTGAGATAAGAACATAAGTGGCTGGTGATCCGTCTGGACCACAAAAGTCCTACCATACAGATAGATTTGGAACTTTTTTATTGCCCAGATTAACGCTAAACATTCTTTTTCGCTTGTGGAATATCCTTGCTCCGCTTTATTCAACTTGCGGCTTGCATAAGCGATGGGGTTCCGTTCCCCATTGGGTGACGAGGACCTCTGCAATAGAGCCGCCCCCAGACCTACATTACTTGCATCTGTTCTCACCACAAAGTCCTGAGTCAAATCAGGCAATTTTAGAATAGGCTTGCTAGTGAGTTTTTCCTTTAACTCTTGAAATGCCAATTCACATTGCGCGGACCAAACAATTTTATCTGGATTTCCCTTGCGAGTCAGATCAGTCAGAGGAGCACATATAGAGTTAAAATTTTTGATATATTTTTGGTAAAACCCACATAACGACACGAATGATCGCACGTCTTGTTTTGTTTGTGGTCTAGGTGTTCTCTGCAGTTTTTCCAAGTTCTTGGGGTCAGGGGTCATGTTACCCTGATATACAATATGTCCCAAGAATTCCAACTCCTTGCATTCAATACAACATTTTGTTGGTCTAGCAGTTAAGTTCGCTTCTCTAAGCCTATCAAATAACATATTCAGAGAGTTAAGGTGTTCTTCAAATGTTTCTGTGGCGACAAGAATATCATCCATGAAATTCGTGATACATGGATTATTCAGGGGATCCAACAATTTGCGCATCATCCTAGAAAATACACTCGGAGCATTTTTCAATCCGAATGGTAGCATGTTGAATTCATAATGTCCTTCCGAGGTGCTAAAAGCTAAATAAGGTCTGGAATCTGGTAATAGCCTTTGCAAAGATCCACCTTCGAAAAGTATTTTGCCTTGTTCAATCTGGCAAATAACTGTTTTGTGTCTGGTAATGGATCCACTTGTCCTTCTGTGACAGCATTCAGTTTCCTGTAATCTATACACAGTCTATGTTCCCCAGACGGTTTCCTCAACAAAACTACACTGGAGCTAAAAGAAGATTCACTGTGTGAAATAATCCCTTCTTTCAACAAATAATCTATTTCCTCTTTCAATGCCTTCTCCTTAGCGAACGGAACAGAATAGGCTCTCATACAGATTGGGTTTGAGTCTACCAGCTTCATGTCATACTGTAGCAAATTTGTATGTCCTGGTTTATCTGTTAATACATCTGTATGTTCCTCCAGAACCTGTTGAACTTTCTCCCTCTGATTTTCAGTCAGGTGCTTACTGACTTTTACCTGTGCGGCTGTCTCACAGGGATGTAATGGGTATTCATGTGAGGTGAGTGGTTCTTTTTTAATTTTGGTTGCGATAGCCAAGGTCAGTAAGGGGGTGCTTTCCTGGAGTGGTCTGTCCAGATACTTCTTTAAAAGGTTTACATGATATGCCTTCTCCTTCCCCTTTTTGTCAATTTTATAAATTGTTCTAGACACCTTCTCTAGAACCGTATATGGACCTTGCCATCCAATTTGTAACTTATTATGTTCCGTTCGCTAAGGAGAAGGCATTGAAAGAGGAAATAGATTATTTGTTGAAAGAAGGGATTATTTCACACAGTGAATCTTCTTTTAGCTCCAGTGTAGTTTTGTTGAGGAAACCGTCTGGGGAACATACCTTCTCTCCCACAGCCAATTCTCTGTCCTTTGCTTTCCTATTAAAATACGCTGCATGTTTCTTCCTGGCGTGTCTCAAATTATCATTTGCCAGTTTCCATCCAGCTTTCAGGCGAGTGGTCAGCTCGTTCACATATTGGGATGAGGAGGTAACAGTCTCTTCTGTACCTCCCGATATGCAAACAACGCGGCGGGCAGAAATTGATCCCACATATCAGGTTTTTCATGTGCCAGCTTCCTCAGGATAGAAATGAGAGTCCCATTGAACCTCTCTACCTGGCCGTTCCCTTGTGGATGGTACGGACTACAATGAAAGTGTCTGGCTTGAAATAGCTTAAAAACTTCTTCCGTTAGTTTCCCCTTGAACTGTGAGTCAAGATTTGATGCGGGAATCCTAATCTTGTGAATATTGTAAGTAGTGCCTCTGCTACATGTTTCGAATCAATTGATGGCAGGGCTACCGCCTCTCCCCACATAGAACAAGTGTCCACCAGAGTAAGGATGTAACTGTTCCTCCTCTTGGTCCGAGTGAGAGGTCCCACAATATCCACTGCAACCCTCTCAAAAGGTGTTCCCACTATGGGCATTTCCCCTAGAGTTGCAGGAGCAGTCCAATGCTTTGGAGCTACCCTTTGACATTCTGGACAGGATTTGACAGACAAGTTCAAAAGGGGAAACCGTATGTTTCATTGGGGAATATCTTTTTTATATCCTCCGTTATCCCTGGCCAGAAGTAATGACAAGCTATACGCTGTCCTGTGGCGCTGATCCCCATGTGACCACTGAAGGGAATCGCATGCCCTAGTTCCATCACTTTATCCCTATATGAAGCGGGAAGAACCAGCTGGTTGTGACCATTTGTTCCAGTTCCGGCCTTCCTGTATATCAATTTGTTCTTCATAAAGTACTCTCCCTTGCTTGGAGGTGTGTGGCATTTGGGTAATTTCTTAAAACATGGCTTGAGTGTCCTATCCTCAGCCTGCGCCTTCCTCATCTCTTCTGGATGAGCATTTATAGGTTCACCTTCTTCCTCCTTTTTCTGTGACCTGGTCTGCACTGTCGCCATGATCACAGGTCTCTCGGGATTCCCCAAGAAGACGTATCTACACCCCAATATCAGAGGGTAGATTGGTTCATCTATCACTGCTGCTCTGATTTCTCCTTCCACCTAGCGAGTTTTCACCGTTATCCTTGCGATGGGAAGTGTCATGAGTGGTATGTCCTTAGTCGCCCCTTGTATTTCCACTGTTTCTGTGGTATACTGACTTGGGTCCACTAGGCTAGACTTCACAACTGAATCATAATCCAAACCTGTATCATATAGGCACCTGATGGTGACCCCATTACAAATAACATCCTCACAAACTGGGGGGT
The DNA here is from genome assembly GCA_024509875.1 of Oreohelix idahoensis. Taxonomy (NCBI): domain Eukaryota; kingdom Metazoa; phylum Mollusca; class Gastropoda; order Stylommatophora; family Oreohelicidae; genus Oreohelix; species Oreohelix idahoensis. The sequence goes on from JAMPIV010012890.1 coordinate 97,246, forward strand.
GATAAGGTTCCTGCTGTCCATTAGGATTAACCTTTAATCTCTGTTTCCCCGATTTCATTGCAGCAATGTTTGAAGGTTTCCTTTTACAAAATTCGGTGTTATGGTTGTCTTTCTTACACCATTTGCACCGTCTCTTTCCTTGGTTAAACGGTTTTCTTTCATTATATTTTTGGTCATTGAACTGTGAGTTTCTATCACGATAATCATTTCGTGGCCTATCAAAGTTTGTCCTGCCTTTATTACCTTGTTCTCTGGTATCAAATTTACTAAATTGCTGTGGAGCTTTAAAATTTTATATGTGCTTCTTTTTAGTGCCACTTACCTCTGCCTGGGCTGCCTGATACCTCTCAGTGACATTTTAAACCTCCCCCAACCTCTCTGCACCTTGTTCCATGAGAAATTTTCTCAGGTCTGGAGCCATGGACTCTCTTAATTGCTCTATCATGATCATCTCTTTAAGATCTTGGGTCTTCCCCAGAGCAGTCCATTTCTCCAAATAGGTTTCCAGTCTGGCAGAGAATTGGTGGTATGTCTCCCCAGACAACAGTTTGGCATTTCTAAACTTCTTAAGATAAAATTCACCATTCTTTTCATATCTCAATAACAAAGCCTGCTTTAGCATGTCATAATTGTCTTGGTCGTCTCTATGCATCTTAGCAAAAACTTCATAAGAAGTACCTCTAAGCCCTTGGGATAACTTAAGACTCCACCTCTCTCTCTAACCCATACGTAGTAGCTAATAGTTCGAATCTACTGAGTGTGTAGAGTCCATAGGAAGGTAACTTCGTTGTAATAAGTTTCTTTACTTTATTGCAACGCCACAAAACCATGATACTTATGACGTACGTCTATTGCTCATAAACCATCATTTTCAATAGTAATGACAAATGAATTTCCCTGACTCGATGGATGACAACAGAATATTGGCCTCTCATAACATTAGAACCCCTGATCATCTGTTGTAACTTTTACCGGCATGCAGCGGTACCATCAAAGAACAGGCTGATCTTCAGAATTCAACGTGGAGCGGCACACGATCTAAAGAAACAGGGAACCCGCAGCTCACAGCTTCTCGGAAACTTTTCACACCCTCATGCAAGCAAGCCTGAGACGGAAGGAAATCGGTAGACCGGGGAAAACGAAGGAATCGCAGCTGTTAACACCACGGCGAGGTACCCCGGATTTTGCTCAAGTTCAAGAAAGGTGCGAAAATTTAACACGCCCCATTCAAGTTACATTCGAGAAGTATAAATAGAGAACTCCGATAAACTGCATTTTATCGTTCGCTCTGACAGAATCCTAGGTGCACTAGCATAGTCGGATTCCTGCTGGATTTCATCTACCTTCGTGACTATTGGAGTGTATTCTTTCTGTGCAGACGAACGATCATTCAACCTGCATCCCAGCAATTATTAATTATATACAGAGTTCTGCCAAACTCAATTTGATAACTCCAGTAACATATGAACTTTTTTAAAGCTAAACTTGTGGCGACCTGTAATGAGCCCCGCTCCTCTGAATTTAACTGAGAATAAAGCCACACAAGAAAACACTTTAAAAATACTAGTTCATATAGAGTCCTTAAAGAAAACTGGAAGCAGAACATATTTTATTCACTGCCCCTATTTGTGAAGAAAAACCATAGATCTACCTGAACGCTGTTTGTCAAGTATACTCAGTGGATTTTACCCCCCCCCCCCCCCCCCCCCCCCCCCCCCGAAGAAGAACTTACCTCAGTGTTTTTCTTAACTTGTGACATTACGGAAAAAGGAAGTTATCTCCACCAGCTGTGCCAATTTTAGGAACCACACCATACCTCACGCCTAGCCAAGTGCCTGTGCCTTTCTTTAGGAACTTTATCTAATAAACAAACAGTACCGTTAAACTTCAACGTCCAGCGATTTCGGGACACGTTGTTAACTTCAACAAACCCGCAAAATCTGGGGCTGTACACGGAAGAAATTACTTTTACCTAAGCCAAGGTTTAGTGCTGTTTTTTTTATGTATTTCCTATGAAGTGCCAGAATTCACCTTTCGGTAAGTCTGCGTGTGTGTTTGTGGGGATGGCCAGCCCTAGTGTTTTTTTTTTTGAATGAAAGGAGATTTATCTTTTATTTACCCTTTTAATTAGTTCGATCTTGTACTAAGGTGCATTATATTCCTTGTACGGGATCTCTCCTAGCGGGATTGGGTAACTGTGTTCATTCCCCCCTCCCGTAAAATTTGTTGATTTAAAGGGAGACAATTGAGAACCCTAGCTTTCCTCTACCCCCCCCCCTTCTTTCTGTAACCCCTTGCCTCAGAGTAATAAATTTACCAGTGGGTTAAATTGCCTATCTCTGATCACCCCCCCCCCCCCTAGCTTACCCTCAACCCCCACTTTCTTGTTTTTGGGACCGGGTTTTGTCTGTTAGTAAATATAAACGGGAAACGGTGGATGGGATATTTCTTCTCAAAACCCCCTCTTCCCTTATCATATTTGTATTCTGTAACCTTTGATTTTTGACTGTAAATGTACAATTATGTGTGAGTCCTTTATGATAATAAAGGTATTAACATTTATTTGTGTTGGTTGTCGGTTGGCCTAAAACTCCAAACATTTCCATCTGTGTAAGTTGTATTCATGTACGTTGAGCGACAGAATCACCAAATCGGTGAGCGCGCCTGAGCGACTGGAACTGACAAACAATTGTTTGTTCAGAAGAGAGATAGGAGTAGTCTGTGAGAAAACAGATATTGTCGTAATAAGAGACTGTCCTTGCTCCTTCCCAGCGCTTGTGAATCTACTACCTCATTCTCCTAAATCCTTATTCTCACAGAGCCTTCAATATCACTTTACACTCTAAAGGGACCAATATTCATCAGCACCCTCTCAGATAAAAATTACGACAATATATGGTTAGCTCGTTCGGGATTCTGAACTTAGTTAAAATAGAGTGTGGTTGATTGTCTTTGTGAAGTAGGGTATAATCTTTAAAAGTATTACTTCCCCTAGACCAAGCCGTTCAGTATTTTGGGCCAACCACACAATAATTAAGACAGGTTTGTTTTTCCACAGGAACAGGCAGTTAGTGATAATAAAAGATTGTCACATTTGTATTCTCTGGCAGAGGGAATTGAAAATTTTTGGTTATATAATTGCTGGGACTGCGTGATTGTTTTACAATCACTAAAGGTTATGAAGCGTTTGAGTTGAGCTAAGCTAAAGACGGATTGTTCTGATTTTTTAAAATTAAGTTAACTACGTCTCATCTCAAAAATTGTCTTCAGGGACGGAGTTTGTTGTTAGAGAATTAACATTTTCTGGGAAATTTTTTTTTTTCCTTTTAAATTGTTTAATATAAATTTTTCTCTACTGTTAGTAAGAGTAGATTCTTTTCTAGTGTAACTTACCATTGAATTGGCATAGTTGCTTGCGTTACGAGTCTTAAGTGACAATAATAGCGGCGATAAGTTAACACACGTGGTCATTTAGTAAATTTTTATTTTACTTTGGTTTTTCTCGTAGCGGCTTTGAGTTTTTCCCCTTCTTGTTCCATCTTACTATTCTCTAGTCTTAGAAGCATCCAGTTCTTTGACAATGGCTGAGAGAATTAGGATAAGATCCATTTTGATACAGGAAGCGAAAGACTCAGGATTAGACACAGAAGCCGCGAATCTGTTTATCAACCAGGAACTGCAAAGGTATGACGCGGAGGAAGAGAGGGCAGAAGCTAGGAAGAAAGAAGCGGACGATCGTCAATTGGAGCAGAAGAAAATTGAGGCAGAGATGGACGCCCGCAGGGAAAGAGAGAGAGTCAAGGAAAGACAGCATGAATTAGCGCTCAAGGCTTTAGAGAGTCGGTGTGCCTCTACTTCAAATAATGGAGAGCCGTCTTCGCCCCATTCTCAAACAATGGATCTCTCCAGCACTCAGTCTGCCCAATTAACTGCGATGTCTTTTGCTTTAGAGTCTTTTCCTAGCCCTAACGAAAAAATTGACAGCTACCTAGAAAAATTCGAAAGGCTCGCAAATCTGTATGGGTTAGAGAGTTCCCGCTGGGCACTTAAACTCTCGACGTCACTAAAAGCGAATGCTTATGACGTATACACAAAGCTGGGACCGAACCAACATGATTACGACATGCTTAAGAAGGCCTTGCTAGAGCGGTTCGAAATGACCGCCCGAAAATTTCTGCAAATGTTCAGAAACAGCCGAAAAGAGAGCACGGAAACATTCCCCCAGTTCTCTTCACGTCTCACGGGCTATTTGACAAAGTGCATTGAATTATCTGACCTACCTCTTACATATGAGGGACTACTTGAACTTGTTCTTGTGGAACAGATAAAGGCAACCTTGTCAAACGAAACCCGTAGATTTTTGGCTGAACAGGGCGCAGTCAGGCTTGAGGACATACTCAATAAGGCCGAACGCTATACCAATGCAATGGCCGAACTTCCCAGCACTAAACGTAAACCCACAGATGAGCCATCTCGTAAACAAAATCTAGAGCAGTCATCCTATTCCTCTAATTCCTCTCAGAATTATAACCAACGAGAAAATAATACCCAGAGACCTCCCCAGGAAAAATCGAAATTCTACAAAACCCGATACCCCCCCAACAACAATTCTGATCAACCCACCAAGCCTACGTGGCAGCGCGGCCACCAAGGTCAAGGAAAAGGGAAGACCCCTACACCAGGAACGTCTGATCAGGGCAAACAAACCGGTTCAAACCGCGTTGGATGTTTGCATACAGCCTCGAAAGGTAGAATCAATGTCAGTGATTCTCAACCTGAGGGGGACCGACCCTCAACTCGAGGAACTGTAATTTTGAATGGTACCTCAACCACTTGTCTCTTGGCCACTGGATTAAGTTTTAGTTGCATTGTTGCTAGACACCTAGTCAAACCAGGTCAGGAGACAGAGGAAACCGTCAAACGTGGTGGAGTTTTCAGGAGTGATGCACCCAGGACGCTTCCTATCGCACTGGTAGAAATACACTCTGACTTTGTCAGAGGAGTTATAAAAGCGGCCATTATGGATGATCCTATCTACCCAGTTATCCTGGGATGTAGATATGTGTTTATTGGGAGACCAAAGGAGCCGATTGTGGCAGCGGTAACCACAAGAGGGCAAGCCAAGAAGGAGAGGGAGCCTGCGCCAAATTTGTTGCCGAACGAACTGAAGGAGGCGCAACAAAAGGACCCTACTCTAGAGCTCTGCTTTAAAAAACTGCCCATGGCTAAGGACCCCAGACACAACGGAGACATCTTTTCTAAGGATGGCGTATTGTATCGTAGAACGGGAAACCCGGACACGGGGAATAACCAGCTCCTAGTTCCGACGCAGTACCGAAGCCAGATCTTAGAGATGGGGCACTCTCTTCCCTTTAGCGGACATATGGGACAAAACGCCACTATTCAGCGAATAAAAACCCACTATTGGTGGCCAGGAATGAACTCTGACATTGTCAGGTATGTGAAATCCTGCGCCCAGTGCCAACGGGTAGCACCCAAGCACTTGACACCCCCAGTACCTATGGGGCAAATGCCAATAGTAGGGACTCCATTTGAACGGGTTGCTGTCGACATTATTGGTCCTCTGGAAAAGACCAAAAGAAGGAACAGGTTCATCCTGACCTTAGTTGACACTTGCACTATGTGGGCCGAAGCCGTACCGCTACCATGCACTAATTCCAAGCATGTCGCAGAAGCCCTTGTGCAAAATTTTACACGGTTGGGATTCCCTCAACAAGTTTTGACGGACAATGGGTCCCAATTCCGTAGCCTGTTAATGGAGAAGATCTTTAAGATCTTGAGGGCCAAACATATCCACACAAGTCCCTACCATCCGGCCGGAAATGGGCTCGTGGAACGTTTTAATGGCAGCCTCACCACCATGTTACGTAAGCTGGGTCAGGAGAAACCGGAAGACTGGGACCTATATATATCGGCTACTTTATTCGCCTACCGAGAGGTTCCCCAAGCGTCTACGGGATTCCCGCCTGCTACACTTTTATTTGGCAGACCTATAAAGGGGCCATTAGAAGCCTTACTTCGGTCCCTGACAGATCAAAAGGCTGACGAGACAGTCGTCTCTGCAAGCAAGTATGTATCTGAGCTTAAGGAAAGGCTAAAGCTAGGATGGGATCTAGCTACTACCAACCTTAAGAAAGCCCGCGCTAAAATTACTAAAAGATACAATAAAGCTGCAAAAGAGAGAGAGCTCCAACCAGGGGAGAAAGTTTTGTTGCTACTCCCAACCGGAAGCAATAACTTCGCATCGGATGGCAAGGGCCGTTTACCGTCCTTAAAAAGATCTCACGTACCAATTACAAGATCTCCATCAAAGGAAAGGAGAAGGTCTTCCACATAAATCTGCTAAAGAAATATTTGGAAAGACCGGTGCCATCCTCCGAGCATCTCCTGGCTGTCGCCATAGCAACGGAAGACGAGGAAGATGATGATGGTTGCATGGAGTATCCACTGCAACCCACAGAATCCTTTAAAGATGTCACGTTCGGCGACAATCTCTCACCAGAACAACAAACAGAAACCAGGGCTCTACTAAAACAGTACAGTGCAGTCTTAACGGATGTACCTGGTCGAACAAATCTCATTGAATTTGATATGAAATTAACAAACGAGACCCCTGTTCAAACCAGAGTTTACCCCATCCCATACGCTAAAGCGGATGCACTTCGCGGAGAAATAGACAAGCTGCTTCATGCAGGAATTATCAGTGAGTCTACATCTCCTTACAGCTCGAGTGTAGTGCTGTTGCAGAAGCCCAATAAGGAAGTTCGGCTGTGCATTGATTACAGGTTGCTAAACGCTGTAACGGAATTCCAGCCTGAACCGCTCCAAACTGCTTCTGAGTTGTTCACCAAGCTCAGCAAAGCAAAGATCTTCTCCAAGATTGACCTCAGTAAAGGTTATTATCAAATACCAGTCAAGGAGGAAATTAAACCTTTGTTAGCTTTCAGCACTAGCGAAGGACATTACACATTTAATGTGATGCCGTTCGGTTTGCATAACGCACCAGGAGTGTTCACCAGGATGATGAGGAAGCTTCTAGAGCCGTTGCAAAGTCCCCATATCCATAATTTCATGGATGACATATTAATTGCATCGGAAACCTATGAAGAACATATTGCTACATTCGCTAAGCTCCTTAGGAGACTACAGGAAACGGGTCTCACAGCCAGACCTAGCAAATGTCTCATCGGGTTTGAACAGTTAGACTTCCTGGGGCATACTATTTCTCACGGATGCAGTTGGCCTATTAAGAAGAACGTGGAGAAAATTGTGGCAGCAAAAAGACCCCGAACGAAGAAAGACGTACGTTCCTTCATATCGCTATGTGCATACTATCAGAAGTACATCCAGAACTTCAACGGACTGACAGCACCTCTGACTGACCTCACCAAGAAAGGTTGTCCTGATAAGGTCATGTGGAATCAAAAGTGCGAACATGCATACAGCACCTTGAAAGGACAGTTGTCGGCATACCCCATCCTAAGGTTACCTGACCTTAAGAAACCTTTCATACTGAGAGTTGATTCGTCAGGTCAGGGCATCGGGTCAACATTGCTGCAAGCCGATGACAGTGACCTGAACATGCTATTTCCAGTTGCCTATGGCAGTCGGAAACTGAATAAAGCGGAACGCAACTACAGTGTCGTTGAAAGAGAATGTCTCGCTCTGATTCATGGCATCAGACGCCATCATGAGTTTCTGTATGGTACTTCTTTCACGGTGCAAACAGACCATGCTCCACTATCTTTCCTGGGTGCCAAGAAGGAATTCAACGCAAGGATAATGCGTTGGGCCTTGCTATTGAGTGTTTATTCCTTCAAAGTGGAATATATTCCAGGAAAACAGAATGTCGGAGCTGACTTCTTGAGTAGAAACTGGACCACGGAGGAAGAGGAGAAAATCGACGATGCCAATCATCCTAAAGCTACCGATCAGGGCAGCTTCATTGTCATAAATGAAACATGAAAACGAGTTTCCATTCTCAAAAGTGGGGACGATTGTGACGTACGTCTAAGTATGACAAATGAATTTCCCTGACTCGATGGATGATAACAGAATATTGGCCTCTCATAACTTTAGAACCCCTGATCATCTGTTGTAACTTTTACCGGCATGCAGCGGTACCATCAAAGAACAGGCTGATCTTCAGAATTCAACGTGGAGCGGCACACGATCTAAAGAAACAGGGAACCCGCAGCTCACAGAGTTAGCTTCTCGGAAACTTTTCACACCCTCATGCAAGCAAGCCTGAGACGGAAGGAAATCGGTAGACCGGGGAAAACGAAGGAATCGCAGCTGTTAACACCACGGCGAGGTACCCCGGATTTTGCTCAAGTTCAAGAAAGGTGTGAAAATTTAACACGCCCCATTCAAGTTACATTCGAGAAGTATAAATAGAGAACTCCGATAAACTGCATTTTATCGTTCGCTCTGACAGAATCCTAGGTGCACTAGCATAGTCGGATTCCTGCTGGATTTCATCTACCTTCGTGACTATTGGAGTGTATTCTTTCTGTGCAGACGAACGATCATTCAACCTGCATCCCAGCAATTATTAATTATATACAGAGTTCTGCCAAACTCAATTTGATAACTCCAGTAACATATGAACTTTTTTAAAGCTAAACTTGTGGCGACCTGTAATGCGCCCCGCTCCTCTGAATTTAACTGAGAATAAAGCCACACAAGAAAACACTTTAAAAATACTAGTTCATATAGAGTCCTTAAAGAAAACTGGAAGCAGAACATATTTTATTCACTGCCCCTATTTGTGAAGAAAAACCATAGATCTACCTGAACGCTGTTTGTCAAGTATACTCAGTGGATTTTACCCCCCCCCCCCCCCCGAAGAAGAACTTACCTGAGTGTTTTTCTTAACTTGTGACATTACGGAAAAAGGAAGTTATCTCCACCAGCTGTGCCAATTTTAGGAACCACACCATACCTCACGCCTAGCCAAGTGCCTGTGCCTTTCTTTAGGAACTTTATCTAATAAACAAACAGTACCGTTAAACTTCAACGTCCAGCGATTTCGGGACACGTTGTTAACTTCAACAAACCCGCAAAATCTGGGGCTGTACACGGAAGAAATTACTTTTACCTAAGCCAAGGTTTAGTGCTTTTTTTTTATGTATTTCCTATGAAGTGCCAGAATTCACCTTTCGGTGAGTCTGCGTGTGTGTTTGTGGGGATGGCCAGCCCTAGTGTGTTTTTTTGAATGAAAGGAGATTTATCTTTTCTTTACCCTTTTAATTAGTTCGACCTTGTACTAAGGTGCATTATATTCCTTGTACGGGATCTCTCCTAGCGGGATTGGGTAACTGTGTTCATTCCCCCCTCCCGTAAAATTTGTTGATTTAAAGGGAGACAATTGAGAACCCTAACTTTCCTCTACCCCCTCCCCCCTTCTTTCTGTAACCCCTTGCCTCAGAGTAATAAATTTACCAGTGGGTTAAATTGCCTATCTCTGATCACCCCCCCCCCCCCCTTTCTTGTCTTTGGGACCGGGTTTTGTCTGTTAGTAAATATAAACGGGAAACGGTGGATGGGATATTTCTCCTCAAAACCCCCTCTTCCCTTATCATACTTGTATTCTGTAACCTTTGATTTTTGACTGTAAATGTACAATTATGTGTGAGTCCTTTATGATAATAAAGGTATTAACATTTATTTGTGTTGGTTGTCGGTTGGCCTAAAACTCCAAACATTTCCATCTGTGTAAGTTGTATTCATGTACGTTGAGCGACAGAATCACCAAATCGGTGAGCGCGCCTGAGCGACTGGAACTGACAAACAATTGTTTGTTCAGAAGAGAGATAGGAGTAGTCTGTGAGAAAACAGATATTGTCGTAATAAGAGACTGTCCTTGCTCCTTCCCAGCGCTTGTGAATCTACTACCTCATTCTCCTAAATCCTTATTCTCACAGAGCCTTCAATATCACTTTACACTCTAAAGGGACCAATATTCATCAGCACCCTCTCAGATAAAAATTACGACACTGAGGTACCCCTCGATGTCATCGTCTTTCTCAACAAAATGGTCTAAATGAAACCCCATAGCTGAGGTTGAGGCTCCCTGACTAGGCGTGGCATCTGAGGGAAAGAGGCTGGCACTATTTTCAGGAGCATGGCCTTGTAATTCCAGCTCCCTTAGTCGTAACTCGTGCTCCCTTTGCAATCTCCTATCTTCTGCTTCCCTTTCGGCAGTCAATCTCTTTTCTTCTGCCTCCCTTTGCTGTCGTTTTTCTTCTGCCTCCCTTTGCTGTCTTTTTTCTTCTGCCTCTAATTGGAGCCTTTTAATCTCCCTATCTGCCTCCAATGCCTTAGCCTCTTTGTCAGCCTCAATTTGTAACCTCTTCTCTTCAGCTAACCTCCTATCTTCCCTTTCAATATACTTGTCACATTCTGAAGTTACATACTGAATTAAAACCTGACCCTCCATGTTCATCTCCTTCGCCATCAGCACAGCAGCCGATCTAAATTTTGCTAGATCTGCCATACTCTAACACACAAATTAACAATGACTAAGGTAATTCCAAGTATATAATTACTAAGGTAATATATTAATTAATTAATTAATTACCACTGGCTGTGAAGATTCATCAACTTTTATTTTCCACTTTTTATTTTAAGGGACACTTTGAAATTTATTCCCTTATGCCCCCAATAGTTTAATTCCCGGACCAGGAGACCCTAATATCTTTGATAAACTTAATCCCGGACGAGCCCCCAATATTTGTAGTGGTTTTTGATGTTATTGTATGATTGTTATGTTACCTAGTGTACTGGATGAGGTCAGCTGTGAAGGCTCCTGAGATAAAAGTTTATGTGAGTTACAGAAGGCCTTTCTGCTACCACTTACGACCTCAAGCAGACCTATTCTACTATAATGAATGTTAGCTACGTTAAAAGTCTAGGGTACTGAATGGTGATGTGTAGGTAATAAAATACACAGACACACACATGTAAATTCTAAGTCTAATAATAATAATAATCTCTATGATACACTGAACTAACACTGGCTGTTATAGTTTAAGTTTGAAAATTTTTTTAATTTATTAGTCCTGAACCAATGGTTTCTTTTGGTCAGAACATATGAAATGATATGTATTTATCAATAAAATGCATATATATATATTGCATAATCAAATGAAATTTTTGTACATAGGTATATTATTACAATGGTTAATATTAATAATATCTACAATGTCTTGGGAAAAACTAGCACTGGATGTTTAGTTGGGGTGGCGTCATCATGCCCAATATATGGCTACAAAGTTCATTGTCCTTGACATATGGACTGATATTAATGTTTATATAACAAGATTTTATTTCTTTATTGATGGTGGACACAGTTGATGAATCAACAGCAGGCCAGGTTTGCACTTAACTGGCCTGTGACGATGTAGTACAGAATTCTTGTGGCCCACTCCTCTCAGTAGCTGGAGTAAAATGTTAGGCTGCACAGACCTCCGCTCTTGTACTTCTACAAAAGCATCTGGCACAATCGTAGTGCCAGATCAGAAACTCTGAAACCAAAATTTGTGCCATGTGTCAACACTCTATTTACTGCGCCACTCTTACACACAACACAGCAAAACAACACTACACAGATTGGGTCAGATCTCTCTGACCAACTTAGCACATCTCACCCAGTTGTTATCAAATAGTACCAGTTTCCCAAGACTGCATTGCATCCGAAATATGTTCAATAGTTTCCTCTTCCATTCAATAAGGTGGGTGATATGTTCCCACTGATCTCAATTATAGATCCGCCTTCCATAGTCTTAGATAGGTTTTCATATATTATTAGGTTGTCTCTAGGCCCTGGACTGCTGCTGGGGACCTAGAGCAAGCACTCACTTGTCGTAATCATTTTTCATGATATGGCAGTATCAATCACTCAAAATATTAAAATAAACAAGATAAATGCTTTTTCCCTTACCACAATTCAGAATTAAGAACACAGTTACTTAGTACTAGCAAAACTCAGCTGAGCTGCTGGCTAGATTAGGGCGTCCCACTGATTTTTATTTAATAATTCCTGGAAATCACCTCTAGCAGTAACGTACTGTGTCAATGGACAGTCTTCTATACAATGGCACAAGCGTGCGTCTCTCATTCAATATTATAAATGCTTTTGTCCAATCAGCGGACTTCCCCTCTAACTTTTTCAAATATTCAAACTAAAAGTCAAATTTCAGTCCAGTCTCAGTTTAGTATGTAGTATTTTTCCCAAAATTACACTTGTTTTTTGGACTAACTACATGAAAAAACTACACTGTCGTAGATTTCCGATAGGAGAATTAAGACTAGGTTTGGTCCCTTCTGAATAGGTTTGAATAGGTGATAGACTCAGTGAGAGTTAGTGAAAGTTAATAGAATTTCCACACACGTGAGATGATAGATTTTGATATAGTGGCTGTCTCTGAAAGCGAAAAGAATTCTTCTCTCTCTCACCTATCTTCTACAACAGTTGTTACAGCGTCAGACAGACTACACCAATATACATATTACGTATATTTCTATCACTCACAGGCACGCACATACACGTGACGACAGGTAAACACACAGACGTGGGAAAACTATAACAATGATATATATATATTATCTAGAACGAGCTGACCAAACACGATTATTAAGTTCAAGAGCGATTTTTAATATCAGGAAAAATCGGCTCACAACATCAAAGAAAGTACATCAAGGAAAATACATATACACATAGTCACAAAACTTCAAGGAAATGTTGCAAGGATGATAGCCCCGTTATGGTGTTAACTCTAGGTTTAGCCCGGCCCCCTTAAGAGAACAGATGATGGCGCCCGAGTCACAGATACATAGGGTTTGAGTCTAAGAGTTTTTCTTTGTTTTATCTCGTAATTATATGCACAGAGTTTGAAAAAAATCTGATTTAACCTAAGACAAAAACACAAGAACTCTAGCCTTAGCAACAAATTATGCAGATTGGAAAAAAAAAATTAGGACAGCAACAGGGTGTCAAAGATATAATAGTGAAAATATCACTCAAACCAGCGTACACTCATTCATTCCGCCATGGCTTCTCATTCAGGTACTCACGACTTTGCTCGCTGCCTCTTGGAACACATTTGTTTTAGATCTTCACACAGACTCAAAAAAATGCAGTCTTCTGCCAAGAAGTCCCCAGTTCCAAAAGACGTATTTAACTTGGAGTCTCCGGGAACGACTACTTGGGTGTGCAAATTTGTTCAAATGTCTGATTAAGTCACCTAACAATTATTCCAGGCGCGGGAGTTAGCAGAGCACAGTGTCAAATACTTGAAGTATCTCGCGCCACCAGGCAGAAAAATTACGTAGAGTTTCTAGAAGAAATTAAGTGCTGGCTCCAAGGTCCAGTATTTATCATTACAGTCTTTGAAAACCCGTTATTGGGATTAGTATTTCTGTCTAACTTGCACCGTCAGATCAGTGTTACTTGAGAAAACCCACGTGGTTCATAATAAGGACTGTCTATTTCTTCACAAGTATGGAAACTACTACTAGGTGCTGGTAAAGTTAGGGTCACCCCAAAACTTTCACTCAACCACAGAATTACAGGTAGTCGCACAACTTAAGAATAAAAATGCTGAAAATATTTATGGAAGTCTAGAAGTTCGACAAATTGCCGAAACAAACTGAGATCTTCGCTAACAGCTATTCTGTTTACGAGCGACCTATCTACTGTGAGTCTATGAGCGAGAATGAAATTAAAGTTTCAAACTTGGCCAATATCTTAAAATCAGACAAAGGGCCCAAACTTATTTCGCCAAGCGAAATTATCTCCCCTACTCCCAACATTTACGTCCGCTTAACGCGTGTCGTAACTGTCACCTACTGACCACGATGTACGCGTGTCAGTTTCAAATCCCAGACAGCCTGACTCCATTGCAGGGCAGTTTTCACACTACAGCTGACCATGGCCCAAGTGAGCGCCGTGTCAGTTTGGGATTTTCCAGACAAATGTCTGGATACTGACCGGTGCAGATGTAAAGTATCACCCCTCACCGGGACTTATGCCGAGAAGAAACTCGCGCGCTCGGTGAGAATGTAGACGATTTGCTACGTCCTGTGTTCAGCGAACCGACTTATCACGCCTTCTGACGCCCTGCAGCCCTGACATCTACGTAATATCGTCCTAGCGCGGTTCTCAGTTTAAGAGAAAGGAAAACAGGTAAAGTTTGCGAATTATATGAAAATAATATTCGCAAAACGAATGGATGAAAAAAATATACAGGAAAAAAAAAATACAGAGATAATAAAAGAGAGAGTTCGAGAGAAAGAATAGGAAAAAGATGTAGGAAATTAAATGAATATAAAACCTACGTGACAGAGCCTCCCCCCTTTAAGATATGGAAGCACTCCATGTCTACGTTATGGAGTTTAATTTCCTATAACCGTAGCTTCGGGGTGTCTGTCTTCTTCCCTCTCATCTTCCCCCTCCATCTCTGTCCAATTCCTACTCAAGTCCACTCCTCAAAGTTTCCTTCCCCCGGAATGTCTCCCATGCGCGCTTGAAAGAGCGTCGCCGCTTCTGACATTTTTGAAAGATTTCCTGTGATAGCGGTGGAATATCCCTGCCACTATCATCATCTTCGTCAGTTTTGGCGATCGTCAGGAGATGGTCGGAGGTTGGCACTGGTTTTTCCAAGTATCTCTTTAAGAGATTTAAATGGAAAACCTTCTCCTTTCCTTCAATAGAGATCTGGTAGTTAGCCTTAGAAATCTTTTTCAGGACGGTAAACGGCCCTTGCCATCCGATCTTCAGTTGGTTGTTCTCGGTAGGGAGCAACACCAAAACTTTCTCTCCTGCTTCCAGTTCTCTCTCTTCCGCGACTTTCCTGTATCGGTTAGCGTGCTTGGTGCGTGCTCGCTTAAAGTTAGTCGTTGCTAGGTCCCACCCTAGTTTCAACCGTTCCTTTAAAACCGACACATATTTACTTGCTGAGACGACTGTCTCATCCGCCTTCTCGTCTGTCAGAGACTGAAGTAAGGCTTCAAGCGGGCCCTTAATGGGTCTGCCAAATAAGAGTGTAGCTGGCGGAAATCCTGTGGAAGTATGAGGAGATTCTCTGTAGCCAAATAATGCTGCAGGAATACAGAGATCCCAATCTTCAGGTTTCACTTGTGCCAGCTTACTTAGCATCATGGTGAGGTTTCCATTAGCACGTTCCACGAGCCCATTTCCGGCCGGAGTATATGGCTTAGTGTGGATGTGCTGGGTCCTCAAGATCTTAACGATCTCATCCATCAACAGGTTTCGGTATGGAGATCCATTATCCGTCAACACTTGCTGAGGGAATCCCAACCGAGTGAAAATCTGCACGAGGGCTTCTGCGACATGCTTGGCATCTGCGCATGTTAGCGGGATAGCTTCCGCCCATAAAGTGCATGTATCGACTAAGGTCAGGATAAACCTGTTCCTTCTTTTAGTCCTTTCGAAAGGCCCTAAAATGTCGATCACTACCCGTTCGAATGGTGTTCCCATTATTGGCATTTCACCCATGTGGACTGGGGGGGTCCGTTGCTTGGGTGGTACACGTTGGCACTGGGCACAGGATTTGACATATCTGATAATATCAGTATTCACTCCAGGCCACCAATAATGAGTGGTTATACGTTGGTTTGTGGCGTTCTGTCCCATATGTCCGCTAAAGGGAAGAGAGTGCCCCATTTCTAGGATTTGGCTTCTGTACTGTTTCGGTACTAGGAGCTGGTTGTAACCTTAGTCAGGCTTGCCCGTTCTCCGATAAAGTACGCCATCCTCAGAAAAAATGTCCCCGTGCTGTTTGGGTTCCTTAGCCATGGGCAGTTTCCTAAAGCAGGGTGCCAAAGTAGGGTCCTTGTATTGCGCTTCTTTAAGTTCCATAGGTAACAAATTTGGCGCAGGCTCCCGTTCCTTCTTGGTTTGCCCTCTTGTAGTTACTGCTGCCACTTGGGAGCCGCGCTAGCGTAGTGGTTACAACACCGCTCTGGCGACCGGGTGATACAGGATCAAACCCGGGCGACGGCATTTGAGGATTTTTCGTCGACCGGGATTTGGACTGGATTAACTCGAGACCTGGCGAGGACATTTGAAGGAGTGTCGTCGACCAGGGACTGGCGGCTCCTGAGCCGACCCAGCTGCAATGGGTACCTCCGAAATCGGCGAGTATTTGCCTGAATGGCGAGGGACACCTGTCTCTGTACAAGAAATAAAGGGATACTCACGTAAAATCAATGTCAGGTTAGGCATAAAATAATAACCTGAGATTTCGCCTCGAGTATTAGCGGGCGAACGCAAAAAAAAAAAAAAAAAAAAAAAAAAAAAAAAAAAAAAAACTGCTGCCACAATCGGCTCTTCCGGTTTCCCAATACACACGTATCTCCCGCCAAGTATGACTGGGTAGATGGGGTCATCCATAACAGCCGCTTTGATCACACCTCTGACAAAGTCAGAGTGTATCTCCACCAATGCGATGGGAAGCGCTGTAGGTGCATCACTCTTACGAACTCCACAAAGTTTGACGGTCTCTCCTGTCTCTTGACCGGGTTTAACCAGGTTTCTGGCAACAATGCAATCGTAAGAAAGCCCCGTGTCAAATAAGCAAGAAGTTTGAGAACCGTTCAAAGTAACAATACCTCGCGTTGAGGGTCTATCCCCAAGAAGTTGGGAATCACTGTCAATAATTCCGCCTTGCGAGACTGTTAATAAGCATCCGATGCGTTTCGGCTCGGTGTGCTCGGTCTGATCATATGTCCCGTGCTCGGGGGTTCTCCCTTTGCCACCTTGTCCTTTCTGGCTACGCTGCCATGTAGGGCGGTCGGGTTGATCAGACTGTTTGGGGTGGTTGGGGTACTTGTTCTTGTAGAACTTGGATTTTTCAGGAGGGGGGTTTTGAGGTCCAGTTTCTCTGTGGTTGTTTTGGTTAGAAGCCTGAGAAGATTGCTCTAGGTTATGTTTTCGAAAATGCTCCTCTGTCGGTTTCCGCTTTGTGGCCGGTAGTTCAGCCAGCGCATTGTGATAACGCTCAGACTTTTCCAAAATGTCTTCAAGTTTTTCTGCCCCCTGCTCAGCGAGAAATCTCCGGGTATCAGCAGACAAAGTGTTCTTTATTTGTTCAGTTAGAACAAGTTCCTCAAGACCTTCATAGGTAGAGGGGAGCTGAGAAAGCTCAAGGCACTTTGTTAGATATCCCTTAAGACGAGATGAGAACTGGTGAAAAGTTTCAGAATTCTCTTTCCGGCTGTTGCGAAACAGTTGCAAAAACTTGCGAGCGTTCATTTCAAAGCGCTCCAGTAACGCTTTCTTCAACACATCGTAGTCGTCTTGTTGGCTAATTTCCAGCTTAGAATAAACATCATAAGCAGAACCTTTTAGGGCCTGGGAAAGTTTCATATTCCAACGCGACCTCTCTAACCCGTACAGAGTTGCAATTTTCTCAAATTTTTCTAACCATGTGTCAATCTTCTCATTTGGACAAGGAAAAGATTCAAGAGTGAAAGACATAGCATTTAGTTGAAGAGATTGAGTGTTAGCAGGGTCAGTTAAGGAAGAATGAGGAGAAGACTCTCCATTGCTGGAGGTAGAGGCAGCCCCACGACTTTGGGACTCTAGAGCTTTAAGAGCCAACTCATGTTGTCTCTCCTTCTCTCTTTCCTCATGCTGTCTCTCCTTCTCTTTCTCCTCACGCTGTCTCTCCTTCTCTCTTTCCTCATGCTGTCTCTCCTTCTCTCTTTCCTCATGCTGTCTCTCCTTCTCTCGTTCGTTCGCCCTGCGAATTTCCATTTCTTCATCCATCTTCTTCTGCTGTAAAGCTTCAGCTGCTTTCCTCTCCGCATCATATCTCTCCAGTTCGTCTCTGACAAAAGCTTTCGCTTCCTCTCCTTCCAGTCCCTCCTCTCTCGCTTCGTCCCTGAGGAGTTGTCTAAGCTTTGCCCTCTCGGCCATATTAGGTCAATGACTGAGACTAGTGGAGAAAGAAAATAGGAAAAAGGATACACTGGTTCCTACCACTTACGAGAAAAAAAAATACCAAAAATCAAAAGATGATATCCTTAACCCTGGGATACCTCCTCCAAAGTAAAATCTAACTATCGCTGCTATTATCGGCAATAAAGCACTTAATGCAAAACACGACTACGCCAACTAAATGGTAGTTAAGATAACTTCTGAAAAATAAGTTGCTACAGTGGAAAAGCAAAAGAATATTGCAAAAATTAAAGAGAAAAATAATCCCTTAATTTTTAAAAATCCACTATAAGTTCGCCCCTGAAGTCAGATCGGGTAAGGGAGGGAATTAATCTGGACAAAAGGTCCGAAACACACTCCTTAACTTAGTTCAAACGCCGTTCTGCCTCAGTACCCAGTGAATGTTATACACTCACCACTTTACCAGCATTTAGTATTACAATCAGCAGTTAACATATATCCCGACAAAATCAACCTGTAACCAAAATGTATATTATTCAAAGATGCTGTGGAAAAAAAAAACTTATTAGTTTGTGTGGTCAGCACGCCCGTAAACAGATCGCTAGTCTAGGGGGTAATTATTTTTAAAAGATATAACAACTCTCAAGACATCACACTCTTACTCTATATCAGAATACAGAATCTTAAGTTCAAAATCCAGATAGACGAGTCCACGTTTGTCGTACTGGTCTTCCTATTCTAAGTTCAAAGACCGGAAACGAGTCCCCATTTGTCGTAGATTTCCGATAGGAGAATTAAGACTAGGTTTGGTCCCTTCTGAATAGGTTTGAATAGGTGATAGACTCAGTGAGAGTTAGTGAAAGTTAATAGAATTTCCACACACGTGAGATGATAGATTTTGATATAGTGGCTGTCTCTGAAAGCGAAAAGAATTCTTCTCTCTCTCACCTATCTTCTACAACAGTTGTTACAGCGTCAGACAGACTACACCAATATACATATTACGTATATTTCTATCACTCACAGGCACGCACATACACGTGACGACAGGTAAACACACAGACGTGGGAAAACTATAACAATGATATATATATTATCTAGAACGAGCTGACCAAACACGATTATTAAGTTCAAGAGCGATTTTTAATATCAGGAAAAATCGGCTCACAACATCAAAGAAAGTACATCAAGGAAAATACATATACACATAGTCACAAAACTTCAAGGAAATGTTGCAAGGATGATAGCCCCGTTATGGTGTTAACTCTAGGTTTAGCCCGGCCCCCTTAAGAGAACAGATGATGGCGCCCGAGTCACAGATACATAGGGTTTGAGTCTAAGAGTTTTTCTTTGTTTTATCTCGTAATTATATGCACAGAGTTTGAAAAAAATCTGATTTAACCTAAGACAAAAACACAAGAACTCTAGCCTTAGCAACAAATTATGCAGATTGGAAAAAAAAATTAGGACAGCAACAGGGTGTCAAAGATATAATAGTGAAAATATCACTCAAACCAGCGTACACTCATTCATTCCGCCATGGCTTCTCATTCAGGTACTCACGACTTTGCTCGCTGCCTCTTGGAACACATTTGTTTTAGATCTTCACACAGACTCAAAAAAATGCAGTCTTCTGCCAAGAAGTCCCCAGTTCCAAAAGACGTATTTAACTTGGAGTCTCCGGGAACGACTACTTGGGTGTGCAAATTTGTTCAAATGTCTGATTAAGTCACCTAACAATTATTCCAGGCGCGGGAGTTAGCAGAGCACAGTGTCAATAGCGTAGGTTTCTAGAAATGATGAATGTCAGGTCGGTGCCTTCCCTCAGTATAGGATTCACTTTAGTCACACCACAGATTTGTCCACAAATAATATATATAGATATAGTCGGGAAATGTTAGTTAATACTTGAAGTATCTCGCGCCACCAGGCAGAAAAATTACGTAGAGTTTCTAGAAGAAATTAAGTGCTGGCTCCAAGGTCCAGTATTTATCATTACAGTCTTTGAAAACCCGTTATTGGGATATTAGTATTTCTGTCTAACTTGCACCGTCAGATCAGTGTTACTTGAGAAAACCCACGTGGTTCATAATAAGGACTGTCTATTTCTTCACAAGTATGGAAACTACTACTAGGTGCTGGTAAAGTTAGGGTCACCCCAAAACTTTCACTCAACCACAGAATTACAGGTAGTCGCACAACTTAAGAATAAAAATGCTGAAAATATTTCTGGAAGTCTAGAAGTTCGACAAATTGCCGAAACAAACTGAGATCTTCGCTAACAGCTATTCTGTTTACGAGCGACCTATCTACTGTGAGTCTATGAGCGAGAATGAAATTAAAGTTTCAAACTTGGCCAATATCTTAAAATCAGACAAAGGGCCCAAACTTATTTCGCCAAGCGAAATTATCTCCCCTACTCCCAACATTTACGTCCGCTTAACGCGTGTCGTAACTGTCACCTACTGACCACGATGTACGCGTGTCAGTTTCAAATCCCAGACAGCCTGACTCCATTGCAGGGCAGTTTTCACACTACAGCTGACCATGGCCCAAGTGAGCGCCGTGTCAGTTTGGGATTTTCCAGACAAATGTCTGGATACTGACCGGTGCAGATGTAAAGTATCACACCTCACCGGGACTTATGCCGAGAAGAAACTCGCGCGCTCGGTGAGAATGTAGACGATTTGCTACGTCCTGTGTTCAGCGAACCGACTTATCACGCCTTCTGACGCCCTGCAGCCCTGACATCTACGTAATATCGTCCTAGCGCGGTTCTCAGTTTAAGAGAAAGGAAAACAGGTAAAGTTTGCGAATTATATGAAAATAATATTCGCAAAACGAATGGATGAAAAAAATATACAGGAAAAAAAAAAAATACAGAGATAATAAAAGAGAGAGTTCGAGAGAAAGAATAGGAAAAAGATGTAGGAAATTAAATGAATATAAAACCTACGTGACATACACAAACCTGCCCCGCTAAGTTATTTTTAGCTACTATCCTCCGACTTTACCCCTAGTTCATTGCAGTTTGATTTTTTGCATTTTTAGGCTCAAGGACGCCAAAATGTAACTTTAGTGAAAATATGCACAAAAAACTGTTCGCTAGTCTGATTTGAACAATACAGTCTTTCGTCAATATCTTCCGTGTTATCTGTCCGTCTGTGTAATTAAAAGTATATTATTTCTCTGCTCAAGATGGGCTATCAAACTAGCTAGGTTTTATTTTCATAACTTTATTATTAAAGAAAAACCTACTTTTCTCAAGGTTAGTTTTTGAAATTTGTGTTTGAACCTTCGTCCACGGCGTTTGCCGCTGTATTCAATCAAAACAACGAATTACGGTAAAACGTCTAAGATAAGTCTGTTTCGAATAAGAGCTAAGGTCTTTTTTTTTTTGTCCATTTCCTTACATTGTGTCAACTAGTGTCGTGATTTTTTTCCTTTAAACTACAAATTGCGTCTTTTTGCCTTTTAGATTCAAACGTGTTCAGACCGTCATAATTTTTTTCTTTTATCTGCGTTTCCCTCCCGTCTAAAAGGGTAAACCGTTTAGTTTGCATGTTCCAACTAGTTAGTTTGAATGGCGGTAGAAAGCGCTGGCGTAGGTGAAGAAGCCTCGGCATATCTTGCCTATATTTTTATCCCTACGTGTTATTTTACCCGTTATCTTTATAATTGGAGATATTTTAACGTTGTATCACTGTATTTTCACCACATGAACTAACACACGCCCGTGGACAATTGGGCTTAACTTTATTTTCTAGAACGCTGTGATGTCCTTCTCACAACCACCTTCTTCACGACTTCAACGTCTGAGCACTGCTTTAGAACTCTTTGTATTTAAGGCAAACGGATAATTTTAGCCTCGAGCTTGCAGCTTCAGGAGTACGTATATTTTGGTATGTGGCTCACTGATTGTTTCACGATGGAACCCTGTGGTGGATTTGATGTTAAGAAATGTTGTTATGTACTCTTAGTGTACTGAATGAGGTCAGCTGTGAAGGTCCCTGAATATAACAAATATGATGGTAAGTTTACAGGGTACCTTTCTGCTACCATCTCTATGATCTCATTCAGACTTATTCTTTGACTAGAATGTATGATGACTACGTTTGGTGTCTAGGGTTATGAATATGTAGTGTAATGTTGCATTAACCAACTAAACATATAAACAATTATTTTATTATCCAACACAACACGACAGTACTACGACAATCACATACAAACTACACTTTAAAAGACTATCTTTAGTAAGTCAGTGGTTGAATTTTGGGTAAATGTTAAATTTTTACAATTTATTGTCCTGGTTCTAGTTTGTTTTGAATCAGGACTGACAATCGAAAAGTGAAATCAAAAGAATTATTTACATCAATTAAATAACACCATGGATCTTCTGTCTATAATACAAATGTTATTATATTATAAGTGTGTAGATGTAGTTTTCTAACTTAGGTTAATACTGGTATATAATGGTAGGTTGTTGGTTAACATCACGCACTATTGTTTGTTTTCTTTTCATTTGACACTGGTGGAATTTTTTTATTAATATTCAGTCTTTATGTTAAACTAGAGGTTGAGCTTCCTGGTGCCGAACAGGCACTTATCTTTGAAGGATAACACCGGTAGATCTGTTCATAGGCTCGCTGGACAATCTGTTTCCCTTCTTGAAAGGCAATGGCATCCAGCATGTGCCCGAAATATGCAAACAGTGTCAGGAATCGAACAGTTTCCACGAGCCTGGTACTACGTTAATGTCAGTACCAAAAAAAAAAAAACCTTGAAATAAGAAGGTTATGCGTCCTTCTTTATAACAAGTATACAATAATATTCCACAATTAATTACAGGCACAGTACAATTAAACAAATAGGGTCAGCTCTTTATGACAACCTATTTTACCATTATATTTTTAGGTGACAATGTATACCAGTATTCCTCTCCCCTAATGGTTACAACGCCACTGCAATTCCAGCAGTAATCTTTTTCCATACCATAGGATAGGTGTTATGCTCCTTGATGACAATCATATATAATCTTGTAGTACTACACCTCTCTGATAGTCTTTCATATGATGGATCAATCTCTGGGCTCTGTTTAAGTCTGCCATGGACCCACTTACTTACAGTCGTATTGCAGTATCTCACATTCAAACATTATTTTAAATAAAAGGTTAATAAAATCAATCTTACCACAAATTTCAATGAAATATACACAAGCGAACGATGACTGGCAAACAATTTATGGCACACTTTAGATCTGCCTTGTCCAGACTGCTTTCTATAGGTTTGAAAAGCACCAGCCTGCTCTCATCGCTCCTTGTTCATCAGAAAATTTTTTTCAAAATGGCAACAAGCAGTCTACGTCTCCGATAATATATAATGTATGGGACAATGGGACCATGAACTCATTTATTTTGAATCAAACTTTAAAAAAAAAAAACTCTCAAACTACTATGTTTACTACTGCAAATATATTTTTAGTTTTAGGTCAACCAATCCTATCTCGCCTTCCTTTAAACTACCGCCAATCAAATTACAGGTACCTTTTAGTCCTCATTTCCCCAAAAGCTTTTTTCAAAACATGCTATGAAAAAAATAAGCAGGCATGATTTTTTTTTTCATCAGTCCGTCTTACAATACATAGTATTTTTGCCAATATCTTGGTTATTTATTGTACTAGTGCGTAACTGACACCATATTATTGCTCAGGAAATCATAAGGCATCCGAATATATAATTTTTATGGCCCTATGTATTATGGTTCATAATTCCATATTTTTTTCTATGTTAGTCGTTCAAATCTAGAAACTGCCACCTGTTCAATTCTTATTACAACTATTTTCAAACTAAAAACGAGAATCGTCCGTAGTCCGTTAGAATTACGTCATTTTTTTATAAGAGCTAAGGCTGTCTGCGTGACCAAATTGACGAACATTTTTTTAGTTTTTGTATCGTAATTTGAAAATCGCCCAAGGCTATGTCGCTCGAGTTGGCTTTTTGAAATCAACGCGAGACGGCATACCCTAGGTTCTGTCTTTCCATTCCCTCCCCTCCTTTTCTTTTATTCTATCACTCTGTCGTCTTGAACTTGCAAAAGTGTTACATTTAATCTCAAGGACGAATTTGAAAAGACAGTACCCTTCATTCGGCTATTAGGCTTATCAAAACCTGAATACGGGCTGGCGTGAGGAAGAAGACGCTGGACTCAAATTTTATTTTCTATCTTAATTTTGACTTATGCACCATAATGTTATTTAATTTAGCTATTGTATTTAGAATATCGTCACAAACCCTGAAATCAGAGGATTAAGGCTTCCTCAGTACATCATACACCTATCTCCATCTCTAAACAATTAAACATTATCAACAGTTTCAAGATCAGTGGAGTTGCTAAATAAATAGCTATCGTTCCTATCTGATTTGGTGCCCTATTCTTCATCAGGTAATCTTCAAACATCCGTTTGATATATTCCTTGTCCTAGAAGAAATTATAGTTAAATTTATAAAGTCATGTGCAAACACTGTGAATTGCTGAAGACGGCCAGTGGTTTTCTGGTCTTACATTATAATAATATACATCAATTTCCCCTTTTATGTATTTTTATTTTCTCCCAAAGTCTCAGTAAGCCTGTCTGGCTTTAATACAAGGTGATAATCTTTCCTAATAACATTTGTGGCATGACACAAAGTTTTGAGGTTGGCGCCTTTTCTAGGTATGCCTCTACCCAATCAATAATGCATATACATTCAATAATACAAATACATATCAATAATAAGGTTTACATAAAGGTTTATCTTACCGCATCAATGAAATAATACACAATTTGTAGGTTAACCGGCGATCAATGGGCACATTCAGATCGCCACTGATGCAGAACAGCAAAGGCACTGGTCATGTATTCCTTGCGTCTGATGCTAACACTACTTGTGAGATTTTTATCTTCGAGTGGCAACTAACGCTGGTTTCAAATCGTTTTTATAACTACTGTTAGTCTATTTTACCACAGCCAATCGAATTATGTTATGCCCACTAGCCTCTTTTCTTCAAAAATAAATTACACTTTCAAAAATGTAACGTCCCCCCTTTCCCAAGACTGGCAAAGTTGAGTGAGAACATCAATGCGTCTGTCTCTATGTCTTTTCTTTACAATATTTCTGTTATTATCTAAGCGTTTTTAAAGTAAGATATTATACATTATGGGTAGTATTGTCTTCTAATACACAAATATTATCATTTTATTGGTCAACTGTCCTTGCTTTTATTTTATTATTCATCGAGGTTTCTTGAGCCACCCTTTCTCTACCCTTCTCACTTTCAGTATCACACTGCATAAGCTGTCTTTTCAAATAGGCCTCCATGCAAATCCCCCACTTACATGTCTCTCTCTCTTGCTTGTACGCGTTTTGCCTAACGCAAAACGGTTTCTTTAGATTTAAATTGTCACTACGGGTAGGAGACAAAGCGGCGGGGTTTCCTCTCATTCAATAGCAGATACTTTTTGGAAAAATAAAAAAAATAATAATAATAATAATAGCCCCTTCAGTCTCTCTTGCCATCTGCTAATTGTCCGTAGAAGATATCTTTTGGGATGCGACCATCTTCCATGCGGCGAACATGGCCAAGCCAGCGAAGTCTGCGTTGTCTAAGAAGCGTATACATACTTTGAAGGCCAGCACGTGACAACACCTCGACATTTGTCACTTTATCTTTCCACGAGATGCCGAGGATGCGGCGTAGACACCGCAAATGGAAGGTATTGAGCCTTCTTTCTTGCTTAGCATAGGTCGTCCAGGTCTCGCTGCCATATAGGAGAGGAAAAAAAAATATGCCATAGCAACAACGTAACTAACGCCAAGTAGTTTTTTTCAAACTCCCAACCATTCATTCCCGTTTAGTGTTAGACTAAGCAAGTCTGTGACGTCAGCTGTCGCCTGTCATTCTAGTTCGATATTCAAAAACCAACGCTTGTCAAGGTTGCATTCTTCCGTCTCTCATTTCACTCCTCCGTTTCTTTATTCTATCATTCCGTTTGAAACTAACTACGCATTTCGGTCTGTCAAAAGGTTTTTATTTTTGGGGAAATTGGTATTGCGGAGAGGGGAAAAGCTAACAGTTTTGTGTATCGTTTTCTATGGCGTTACTGCTTGTTAGAACCAACACGACTGCGGGCGATGGTGACGATGTTGAACACAACTCCCTATTTTATCTCTATAGTATTTGAATTTATAAGCAGTAATATTTTATCTATTTGATCGGGGTATCAGGGATCTTACTACAAATAGTTATATTCTAAAATACGTAGTCATTCTTATAAATACGAGTAAAATATGGGGCATGTTATAAAGCAAATAAACGGCTTTCACGTTTATGTAAATAGTTATATTCTAAAATACGTAGTCATTCTTATAAATAGGAGTAAAATATACCGTTTAGCTCTTGGGCCTTAAGATTGCGTATTCATGGTGCGGTCCCGGACAAGCGGCATTCACCAGTTGTATTTATTTTCTCACTTAGATCTCTAATTTTTCCTGGACGAAGGCCTTGTGTCCGCAACGTATGCAAATTTCTTTGTCTTTTCTCCTAGTAAGAAGCATCAATTTAAAAAAAAGAAAAAAAAGAACCCCACCCTAATGTAAAGAACGGCATTTTTTACAAAAGATTGAGGTCGAGCACCCTGTGAGGCGAGGCCCAGGTCAAATGGCCATGCTGCACATATCCTCCCCCCCCCCCCCCCCCCCCCCCCCCCCCCCCCCCCCCGCCCCCCCCCCCCCCCCCCCCCCCCCCCACCCCCCCCCCCCCCCATCCGAGTAGGACCTGGTAATGATTATGAAGATGTTCTTCATGTTAATTGTACTTACGTTCTTGTAGATGTATTGTTGCTTACAGATCATAGCAGTGAGTAAGCTGTTGAATACGACTGGTTGTAAGATAGGACATTAATCTGTGATGATCTCGAGCGGTCCTAGATTAGCTTCTAGTATCATGCTAAGTCGTCCTGTCCTGTGCCATCCGCTCAAGTTCTTTCCATGTTTTCCTCATCATTTTCTCCTCTGTTTCCAGTTCTCTTCTCCAGTGGTCCTTTAATTCTCTTTATTCGTTTCATTTATGTCTTCAGTTCTCTTCTCCTTGTGTTTTCGGTCTATTCAAACCTTTTTTACCATGAGAATTCCAAAACAAGGAATGGCTAGTAGTGCTATCAACAGATTTCTTCAGTCTGTGTCCTATCCATCGCCGGTTATTTCTTATAATCTATTGATTCACTTGCGCCTGTCAGGTTATTGTCGTCAGTTCTAAACTTGTAATCTATTGATTCACTTGCGCCTGTCAGGTTCTTGTCGTCAGTTCTACACTTGTAATCTATTGATTCACTTGCGCCTGTCAGGTTTTTGTCGTCAGTTCTACACTTGTAATCTATTGATTCACTTGCGCCTGTCAGGTTCTTGTCGTCAGTTCTACACTTGTAATCTATTGATTCACTTGCGCCTGTCAGGTTCTTGTCGTCAGTTCTACACTTGTAATCTATTGATTCACTTGCGCCTGTCAGGTTCTTGTCGTCAGTACTACACTTGTAATCTATTGATTCACTTGCGCCTGTCAGGTTCTTGTAGTCAGTTCTACACTTGTAATCTATGGATTCACTTGCGCGTGTCAGGTTCTTGTCGTCAGTTCTACACTTGTAATCTATTGATCCACTTGCGCCTGTCATGTTCTTGTCGTCAGTTTTACACTTATAATTTATCGATTCACTTGCGCCTTTCAGGTTCTTGTCGTCAGTTCTACACTTATAATCTATTGATTCACTTGCGCCTGTCAGATTCTTGTCGTCAGTTCTACACTTGTAATCTATTGATTTACTTGCGCCTGTCAGGTTCTTATCGTCAGTTCTACACTTATAATCTTGTACTAGATGGGGTCGGAGTGGCTAAGAGGTATGGCGACCGCCTCTAGTGCGGGTTCGACCACAGTACAGGGAATATAATTGATGAATATTTTTTTTCCAGAACCAGTGGGTCCTAATGATGTCATACTCCTTATCTCCTGGATAGTGAGATCGGAAGCTTAGCCTTCTCGGTTAAGGGCGAAACAATAGGAGGTCCAGTGTGTAAGTTGTTCAAGTAAACAATCTGTGGCCTCCATGCTCCGTCAGGAAAATAGTGCAGCTGGTCCTCTTGCAGGAAACCTTCACCGAGCAGTCACATTCTCTTGCAGGAAACCTTCACCGAGCAGTCACATTCTCTTGCAGGAAACCTTCACCGAGCAGTCACATTCTCTTGCAGGAAACCTTCACCGAGCAATCATATTCTCTTGCAGGAAACCTTCACCGAGCAGTCACATTCTCTTGCAGGAAACCTTCACCGAGCAGTCACATTCTCTTGCAGGAAACCTTCACCGAGCAGTCACATTCTCTTGCAGGAAACCTTCACCGAGCAGTCACATTCTCTTGCAGGAAACCTTCACCGAACAGTCACATTCTCTTGCAGGAAACCTTCACCGAGCAGTCACATTCTCTTCCAGGAAACCTTCACCGAGCAGTCACATTCTTTTGCAGGAAACTTTCACCGAGCAGACACATTCTCTTCCAGGAAACCTTCACCGAGCAGTCACATTCTCTTGCAGGAAACTTTCACCGAGCAGTCACATTCTCTTGCAGGAAACCTTCACCGAGCAGTCACATTCTCTTGCAGGAAACCTTCACCGAGCAGTCACATTCTCTTGCAGGAAACCTTCACCGAGCAGTCACATTCTCTTGCAGGAAACCTTCACCGAGCAGTCACATTCTCTTGCAGGAAACCTTCACCAAGCAGTCACATTCTCTTGCAGGAAACCTTCACCGAGCAGTCACGTTCTCTTGTAGCGGTGGTTTCAGTGGTAATATGTTTTACATCATGAGATGGCCAGTCCTGTGCACAACTTCACATAGAGTCGTCTTGTACGACATGCATCAGGGTGCAATAGTCCTCTCTTTCTTTGTCTCTTCTGAGACTCCCCGGGTAGTTCCCGGGGGCAAAATGTGAAGTGAAAAGCTATTAAATTTCTAACATTATTACTGTTTATCTGACAGGTTGCTTTGGTTTTCTGAGTATAACGACTTCCTGCTGCATCTACAACAAATTCATAGTCATGTTTATGGGCTAAACATTCCATCACTTTGCTACATCAGACAGAGTGACGTTCGCCGCTAATACGTAAATGAATCATTCACAAACTTGATAACTCTCCTTTAATATCGATTTATGATTCAGAGAGAAATTTTCCACAGCGTCTCGTCTGCCCGTAGTCTGAAGCGAAACTGTTTCATTCACGGGATCTCGCGTGACGAACTGTTGGTCTGCGTGCACTCTCCTGGAGAGATTTCTCGGTGGATGGGAAGTTCCCACCGACGCAGCCTGCGAGGCATACAGTCGCTCTAGATAAACAACGGTCACTAGGACTCGCTTCTGGAAAAGTTGAGCGCTAAATTTATACCCATCCCAAAAATTGGCGCGAAACTAGTTAGCATCTAATAATGTACGTGTCATACCCGCAGATTCCAGGATTTCAACCACTCCAGTGGCGTCCATGTCAAGACTAGCCCTTATCAGAGCTTCGTCGTGCTAACTGATAAACACTAGTTGTCCTGTTCAGGGCTTTGTATTTATCAACGCAGTCTAGAGTTCCGACATAAATTTGTTTTGTTTTTTTAAACTGGAAACTTCGCTCTGATATAACCGAAGGACTTATGTTTATTGTTGATAGTGACGTGCCTCGCCACAAGAAGGCAGGCACCTCATATGAAAGAAACTGTTATTCATCTTCTTCCTCTGTCGATGTTGTCAAATTGCCAAATCGTTTTCACTCGCAAGTGTAATAATAAAACTTGCAGACTTTCTACAAGAAGAAGGCCAGAGGTACAGGAGCTATCTGTTGACTGAAGGCGACGGAGAAGAAGTATCAGATTATGTAGAATAATCATAAATAACTGAAAAAGTTTCCATGTCATCAACTTTCATTTCAAGAATACCAGACTTTTTAAATAAGGAAGACCATAATTTAAGTAGCATTTGTAGGATCCGTGGTGCTAATTCTTGATCCGAAGAAATCGTGACTGTAGTGTGTTCTTCCTTTTTCTTTAATATATAAAAATCTGTAGAGATCAGCGAGTAGATTATAACTATATGTTGAACTTTTAACTAAGGTGGCCATATTTTCAAAACCGTAATCCGGGACAGAATAGTAGATTTGACCTATTTCAATGCAAAAAATCGGGACAAAAGGGTAAAGAAAAGGTCAAAAGTCGGGACATGTCCCGGAAAAATCAAGTTGATGTCAATTTAAAATAATATACATTTTATATATACATTTGAATAACATTGAATAACATACATTTTACTGTATAAGTTTAACTACTTAAACTAATAAGAGAGAAAAACATCAATAATCCTTACTTAAGGTGAAGCTGAGTTACTGTACTTTTCAGATGAGTGGATTTTTATCAATAGGTCCTTCTTTGCAAGCAGCATCTTAAAAAACTCGACACATGTTTCCTTACAGTTCACTTTGGTTGTCAACATAGCTTTCAAAGTTTCAACACGTAGCTGTGTTTTATCACTTACCCATAAGCTGTTCATCAAAGAAAACACTCTTTCTGTGGCAGCATTTGTTCCAGGTAGACAGAAAAAAAACTCTGCCAACTTCAAAATATTTGAAAATGTCACATTATTGTTTTTGAAGTGGGAAACCAACGTTGTGGTGACAATGTTTTTTTGGCACTCCATTCACTAGTTTTCTGAGTGTCGTGTGAAATTCTAATCCACATATATAAATCAAAAAGTAAATGTAAAGCCTAACAAATAACTTCAATAAAAGGAAAGAAGAATGGTAAAGAACAGTGCTGTCACAATGACTGTACTCGAAATCCCCGGTGTTTTCTACTTCGTCTGCAAATTGTAACGTTTCACGTTGATAGTAAAAGCCTACTGCAGCATACACGCTTTCTACGATAAAACGTGTACTGCATTTCTAAGAAAAACCTTGAGATACGCAAGCTGACCTATATTTAATATTCCATTCATGTCATTTTATACACTAAGTTACCATAAACGAAAGACAGATGGAATTAGGATAGAGAGAAGGGAGGGCTGAAAGCCGGAACGCATGCCACACTAACACGCGTCTCGCTATACAATTACTACCATCACGCGTGTAAGGCCATAAGCACTAGCTTTTTTTCAAATCGACAGTGATAAAAAAATACTACCCATACGAGAGTTAGGTTTTAAAAACCTGAAAAACGCTTATTAGGAAACATGACATTATACTGGTTTACGTTTGAAAGCCTGACAGTACCCAGACACCACATCGTATTCGAAATGAACAGGAGGTAGAAGAAAATGCATATTTTGAACGCAGCCCCTTAGCCCCATAAAATTTATATAGTTGGGTTCCTTAGGACTTGCTGACAAAGAATATGTTAAACGTTACGCAAATAGTCTAGGAATTAACAAATTATAGCCAAAAGAAATAGTGAGGGTGTCAGACAACACCAAAATCAGAATCGCTCAGTGGCAGATTTTGACACCACCATTGTACGGGAAATAGGCCCCCATGTTAAATCCTATTTGATTGGAGCGCAGTAAATGTAAGGCTAAACACGATTAGTCGGGCTACAAATACTATCTTTTGTTGTTAGGGGAGACGGAAGGAAGGGTACTTTTTTTCAAACGCTTGTGTAAACATGGCTCGATTGGTTAGACCCGCCAATATAGTCAATTAGGAGCGTCAGGTCAGCACCACATTTTCAAATAAACTTTCTAAAGCAACAGTGCGTTGAGATTCAGCTTATATTTTTCTAAATAAAAGCCTGAGACAGTGGCAGGTCGGATTTTGTGCCATATTCATTGCCAGTCAACGTAATTCTGTATTATTTCCATGAATTGTGGTAAGCTTGAAATATTTGATATCTTTTTAATGAAAATTGAATGTAAATTGATAATTTATGTCTGTATATGTGTGTGGTTCAGTAGCGAACATGAGGCAAAGCCTATATAGTGCTCCAACCTGAACAGAAGGTGTCGAAGGAAAGTAAAACTACATGGAATTGCCAAACCGTACACTGACACCTATCTTATTGACTAGAAAGAAATAATGCTGGAATTGCAGAGGCGTAGTAACCATTAGGGAGGAGTATACTGATGTCAATTGTTTCAGATGAAGATAGCAATTGGCCTACCGCTCTGAACTCAGTGTTTGTTATGTATTGTGTTCAGTCTGGAAATAGATTATAAATTGTTATGAAGTAGGAGGTACAACCTTCTTGTTTCAGGGACTGTGGTCCTAAAGTTATTGAGCAGCACCTGGTCTGAGCTTTGCTGAATCTGGAGGCTGACAGCATACTCCTGGGTCCAGATAGCGACTAGTGAGGTGTCTCCAGAACACAGGGGAGCAATCGAGCAGAGGAGTCTTTTCCTGCCGCCATCACGAAAGTTAAGCCTCTGTGGCCAGTGGAGCTCAACATTATGTGTCCCCCCAAAAAATTGACATTATAGTAAAAAAAAGGGACAATACCTTGTTTAAATTGACAGGAACTGTGAACTTTTCCCCCATACTATTACCCAGATAAACAAACACTTGAAGTCATGATGACAAATAACAACATAGCTTGAAAAACAAAACCAGTATTACCTCATAGTACTACTACACAACTGACACACATAGGATAATATTAATAAAATATGTCACTACAAGGTTCATATTTATAAATTATGTATATATAAATTGTGATTACAATTGATTGTGATTCCTGGTTCACTTTGTAGTTGAATCAGGATATATATTAGTGAAAGTAATTAATACATATATATTTGAAACTTTACCAGTGACTCATTTAAGATAGTCTTATAGAGTGTTAAATGTGTGTGAGTGTCACAGTGTTGTCAAGTGTGGTGGAATAAATTAAATTGTTTATCTGTCTGTTGTTGTTGTGACTTACACTTCATCATATACATACCCTAGACATTCAACGTAGTCATCACCATATTCCAGAATAATTCTGACTGAGGTATAAATGTGGTAGCAAGTAAGGTTATCTGTAAAACACTACACCTATTAGATACAGATACCTTCACAGCTGATCTCAGTCAGTACACTAAGTCCCCTATAAATATTTATATCATCCCACTTTACCACACTGAGAAGTAACAAACTGCATCATATAGACATATTCGTCATAAATTTCAGTTTCTGTAAAGTGGGTTGAAGGTAATGTTTGAATCACAAGTGATGATGATATCTCAATATCTGCCCAAATTGGTATTCTCTTCAGCGTTACCCAGCTGTAGGATTCTAGGTCTTGAAAATTTTTTGCAGCCCATTTATTCAAATAATTGAAAGCTGTTTCATAGAACGAAGAAACGCTAGCATGAAACTTTTTCACATCCTCCTTTGGAAGTCCTTCCATTTCCAGCTTTTTAAGGATTAGCTTAACTCTTGATGGCAAGAAACAATCTTCCAGTTTGGACTTCAAAATAGTTTTCAACCTGTTGATGCTGTCAATGACTTCAAACACAGTGACCGTCTGTCCCTCTATTTTTTTGCACTGCTTCGTGGAATGGAGAGGCCTGACTGTGAACAAAAACAAGCCATGCCTCAGATAGTGATTTTCAAAAAATGTCTGTATAAAAACTGGGCATCTGTCTTGAGATTGAAAACATGATTTTAGAGGCAGGAACATCTGAAGAACCCTTTCAACAGCAGGCAGCAGAGCAAGCCACCTAGTCTGAGCATAACCTAAGATCATCTGGAAGTCTGTTTCCACAAACTAGCAAAACTCCTTGTGTCTTTCAACTCGTACTGTGTATGATTTGAAGAGTAGATAAATTTTAGCAATAATCAGCTCGACATCAACAGGCAGTACATCTGCAGCTGTTCGAATAGTGTTGTGGAATATATGACCTGCACACCCAACTCCTGTAAGACCATGTCCAAGGTTTTCTTGCAGTTTTTTGAAAACATTGTTCTGTCCTTTCCTTTCAGCACCTCCAAAATTGGAATTTGTGTTGTTTGCGCATAATCCAACTACTTTCCTGTCTAAACCATTTTCAGTTATGCAGTCATTAAGAAAACTACTTATAATATCAGATGTTTCACCTGGCAATGACTTTAACTCTAATATTTTAATTTTCACTGCATTACTGTGATCAAAGTATCTGACAAGCAAAGGAAAAATCTTGAATTCTTTGTGGTTGGATGCATCTGTCAGTACAGAAATAAATGTAGACTTTTCTAGGTCACACCTTAACTCATTTAGAATATGGGGGTGCCAAGACATTTCGAATAATGGCTTCTGTTTTCGTACGTGCACATGCAAATTTTGGCTCTAAATTAACCTGAAATAATTTTGATGTGCAATCCATAGACCTGAACGTATGATTGTGTAGCACTGTATGGTATGCAAAGGCGCCTTCTATAGCAGCTAATTGCTCTTCTTGGTCACCAATTTTATCAGCTCTGAAGAAAGTGGTTAACGACGAGCTTGATGCAGCTGTAACGACGGCTCTCTTATGTTTCTCATTGCTTATGTGGTTCTTAATATCACCACGTCCACTATGGCTTATCGAAAACCCGGAGGCACACTTGTATATTGCATCGTACATTGAAGTTTGATGTACTCTTTTTAATAAACGGATATTCCTTTTGTAAATCTTCATTGAAACTGCATTTACGCTTTGGTACCATTTTCTTACAACAATAACAAAATATGCACAAATAGTTCACCATTTAAATTAAATAAAGGTATACCGTACGCAAAATCTTGGTACTTTACCACTACCTAAAATTTCAAATAACTGCGAATATCACATTGGAACTACAAAACTAATTCGCGGTCCTGACAACCTCTTGTGCTGTTTCGGCGCCAGTTCACTAATAATTAAAAATTCCCTCAAGTCAGCCACGGAATAATAATTTTTTTGTTATCTGTGAGATTTATGCCAAATCGGCAAATTCGTCCAAAACCGGGACAAATTGGCGTCCCGGATTGCATCGAAAAAAAAGTCGGGACAAATTATCAAAAATGGTCGAAAACCGGGACTGTCCCGGAAAAACCGGGACGTCTGGTCACCTTACTTTTAACCGTTATTCAATGTTGCTGTTACATTATTCTGTAGTTTCTCCTTCTTCCTACACCGTAAGACGTCTACTTGAATATTTTCAAAGAAAGCAGAGGTCAGCTTGAGGTTTTTTGCATTTCTATGGTATTTTTGTAGGAAAGGTACTAATGACGGCCATATGTGCTGTCTCTGTTCCTTATATCTTAGAAGCAGCTGTTCAGCGGGTTCCTATCTATAGCTTGTTGAATAGATGGTAGCCCAATCTGTTGTCTGAAGTTCAACAGCTGACACTAACACCTCTTTTATGCTCTTTTCATCTGCGCCTTTGAACCCATCATGCGCGGCCATGACTGCAATATTTTTAATGCAGATAGGATGCATGTCACGTGGTGCATAATATGGCTGGCAACCTCATCATGTAAAACAAACTGCTAAAGTAGAGCAAATAAATGCTTTGATGCAGACGTCTTGCAATGTGGCAGCTACAGTTGTGGCTGCATGCTCTATAAGGAGCGATAAGGAAACGAAGAAGATATGACGCATAAAGAAGTCATGGAAGGATCTTCAGTGGACGGCACAGGACGCGAGGACGTGAATTTGTTAACGGTCTTTGCTTCTCGTGGAGCTAAAGCGTAATGAATTATATGATGTTTATTTTAATCGCCACAAGAGACATGGGCAATGACTACAACCCACAAAAGCTAGCTCCAAACCTCAGAAATGAGGTATCTGAGGAAAGTGGTCAAAGTAACAAGAATGGACATGGTTCGCAACCAGACGATGCGTTATGACATCCAAAGCCAAACCTTGCAGATCCGAGTGGAACAGTCCCAGTTACGATGGTTTGGCCATGACTGCAGAATGGGAAAAGATTGGATACCACGACAAATACGGGAAACCAGGAACCAGGGATCCAGACCTTCAGGACGACCCAGAGTTCGCTGGGAGGACAATATCAGACAATTCCTGAAGGACCGAGGACTGGACTGGAACCAGGTCAAAAGATAGACAGCCGATTGGATAGTATGGCTCTCTCTCTCTCTCTCTTTCTCTCTCTCTCTCTCTCTCTCTCTCTCTCTCTCTCTCTCTCTCTCTGGCAAACTCTACACCCCGACAAAGAAGAGGAACGACTAAGTAAGTTAATCGCTGCAACAGTGATGTGATATTTGCACGCAATCAATAAAAATAAAACGAATCGGAGCGTTATCAGTATTTTCATGAACGCTGCTTAAGTGGCCCGGAACTTTGTCCAAAATGCAGAGGACTATCACATCATATATTTGTTGCTTTTTCAAGTCACCTATTTCATACGGACAATTCCAAACACAGCTTAAAGAATGTGCGAACTATCGGAACTGAAATGTCCGGATATCCGAAGAGGGCAATTAGTTCTCAAATGCGTAGGCCTACATCATGTTAAGGTTCAAAATGGGGGGAGGGGGGGGGGGGGGGAGGGAGACGGGAATACCACACACTTGATAAAGAAGGAAAGGTGCAACAGCCACAAAAAGTTACATATATCAACAAAATCTGGCAAATTTCTATCAACTTCTTATATCACATAATGCAGACCTTTCACCGACTTCATCCATTCATAACTACGGTTGTAAACACAACACACCTTATTTATATAAAGGTTATACACGAAGCCATTGGCCGCGATTCTCTTAGCATGCCACTTCATTTTTATTTATTTCTACAAACACCACAGAAACCTTGGAAAAGCAATCTTTATTAAGGAAACACCAGTACATCTCGTCAAACATGGGAATAGTCACGTAAACTACGCAGCACGCGCGTAAACGCTCTATCCCTGTCATTAACAAACAACACACTGTTTTGTTCGGCCACACGTAAATATGGGGTACGTGCAGTAAGTAGAAACGGGCAGATTTTGGAATTGGGGGGGAAAAAAAAACAGAAAGCGAAAACAAAACTTTCAAAAGAATGTTTTTTTTTAAACGAAAAACTCGTGTACTTAATAGTAGTACTTTATCTGGCCAACACGTTAAAAAAAAAATAAAGTGCACTTTTGCCATTCTAATGTTAAGTAAGATTGTCTTCAGGAGCAATGTGTTTTCTTCAGAATTCTGATCGATTTTCTATTCAAATCAATTACAGTCTCCACATTGAAGATGGTTGTATTGAATCTCGAGCATTCTACAGTACAGGGTGTGCCAAAAACATCCCTATACCCATAACTATTATTATAGCCACTACTATTTTACTCATAGTGTAAGAGGACTCTGATCAGCCACGATACTTTCTGTAAATTGTATAATTAATGCATTTAAATATATATATATATATATATATATATATATATATATATATATATATATATATATATATATATATATATATATATATATATATATATATATATATATATTGTGTGTGTGCGTGTTTGTGTGTTATATATACACACAATATGTATACAGTGTATGAGTATATATACCCCCACCTCTGGAAGCTGGACCATGTATTGTGAAGCCTCTAAGACTTCTTTTCCCTACGGCAGTATCTGCCTAATGGACTACCTTTACTTTGTAGTCAAAGAGAGAACTGCCATCCAACTCAGTAGTGAACTTCAGCTTTTGTCTTTCTTTCTGTTTCAAGTTTGATTTATATGCTGTTGTTTTGTTTTGTTTTATCCTCTTCGATCTAAATTGTTCTACGTATCAAGTGTGTAAGAGTGTAATGCGAGTATTAGAGTTCATTGAAAATAAAGGAACCACGGATAACGGTTACATGATCACAACAATTCTGGTATGTGAGAACCAGAAATGGGCTTGTAGACTTCATGTGAGGACTTAATTTGATACTGTGACGGTATTGCCTCCCCTGCTTTGCAGAAGTGGTCCAACAGTGGCCAAAACTCAAGAGTATCTAATATGGGCTTCAAAGGTATCTACCTTCGCACAAGATTACTTTTGGCAGAGCTGTAAAAAGAAGAAACAAAACGCTTCTATCTCCAGGGAGTCTTCACAAGATATTCAGATAAGCGAAAACAATGCTGCTTTTGCTGAGCACGTAAGCTATCCCGATCAATCATGAATACATGCCTATACAGATGGATCAGCAACAAATGCTGTTAGGAATGGAGGTGCCGGTATCTTTATCTCATATCCTGACAACCACTATGAGACTAGGCACATTCCCACTGGTAAATTCTGTTCCAACTATACAGCTGAGGTTCAAGCTCTAGAGCAAGCTGCAAATATGATTTATAACACCAACTCTGACTGCCACCAGGTAGTCATCCTCACATATGCACTGTCTGTCCTGCAAGCTCTCAAGGGTGGTAAACTCCCGCATCTGAGAAATGAACTAAACAAGGTAGCTGCCAAAAAGAGAACCATACTTCAGTGGGTACCATCTCATTGTGGTGTACCCGGAAATGAAAAGGCAGATAAACTTGCAAAAAAGGGAGGAGAATGTGAACAAGAAGATAATGAAGTCACATATTTTGAGAAAAAGAGAGCTATCCAGACTATCAGAAGAGAACAGAACCAACCCAACGACGACTACCACACTCTTGACCGGCAGGGACAGATAACTATTTTTCGCCTCAGGACAGGGCATAACAAACTGAATAAACACATGCACAAGCTACGATTGTCTGCTTCACCACTGTGCACATGTGGATTAAACGAACAAACTGCTGAGCATGTTCTACAGGATTGTCCTCTGTATGACCAGTTAAGAAAGATATACTAGCCCAATGACTCAACACTAAACTCAAAGCTATATGGAGCTAAAGAGGAACTTCAAACAACAGTCGAATTAATCATGAGAACTCGTCTGACGGTGTAAACATCAAAGATGCGATCGCAAGAAGAAGAAGAAGCTGAGCACATTAATTCTAGAATCTGCGACAGCTTTTGTGAAGGAATTAGGCACTTATTAATTTCAGCTCGTTCAAGCCCCCACCTATGATTTACTCAGTGGAATTCTTATTATCCTGGTATAGCTCTGTTTAGAGAGTGTGTAGTAAATTGACTGAGACAAACATGCAGTAACTTTAAAATGATTAAATCGAAGTATAAATTTGTAACATTACAAATAACAAAATTTAATAACCACTTTAGGTTTTAACAGTTGGAAAATAAATTGAATAGTGTAGAAGAAAGGTTTCATCATTGATTTATAGTTGAAATGATGGAAAAATTCAATTTGGCAGCGTATATTTTTCACTTAGCTGCCAATAGTAGTTTCTGCTCCCGCTGATGGGTTCGTCGCTGGTCAAGGTTAAAGGCGCCGCACGTTCCCAGAACGTCAAGGAGTAACGGCCAAGCTGGTCCTGCGTCTGTCTATAAGACCCTCTTATGATGGCGTCTCGCACAACGTCAGTCCACTTCTACCTTCACTTGGTTCCAGAGATAGTACTTTCAGCTGGTGCCACTAATAAGCCACTCTTGGCTCACAGACTTTTTGCTCAGATGAATAAAAGAGACTTAAATCGGCCTCTGACTTCGTGTGTGGTCCTTCAGTTTCCTCAGTCCCGGTTTCCTTATTTAATATGAAAGAGATTTCCTGGGCTATGAAAGTCCGTCCAAAATTCTCCAATGAAAGGTGTCCGGTATGTTAATGTGATGGTGCCGTAAAGATGCCCCCTTCATGTTCAAGGCATATTTATCGCCCGTATATTTTTGAAGTGCGCGCAACCCACGTCACTGTCAGCCCGCTTGACGGCGCGAGCAAGCATTGCTGGGATGTGAAAAGTCTGACAAAGAAGAAGATTGATGACTAGGCCATAATAAAGCCTAAGAATTAGTTGTGGTGTGTTATATTTGATAGTCGTGTGTTATATTTGATAGTTGTGGGCCATATCTGTGTTTTCGTGCCTAATAGAGCAATAAAGGCGAGTGTTATTTAAGGGGCAAAATTAATATGCGCAGCGCACTAAAGTCGAGTGATTAGCCTAGTGCCTATATAAAGAGATAGCGAGCGGCGAACGGGCCTATTTTGCAAAAGCCGCCCAGAGAGAACAAACGAAGTTAGACACCAGAGCCAAGCTGTAAATGCCTTGAGCACGTGAGTTAATTTAGAATAGCATTAGTGTTCTGTAATTCTGAAATTATATTCAGCGTGAGTCTGTTCCAATGTTTAATGAAATAAATAGATTGATGTGTTTCCAGGACATGATAATTTAGTCTTGAAATATAAAAGTGTGAAAATAATATGCGTGGATTGATTTTAATAGTGTAAGTCCAAATCACAGATGTGAGAGTTTTAGTAGCAATTATTTCATTCATCAGAAAGGCAAATATAGTACGAAAGTATTTTATACATGAAACCAGGCAGTGAAGCGATTTATTACTTTAATTTAGATAATATTAACTAGTTGGGAAGATGGCAACCGGGAGGATCACATGTTGATGACCGTGCGTAAAAGAAGGCGTCAAGGAGTCTGCATTTAACACTCTTAGTTATCACTTAATGTTACGCAGTTTTATATCGTGTGAATTGACACGTGGGTGAAAGTAGGTTACCGGTAAATGTAATTTTCCCCAGCAATAGAAGAGAGAGTTTTCGTGGTAAATTTCCTTTATGTGATGACTTTAGTTCTAGTGTTAAGTCAAGAGTAATTTTATTTTGTTCTTTAATGTAAGAGTAATTAAGTGTATTTCACGATTATTGATTATTCTACTGTATATCTTTAGTGGGTTACTTTGAGTGAGGTGAGAATATGTATTTAGATTTCTGGAGAGTGCGAGGCACTCCTTGGTGCGTAAGGCACGTTGAGTCAGGTGTTTCTCTGTTTGCTCCTTGTGGAGCATGGAAACACCAATGCGGCTGGTGTCCATCACAAGCCGACAAGAAGCATTTTTATGCTATTGCAGTGGTTGTTTCGGTAACGATGTGTTTCATGTGATGAGGTTCCTAGGCTCATCAGTGGTCATATACGACACGCTTGTTGCCAGGCGCACCAGTCGTCACATACGACATGCTTCAGAGTGCAGAACGAATATTGAGATGGATCAGTTGCGAGGTGGTGGTTTATTCTCATTATTGAGAGTATTTGTTGTACATATAGTTGAATATTATTTAATGTCCATGTTATTATTATTTAATTATGGTTATGTGTAGAATGGTTTGTGACAGCACGTGGGCTCACTTGGAGATATATATTTCTCTTCTCCGCTCCTGAGGGAGCATGGGGGCCACCAGTGTGGTTTGCCTCCGCATGAAGCAGTCAGATGCTCTTGCAGTAGTGGTTTCGGTAGCAACCTGTATTACTCGGTGAGATTGCCATCCTCATGCACAACACCATACGAGTATCGCTAGACGACATGCAAGAGTGTGTGTGTGTGATAGTTGGGTGTGTGCTCTTGCAGTAGTGGTTTCGGTAGCAACCTATGTTACACGGTGAGATTGCCAGCAGCATGCACAACACCATACTAGTCGCATTGGACGACACGCATGAGTGTGTGCGTGTGTGATAGTTAAGGGTGTCAGGTGGCGTGGAAGGACTGTTTAGCAGGTGAGAGTATCGTTATTTAACTATGATTTTAACTAGCCCGTGCTTTGTTTGCGTTTCAGGATTAGCAACTGAGCACTAGCTGGGAGTTTGTTTGGTGTTTGGTTTGTTGGTTTATTTGTTTAATGTTTGCCTCAGTGTGCTCTTAATGTCACTGATAGGGTTGTAGAAATAAATACAGCCCCTGCCTTAAGAATCAGAGTTTTATTGTTGAATCGGGTCAGTTGCGAGTGTGCAAGACAGTGATCAAATATCACACCATCATCATCATCTCGCCCACCCTATCACATTAAGAAGGAATTCTGAATTCTAGGCTTCACTCTAGCAAGGTCTGGTATCTTGGCAAGCGATCATCAACAGTGGAATAACACTGAAACGTGTCAGGTTATTTTCCCGGTCTCCCATGCATCTGTTTGTTATGGAGTTAAATAAGCGCCCCAATCATTTTTAAACCGGCCGGGTCGGGTGTGGTACTTTCAAAATATTCCACGTGAAATAAGGTGTGTTAAGCAAAAGGTCACGTATTACCATATGTAGCAATAAGACATACGATGCCTTGCGTACAGACTCGCGAACATGTCGTTAACTTCGTATGACAACGTGTTCCAAAAGTAACAATTCATTACTTTATCAGAAAGTATTCTCTTATCTGTGTCTGTCCATCAGTTATCTCCCCGTATTCCAAGCTTTGGTGAGGCACGCACCCGTCTTATCGGTGATTATGCAGATAGCGCTGGGCAATGTAC
The DNA here is from genome assembly GCA_024509875.1 of Oreohelix idahoensis. NCBI lineage: Eukaryota > Metazoa > Mollusca > Gastropoda > Stylommatophora > Oreohelicidae > Oreohelix > Oreohelix idahoensis. The sequence goes on from JAMPIV010012890.1 coordinate 139,510, forward strand.
GTGTTAATCCGTAGCGGCAAAGCTTGGTACAAGGAAATTTTACCAACTTGCCTCTCGTAATATTATCTCTACCTCTTCTTGCAAATGTGAGGTGTTTATCATCCGCAAGGAGTGTCAGATAACAGACAAGACACAATATACTGAAAGTAGGGAAAGAATACTTGAAAATATAAACTATCTGCTACATAGTATAGAAAGAACGAAAGAAAATGCGACAATTGAAAGCACGCAATAAAATCAGTACCATAAATGCACCGATTACTGCCGGAGTGAAACAGAGATCGAGAGCGGTCGCCCCATTCTGTCACAGATGCGTGCGAGTTATAAAGTTGTGAGAATTTCAGCATATGACACAACTGGTGATTTGTCGAGGTAAGATTCTCTTGTGAAGTTCAAGACAGTTTAAGCTCGAATCCTGGTGCAGGTTATCAGACCTAATGTTGATCAGTAATGTTGCTTTGTAGGAAGAATTATATATGCTATACATGTAATCTTTGCTTGTGACTTTGTGGAGACATCGGTCGTCATAAGTTATGTTCACTGGTGAGCCAGTGTGTCCATCATCATCATCACCATCATCATCACCAACATCACCACCAACATCATAACCATCATCATCCTTTCCATTTTCTCACCGTATGAAGCATGGAACCACAACTGCAGCTGGTGCCCTTGCAGGAAACTTGCATCTAAGCCTTCGCGTGCTCATGCAGTGGTAAGTGGGGGAGGTTTCTGTGTAGCAATTTGTTGTACATGATGAATATGCTATCCTCATGCGAAACTTCGTATTCCCCCTTTTACCACATAAGGGAGGAACCATAATCCTACTCTTTCCTTGTCTCCTTAAACGACCCTGGCAGGGTGGTTAGTCACGATTCGCTCCCGTAGCGAGGCAGTGTTGTCGCTCGGATGGTCCTGGATTCAAGTCCCCGATAAGCCTATCACTCCTGTTTTTTTCTTCTGTTGTCTAGTTTTCTACTTCTTTATTTCCTACGAGGACCTGCAGCATATTCATTTACGTGTATTAGTCACCTCTGGGAACTATACAGTTTATCATGCTGGATAGTAAATTGCATTTATCGACAATTTATTACGACCCTTTCTTCGGTTAGTGAAGACTCTTAATAATCTTAACAGCGTATGTAACATCTGGTCAGGACTTGACCTAAAATATAATGCTCGCACTGTTCATTTATTATCAAGTTAATATGAAAAGAGAGACAGACAGACAGACAGACAGAAAGTAGGAGATATATTATGGATATTTCAATGACTCCGATATATATATATATATATATATATATGCTTAATTCTATAATTTTATCATCTCGTCCTCGACATAATCTTCAACCATCAATCATTTCCATAAACAAACGTATTCTGTATTATAGGTTCAGACTGAACATCTGGGCACAGTGTTTTCTTTACACAGTTCTTTACACGTTGTTTTATTTACACAGTGTGTTCTTCGTCTAGTGTTTTATTTACCTAGTGTTTTTTTCAGTGTTTTATTTACACCGTGTTGTATTTACATAGTGTTCTCTTCACATAATATTTTACTTACACGTTGTTTTATGTGCACAGTGTTTTCTTCACATAGTGTTTTATTTACACAGGTTTTTTTTCACACATTATTTTCTTTGTATGGTGTTTTATGTACATACACATGACTTGCGCCGTTCACCAAATCAACATTTTATTGTAGGACTACACAAGTACAGTTTACATCACTACCCGCATTTTTTTGCGCATGGACGAAGTTCATAGGTTGCCTTGATCGGCGTCTTGTAGGACAGCAACAAACTGTCTCCACTTTGCTCGGTCGGCAGCCATCCTTCGTGTGATGGTCACAGCTCTGGTTCAGGCTAAACATCTCTGCCTCCACGGTTCTCTGCCAGCTAGTTTTTGGTCGGCCTCGCTTTCGCATTCCTTCTGGAGTCCGTAGCAAGGCAGTTCCGGGATGGTTTCAGGGTCTCTTCTGAGAATGTGGTCAACCCAGTTCCAGCGTCTACCCGCTATGATGGTCCGCATGGCTCCCTGGTTGTCTCCGAGCGCAATTCTTGGTTACTTGTTTAATGAAGCAGAGTTAATCGGGTGTGAAACTTGGTAACCTTACGCCCCAGTCTACCGAGCTGGAAATTTGTATCTACTATTGAGTATGAGAAGGCAAAGACAGCGAGGGAAACTGGTCACTCCATTACATAAAGCTGAGACCTAGTTTAAAACATGACTCCTCTACGGCAGTATCCTCGATGGGACTACCTTTACCTTGTTTACTATACTGATCCGGCTTGATCTGTTGGAAGCGCGCTGAGCTGATATACAGTGCAACAGGTTTGAGTAAAGTACATTGGGATTTGTAAAGTACAACAGCGGTTCTCAACTATTTTTGGGACGAGGTGCCTGCTTGAGGATCGGTAGGTCCTCGTGTACCATCTAATACTCTTCACTGATTCAAAATCAACATTTCAGGTTTTGGAAGAATACCTCCAAACTGGAAATAAAGAAATAATATAGCTGGCTGAAACAATTGACAGCCTGCTAACAACATACAACATCAGGGTCACTCTCCAGTGGATACCAGGACACACAGACACACCAGGCAATGAAAAAGCAGACAGATTAGCAAAACCAGAATCAAGCGTGGTTCAAACAATCACTCCAGCCAACATGCAGACAGCTAAACGAATACTCCAAAACAACTTCAAAGAGGAATGGCTGAACCGATGGGCAAAAGGGTCTACTGGCCGTGCCTTGTGTAAAGAAATGGCCCATCCCAACAAAAAGGACAACATCAACAACCTACGATGTGCGGGGGAGAGCCCAATCTTCCAGCTTAGAACAGAACACACCAGACTCAACAAGCACTTAAACAAATTAAACCCCACACATGAGCCTAATTGCCGTAACTGCACCCATCCCTATGAGACAGTTCATCATATGCTGCTGACCTGCCCAGGACTCTCCATAGAAAGAAGAAAGCTGCTGCCGGGCTGCCCAACAATCACAAATACTCTATACAGCACCACTCAACAGCTTCAGAACACGTACAAATTCTTCAACTTGTAATCAGCTGTGACAGAGAGACAGGCTCGGCAACCCTAGTTATATCAACAACAACAAACCCCTAATACAGGGTTTCTTGCCCTGTATTCTAAAGACCCGGGGGCCCTTAAATGGATTCTAGGGTGTAGTCTCCATAAACTAAAAATAGGAATCTTATTTTCACCATAATGACTACTCAGAAAATTATTATAGATTGTGATTGTATTGCCTTCCCCTGGTTCGCAGTAGTGGTCCAACAGTGGCCAAAACTCAAGAGTATCAAATATGGGCTTTAAAGGTATCTATCTACCTTCGCACAAGATTACTCTTGGCAGAGATGTAGATAGAAGGGTGATGACACTTCTATTACAAAGGGAGTCTTCACAAGATATTCAGAATAGGCGAGAACAATACTGCTTTGGCTGGGTATGTTAACTCTGTAATTCTGCCGACGCTTTTGTGAAGGATTTAAGCACTTATTACTTTCAGCTCGTTTAAGCCCCCACTCCTTATTTACTCAGTGGAATTCTATTATTCTAGTATAGCTCTGTTTAGAGTGTGTATAGTAAATTGACTGAGACAAACATGCAGTAACTTTAAAATGATTAAATCGAAGTTAAATTTATAACATTACAAATAACAAAATTTAATAATCACTTTAGGTTTTAACAGTTGGAATATAATTTGACTAGTTATGGATCAAGAAAAGTTATCATCACAGTCTTTAGGGAATGTGAGATGTTACAAGAAGTTCAAGTGGTAGCATATATTTGAACTTAGCTGCCAGTGATGGTTCTGCTCCTTCTTACGGGTTGGTTCTTTTCACTCTGCTCACGCTCGTCTCTGATCAAGGTTGTTGGGGGTAGCTCGTTTCCCAGAAAAGTCAAGGAGAGTCTACCACGTGGGTCCTTCGTCTTAAAGGTTAGGCCACTGTTCCCTTTTTGTTCCAGAGATAATACTTTCTGCTTGTACCACCAATAAGCCAATACTGACTCGCAGACATTTTGCTCAGATGAATAAAAGAGACTTCAATCGGCCTCTTACACGCGTCTGGAGTGTCATTAATTTAATAAGTTCCCTCTCTGACTTCGTGTGTCGTCCTTCAGTTTCCTCAGTTCCGGTTTTCTTATTTAAAATGTTAGATATTTCCGGGGCTATATTGTAAATCCTGAGGAATACTCCAATAAAAGGTGTGCGGTATTTTAAGAAGGAATGCTGAATTCTAATTCTTCACTGTAGCAGTCTGGTGTGTTGGCGACCGATTTCACAAGTGAAATAGTTTGAGAAAAGGATCAGATTATATTCTCTGCCTTCCCACGCCTTCGTTTGTTATGAGCTATCAAAAAGCTCCAATCATATTCAAACAGGCGGGTTATGGGGTAATTTCAAAATATTCCAACATCGAATAATTTTGAACGTAAGGCGGAGGTCAACTCTCCCATACATGGTAATAAGATGTCCGAGGCCTTTGTGTACAAACTTACAGACAGATCGGTAAACTCATACAACAGCGTGTTCAAAATGTAATCATCATTACTTTATCAGAAAGTACTCGTCATAACAAGAAGAACAGGAAACGCTTATGTCATAAGTCTCCGCCGCGTACACGAGATCTTGTGCTAATCTTAGCCAAGCTGTGCCGCTCCCTTGCGACTGCGAGTAATTATCTCAGCAAATCTGGGTAGCGTTAAGAAAATGTGATTATTATCACCCACAGGGAGTGTGAAGCAATTCGACAATACTCAAATATTTGCTACTTAGTGTGGTGAAGTGAGATGTTATAAATACTATAGCAGAAAAATCACTGTGAAGTATATATATCTAATAAGAAAGAAAACCTTGCTTGCTGCACATATGTATACCTCACAGAAATTCTGAATAGATGACTAAATAATAAAAAGTGTCAGTAACAACAACAGACAGATAAACAAAATTTACCGATACTTGACAACACTGGGGTGAAACAATAGATCGAAAGGATCTTAAACCACTGTTTTTTCACAATATGTATTTTGCATATTAAAGAAAAAGTATTCTGATTACAAAGGGAACCATGTTATTTTACTTACAAGTTATATGTACAGAATTTTAGTATGACTATGTGGTAATGACATATATTACATTATCCTATTGTGTCAGTTGTCAGTCCTATTGCAAATGGTTCAGCAACTGTTGGATTTGAATCATGACTTCAAAACTTTATAACAGCTAGTATTGGAGATGTTCTTAGTTTCCTGATAAAAACAATTTAATTCCCAGACTTTGTTAAATTTTTTACAAGGTCATGCTTGCATAAAAATAAACAATGGCTCAGCTGGAAACCTTGATCTTGTGTGAACAGGTAAACTCTGCTCGATTTCTTAGACACCTCACTAAATAAATGGACCAAGAGTAATTAACAGCAAAGCTCGTGCTGGACCATCAAAACCACGGATGACCTGAAAACAAGAACAGTAAACGAACTAATTTATACTCTCTTGATACAGGCTTACTCACAAAATTGAGTTCAGAGCGACCAACTGTCAGCTTCATCATATTTATACCAGTATTTACCTCCTGTGACAGTACTACGCCTCTGCACTTGCAAATTACGTCTAATCTCTAGGTGTCAGTGTACTGTTTGGCCATTCCATGCAGTTTTACTTTCCTCCGACACCTTCTGTTCAGGCTGGAGCTTTATAGGCTTTACATCATGTTTGCTACTGAACTACACATATATACAGGCATAAATTAACAATTCACATTCAATTTTCATTAAAAGATACTGAATGTTTCAAGCTTACCACAATTCATGGAAACAAACGCAGATACAAGTGAATTCTGTACGGCCTTGCTTATGTTGGTAGCAAAAATATGAGCTGGCTTCAACGCACTTGCTTTATCAAGCTTATTTGAACTAGTGGTCTCGAACTAACGCTCCTAAGTGATTATATAGTCTGATTGCCACGTTTCGACTTTAAACTAGCCGACTGTGTTTAGCCTTACATATCATTCCAGCCAATCAGTTCAAATGTAACTTGTGGTCCGTACTATACCACCATAAATTTTGTGTGAGTTGCTGACAGCACCATCATTTTATTTTGGCTATAACTTGTTAATTCCTAGACTATTTGCAGTGGTATGCAAACCTAGATCACTAATGTGGAATTTATAACAAGATACCAGACAAGCACCATCGGAACAAGAGGTGGGAAGAAGACACTGGCGATGGACAGCACACACGCTGAGGAAACCTGTTGATAGCATTACAAGGCAGTCCTTGTTCTGGAATCCCCAGGGTACGAGAGGCAGACGTAGACCAAAATACACACGGAAAAGATAAACGGAGACAGAAGTAAAAATGATGAGGAAGACGTGGAAAGAACTTGAGTTGATGGCACGTGACAGGAGGACTTGTGTTGATTGAATGTCTATGCTCCTTGGTGGGGGTGGGGGGCTAAGGGGTGTTGATTGATTGATTGATTGATTGATATTTTATGAAACGAGTGATGACAAAAACCAGACAAGTGCCAGTGGAACAAGAGATGAGAAGAAGATGCTGGCGATGGATGAGACATACATTGAGGAAACCTGTTGATAGCATTGCCATTGTTCTGGAATCCCTACAGTGAAAGAAAGACAGAAAAACGCTAGAGACGGAAACAACAATGCTGAAGACATAGAAAAGCCCCTAGCTGATGGTACGTGACAGGATGAGTTGGCATGTGTTTGTTAAAGGCCAGGCTCCTTGGGGGGCTGAAATCTATTGATTGATTGACTGATAATTTATGAAATGTGTGGAGCCAAGAATAAATATAACGAAACTTTATGCATAGCTCTCCTCTTTATGCATAGCTAAACCAGGAAGTGTATGCCAGGTCTCGTAACCTTTGTTGTTTATTATTTTGTTTAGTTGCGGCGTCAGTGTCCGGATATTAATGTTGAACAAGTTCAGGCACTTACCGTATGTATCTACTGTGTTATGTTGTCATTACAAAGCGCAGGGTACGAGACAGACGTAGACCAAAATACAACGGAAAAGTAACGAAAATGAGAAGACGTGGAAAGAATGTTGTGGCACGTGAGGACTTGTGTTGAAAACCTTGGTGGGGTGGGGGGCTAAGGGGTGTTGATTGATTGATTGATTGATTGATTGATATTTTATGAAACGAGTGATGACAAAAACCAGACAAGTGCCAGTGGAACAAGAGATGAGAAGAAGATGCTGGCGATGGATGAGACATACATTGAGGAAAAAATGTCTGGGCTTGGAAGATGAAAAACGCTAGGACGGAAACAACAATGCTGAAAAAGTACGTGACTGATGAGTTGGCATGTGTTGTTAAAAGGCTCCTAGCTGAAATCTATTGATTGATTGACTGATAAATGAAACCCCAAGAATTCTAGCTCTCTCTTATGCATAGCTAAACCAGGAAGTGTATGCCAGGTCTCGTAACCTTTGTTGTTTATTATTTTGTTTAGTTGCGGCGTCAGTGTCCGGATATTAATGTTGAACAAGTTCAGGCACTTACCGTATGTATCTACTGTGTTATAGGTCAAAAGCGCAGCGTACGGTAGAACGGGTAACGAAAATAGCATGTTGTGTGTTTGTGAAAACCGGGCATTGACGCAATAGGTGGCACATGATTTCAAGATACAGTAGGTACATGCAAAATGTGGCTTGGAAATGATTGGTGGTAAATAAAAGTGGCTGAGTTCAGAAACCTAGCGGTCTTGTTGATAAATGGAAACCCCTTCTATCTCTCTCCCTCTCTCTTTCTCTTGTTCTCTCTCCCTCTCACTATATATATATATATATATATATATATATATATATATATATATATATATATATATATATATATATATATATATATATATATATATATATATATATATATATATATATATATATATATATATATATATATATATATATATATACAGTATATATATGTAGTTAATTGAATCCCACTAATTTCCGCATTCTCTGTTGACTGTAGCATTTTAAAAAAGGTAATGGATCCCATTACACGCCCATTAAGGCATATTGTGAATATGGTGTTAGGCATTAATTTTCTTGACCATCGGAACACTAGGAGTGATGTGGCCAGCGTCACGCCGGCCGCCTTTTAACCTTCTCAGAGTTGCTTTGGTACCCGACCATCCTGTACAACACAGTCCAGTCTAATTCACATTCATCATTCGTTCCATGCGGATAGCAATATACTAAAATGGTTCGTACCAAGCCATAAGCAAAAAAAGAGGAAAATCTATAGAAGCCCGCCAACACTTGACAGCAAGCATGAATCTGCAAAGAACAAAGACAGTCAGCCGGAGAGCAAGATTGCCCCAATTACTCGCGTCGGGGCCGGTCCTTCTCAGAAGCCGAACAATGCAACCATTGACACTACGATCGATGAGCAACCCAGAGCTTTGAAGGCAGAGGATAACCATGCTCCGAATCCTGACAAAGCAACATCACCGCTAACACAAGATGTGGTGGCGGTTGCTCCATCGTACAGTGACCAGGCAACATCTGCAAAGCATGGCCACAAAACTTCGACGGCAGAGGGCAACAATGCTCTGAAGCCCGACAAAGCAAAACCACCGCCAAAACAAGATGTCATAGTCGAGTCTCCATCATGCAGTGACCAGGCAACTTCGGTAAAACGAGACCAGAGGCAGACAACGAGCCAGAACGTGAATCCGTACCGCAGATTACACGCTCAAACTGAGACGGAAGTCGGAGCGAGCCAATTTCGCAAGCAAAGAAATGTCGTTTCTCACGAGGCACTACAGGAGAGGATCATTAAGATCACTCAGATGTCTGGAGGTGAGGCCTCGCCCAGGGCCCTACCCGACGATAAAGTGATCGGTATCCTCGAGGCAATAACGGGCAGGAGGAGTATAACTAGAGTTACAAGACACGAAAAAGGAGTTATAATAGCTCTAAATAACACGGAGAAGACAAACGAACTGATGGTCGAACTAGAGTCCGGACACAAAGAAATCCAGCTGCCCCACCAGATTAAAGTTACTGTGGAGATCTACAAGAAAACCAAAAAGATAGTTGTAAGAGGGGTCGACAACAATTGGTCTACACAAGAAGTCCACAGCCGCCTGCAAACAGAAAACAAGAATGTCAAAATAACACAGGTTGAAAGACTGAAGACGTGGGACAAGAAGGACACAAACCTAGTTATCCTAAGACCAAGTCAACTAAACCTAGACGATAGATGTCGAAAAACAGAAGAGTACATCCCTCCTGTTATGCAGTTCTCAAACTGCCAGCAATTTTTGCACACTAAGAAAACTTGCAAGAGAGAGACAGTTTGCCAGTACTGTGCGGGAAGTCACTCTTACAATGAATGTCCTCACGCGAAAAAGGATACCAGCTATAAAGTGCGCAACTCCAACAGAACCTGCGCAAACTGTCTCGGGAACCACGGGGCAAGATACCGTAGATGTCCGATCTTCCATGAGACAAAGACCATACTGAAGGAATCTGTAACCAAAAACATCTTCAGAGAAGCAAGACACCGAATGGCTTCAGGTGGCACTGCTAAACAGGAACAGAACACAAGAACCCAACTAATAAAACTTACCACAGAGGTGCGAGACATAAAACAAAAACTCAAAGTCGAGATGAACAGGCAGCACAACGAAGACACAGATACCATAAGAGACGAAACAATAGGAGCCTTACAGAGCGCCCAGGCAATGTTATAGGACATAAAATCCATTCAACACCAAAATAGAAGTCGACATCGCCAAACTCGCAGAGCTAAAGGAGTAGAACGAAGAAGTCCTCAAAAGAATTGAGAGAAGGATCATCGAGGATATCATAACAAAAAGCAATCAAGGAAGAGAAAGAAGCAAAGAAACTAAAGACAAAATAATTACCGAAACCCTAGAGGATCTCCTACCAAATATAAAAGAGACAATCATAAACAACGTACAGCCAAAAAAGATAACAACGAGAAGGGACCAAACAGACAGCTAGCGGTCATTTTCAGGACCAGTCCTTTTCAGGACTAGGAACGTGCTACCATTGAAGAAGTTAACACCCTATATACCCAAAATATAACCGCTTTGGTTGAACAGAGTATAACGGCAAAATAATAGAAGGGGAAAGAAAAAAAACTGGTACCCGATTCATGAGGCTGGGTCGACCCCGGAGCCGTTTGCGGTCTAAAAATCCCACCTCAACTGGGGTGCACTAACTACAGCTCTGTCGCTCCTATAGCATTTTAAGACAACTTAATAAACGTCATATAATAACAGAAGATGGCAGATGTGAAACAGAAATCAAGAAGAGAATAGGAATGGCCAGAGCTACATTCAACAACATGAAACATATACTGACATCTAAACAGTTATCTCACAAATTAAAACTGAGAATCATAAAGTGTTATATATATTCTGCATTTCTGTATGGTGCTGAAACATGGACGATGAATAAGCATTTGGAAGAAAGAATTGAGGCTCTTGAAATGTGGATATATAGAAGAATGGGGCGTATCTCATGGAAAGAGATGAAAACAAATACGGAGGTCCTAGAAAATCTAGGTATGAAAAGAGAACTAATGAGGGAGGTCAAAGTTCGGCAGCTAAAATACTTTGGCCACATAAAAAGGCATAACACCTTGCAGAAGACCATAACAGAAGGGAGAGTTGAAGGCAAACGTGCAAGGGGAAGACAGCGCTATAAGTGGGAAGATAACATCAAGAGATGGACAGGAAAGAGTCTATCAGAGTGCACCACCAAGACAAGAGACAGAAGACGTTGGAAATCCATTACAGCCAACCTTCGTTGTGGAGATGGCAACTAATGATGATGAATAAACTTCTGTTTTTTTTTTTTTTTAAATATTATGGTAAGTAAATTTTTTTTTAAATTCATACTAAGTACAGACGGGTGCTCAGTGCGCTGTTATTGAAAAACAAATGAATAATATAAACATGGAGTAATCTAAAAACATATATCTAAGAAATAAAATCAATGTAAACATAACAACGAAAAAAAGTTCGTAATTGAAAATCCGAACCAATCCGTTTTCAACTGTTCTGTAAAAATGTTCATTAGTAAAATATGTTTATATATTTTAGGCGCCCCCCCCCCCCCCCCTTCCTCCCAATTCCAGACGACGATTTTGCACCCTTAAGCCAAAAGTGCAAGTCAGTCCTAATGTATGGCTCTGAAACACGAAGATGAATAAAAACAGCAATCAAGAAGCTACAGACTTTATCAAATGCGCGTTTACGTTGAATAGAAGGATTGAGGAGTTACGGTAAGATCATCAATGTGAAAATGATAGAAACAGCTAGACAAGCGCCACCGGAGCAAGGGATGAGAAGACAACGCTGACGATGGATAAGATAGACATTGTGGATAGTATTACAGGGCAGTCCTTGTTCTGGAATCACCATGGTAACAGAGTTAGAGGGAAACGGAACAAAAAATACATTGAGAAGAGAACTGGTGACAGAAATGGAAGGCACGCGGAAGATATAGAAAGACATTGAGCTGATGGCACTAGCCAGGAAGGATGAGTTTGCTGAAAGCCTATGCTCCTTAGGGAGCTAAAATGCAATGATAGGTACAATTTTATATCTATACATTATTGTCGAATTTTCATGACTTGAATGTAGATATATCTTCAAGCCACAATGACAATGATATTCTTTTATGCAATATTCGCATTTCCATGACTTGAATGTAGATAAATTACCAAGCTATAAGGACAATGTTTTTTTTATTTGTTTTATAATACACCATTTCCTGAACATGAATGTAGATATATCTTCCTCCCTTCCACGTCATCTCTTGGCACGACCGGAGTTTTGACTGAATACCTGCGTAACTCACCTGGACCGATTCCAGAGTAAGTTATTTTTGGCAGGTCGAAATACAATCTGAGAAGGAGTGGTAACGTTACCGTTGGAACTAGACCAAAACAATGTTGCCTGTTAGTTATAAATCTGTCTTAAAATTTCAGGGTAAACTCAGCGGGATTTCCTAGAGGATTGGTTTAACTGTCTGTTACCTCATCTCACCTGGTTCAAATTTTGGACATCTGAAATGGGATGTACTCACACCTGAGGTTACAAAAATCATGTTGGTGGGAACTAACGTAACGTAGGAGTGTTTCAACTGTGAAATTGAAGGTTGATGTTCTGTTTGGTAATGACTGAAAAGCAGTATGTTTAACTGTGTGCTAGTATGCTTAGTATGTGTATATACATGAGTGTTGTATATATATATATATATATATATATATATATATATATATATATATATATATATATATATATATATATATATATATATATATATATATATATATATATATATATATATGTGTGTGTGTGTGTGTGTGTGTGTGTGTGTGTGTGTGTGTGTGTGTGTGTGTGCGTGCGTGCGTGCGTGCGTGCGTGTGTGTGTGTGTGTGTATGTGTGTGTGTAAAAGAAAGCATCAACGTTTGTACAAATGCCAAAATAAAACAGTAAAATATACTATCAAAGCATCTTTTCACACATTGTTGCTTGTTTTCCTTGTTGGAGGCAGCATGAGCTGGTCTTTCAAGCCAGCGAGGTGTAAAAGTCCCTGGGAGAGGCATAGATCCCGGAAGAGAGTCCCATAAACCGTTGTCGTGTTGAGCATTAAATCAGCTGCTGCTACAACAGGCAAGACTGACAGCAAGAAAATCTCTTATGCTTTCATTCATTCATTCATAACTCTCCATTCCCAAAGGAGCACAGGCCTTCAACAAACACATGCCAAGTCCTCCTGTCACGTGCCATCATATCAAGTTCTTTCCACGTTCTCCTTATCATTTTCACCTCTGTTTCCAGCTCTCTTCTCCATGTGCTTCATGGTCTACCTCTGCTTCTCTTGCCCTGGGGATTCCAGAACAAGGACTGCCTTGTAATGATATCAACAGGTTTCCTAAGTGTGTGTCCTATCCATCGCCACCGTGTTCTTCTCATCTCTTGTTCCACTGGCACTTGTCTAGTTCTTGTCATCAGTTCCGCGTTGGTAAACCTTGTCATACCATTTTAATCCCTCTATTCTATGCAAGCACCCATTTATGAAAGTCTGTAGCTTTTTGATAGTTGTCTTTGTTGTTCTCCATGTCTCAGAGCCATACAATAGGACTGACTTCACATTTGAGTTGAAGATTCTTATTTTCGTGTTGGATCCGATTTCTCTTGATCTCCGTATATTTCCCAATGCAATGAAAGCTCCTCTTGCTTTTTGTATTCTTATTTTGATATCACTGTCTGTCCCTCCAACTTTGTCTATATTGCTGCCAAGATATGTGTACGATTCTACATCTTGTATTGGTGCTTCTTCATGTTCAACCCTGTTATCATTACCTGCATTTATTCTCATTATCTTTGTCTTTTCCCTGTGTATTTTCAGACCCAATTGCTGTGACCTCTCATCAAGTGTTTTCAATTTGTCCTGCATCTGATTACGGTTATGGGACAGAAGAGCTAAGTCGTCAGCAAAATCAAGATCATCCAACTGCTTAGTCAGAGTCCACTGGATTCCATTTCTGTTGTGTGTTGTCGAGGTTCTCGTAACCCAGTCTATTGCTAGTAAGAAAAGAAATGGAGACAAGAGGCATCCCTGTCGCACTCCTGTTCTTATCCCAAACGGTTCTGTAAGCTGTCCTTCATGAACATCTCTGCATGTCATGTCTTCATATGTTTTCTTTGTTAAATTAATGATCTTCATGGGAACTCCATAATGCCTCATCAATTTCCAAAGTGATTCTCTGTCTACACTGTCAAATGCCTTTTCGTAGTCCACAAATCCGATGTATAGTGGTGAATTCCATTCCAGACTTTGTTCAACTATTATTCTCAAAGTGGCTATCTGGTCTGTACAGGATCTGTTTTGTCGAAAACCTGCTTGTTCATCTCTCAGTTTCTTGTTTATGGACTCTTTTAATCTTTCAAGGATAATCCTGTTTAATACTTTTCCTGGCACTGAAAGTAACATTATTCCTCTATAATTTGTGCACTCTTGTAAATTTCCCTTCTTAGGCAACTTAACCAGATATCCTTCCTTCCATTCTGCTGGTATCTCTTCCTTTTCCCAGACTTTACCAAGTAATTTATATAACATCTCTGTAGCCGTGTCGATATATGCTTTGATGGCCTCTGCTGGAATGCCATCAGGTCCAGATGCTTTTCCATCTCTTAGAAGCTTTATGGCTTTCTTTATTTCTTCCTTCGTTGGTCTTTCACAGTTAATTTGTAGCTCTTCTTGTGCTGACTGGATGTCCGGGGGGTTTTGTGGAGCTGGTCTACTGCGAAGGTTCTCAAAATATTCTGTCCATCTCTTCATTTGCTCTTGTATATTGCTGAGCAGTTTTCCATTCTTGTCTTTTATGAAGCAACTTGTTTGCTTGTATTTCCCCGTTAGCTTCTTTGTGCTGTTATACAGTTCTCTCATATTCCCTTTGGCTGCAGCATCTTCTGCCTCTCTTGCCAACTCCTCAATATACTTCCTCTTGTCTCTATTGATACTTCTTTTTACTTCTTTGCTTCTGTTTACACTTCTTGAGCCTTGGCTTTGGAACTTCTGGTTTTGCTTGTGTTTAAATCTGCTTTCTTGTTTTTCCTGTCTTTTATCTTATTGATGGTTTCTGTTGTTATCCATGCTTTTTGTTGTCGTTCTTATGCTTTGACTTGACTAATAGATCCCGCAAGTTGATCCCCGCTACCGTCAATGACTACTACATGTTGATTTGCTTGTTGTGATCCTAAAGTAAAAAATTCAATTAGGTAGTTTACTGTGTCATTCTCATTCGTCACACTGGCCACTGACTTGTAAATGGACCTTCATATAGGAAATAATTGTTCATTGCCACAGAAGTTTCATTATCCACTACGTGTTACCGGGGCCCGAAAGGAGAGCAAAGGATAATAATTATACCGGAACTTACGAAATCTGTAAAAGGCAACTGAGGAAGGCTGGGCATGAGGTCGACTACCCCATCCTGTAGAAACGGAAAGCCACAAACAGATACAGGTATGTGAAAGGTAGAGGCAGACTGAAAGACATAGCGAGAAGAGAAGTGGAGACAACAATAAAAGAGCTAGGGAAGGCATGGACAATTCTTGAGCCGATGGTTTCAGAGTGTGAAGTCCACTCTTAATGGTGTTATGATATACACATAGGGAAAGATAGAAATGTCAACTAAATGGTGTTCTCACGACTGCCTCACTTATCAAGGGATATGGTGACCAACATGTTTCACCTATGCCCACCCATCCCTCCAGCCCGCACACACACTCCCAGAAAAGAGAGAAAGATGCACACGCAGATTCCATGCACATAGTTCGCCGCCATCTCCTGAACACGAGCATGTGTGAATACAGTCTATAACCCTACAATTCCCCACACCTGCACCACGTTCATGGCCTAACACAGCAAGTGCGCAACGGGTAGTGTTCGTTCTTCTCCTTGCTACACTAACCCACAAAACATTAAAAAAATGTTCCCAAGTCTGTTGCTGTTTCCATCCCTATTTCTTGAGCTTTGAAAGGTAAACGGTAAATAGTTCCCCAACTCCGTTTCCCCAACATTGTGATCAATAGCTGCTGCTGTCTATGACACACATTATAGACAAAAGTTTTTTAGAATTTTGATTTACAGTATTTTTTTGAGGTTGGAGAAACTGGAAAACAGTCTACAGCAATGAAAGAAATAATAACAGTTAGTAACAAATAGTGTTAAGAGGATGAGACTTGTATGGATAAGATCCGATTCTATAACTTAGAGATTAGTAAAGAACGATTATAAGACCAAAGGTCTTGAGTTCATTTCCTTTGCCCGTAGAAATGGCACATTTTCGGCCAGCTAGACCATACGGTCTTTTATATTTGGACGTGCGCCATAATATGACCGACGAACCTTGTGTCTAGGTTGAACGGTGCGCGCCTCGCCAAAACGAGGCAAAGTTTAAAATATATAAAAAAAATTTTTTAAAAATATTTCAGTACCGAAAATCTTTTCAACCGGTGCAAGTAAATTAATTTTTCAAGCAAAGTCATTTTGCCAAGACATTTGGCGATCCAGTGGTTTACAATAGTAATGAATATTTTTATTGAATGAAATTAATTATACTTTGTTTTCCCGTGCTATTCAATAATATCTTAAAGGCCGAATGTGGTCCACGGGCCGCTGATTAGGTAGCCATGATAGTTCTTCTTTTTTCTTCTTCTTCCTCGTTCGCCCTGAAAAGGACGGCGGTTGCGTTGTGTCTGTTTACGCCTAAGCTGTGATATCTGCACCTTTCGGTCGACACATCCGACTTCAGCACGGCATTTTTTGGGACCGGGTTTGCCTTCCCTCTTCGATCCGTACTCGCTCAGCCAGACTGCACTGCTGCAGACTGTTTCCAGGACCACCACGTGGAGGTGGAGTACGGTCTTGGTCAGCTCTGGTTCGCTGACCCTGATGCAAGCAGTCAAGTTATGGGTCGCTGACTGCATTCTCTATTGCTGCAATGATAGTTCTAATCCAATGAGTATCTGCATCTGTACTTAGTATGCGCATCTGGTTACGGTTATGGTAAAGAGGAGCCAGGTCGTTTGCAAAATCTAGATCGTCAAGCTGTTTCGTTAGAGTCCACTGAATTCCATTTCTGTTGGTCGATGTTATTTGTATAATCCAGTCGATAGCCAAATAGAAAGAGAAACAGTAACAGGAGGTATCCCTGACGCAGTCCAGTTCTTATATGAAAAGACTCAGGCAATTTTCCTTCTCGAAGAATTCTATATTTCACGTCTATGTACGGTGACGTCACGATCCAGTCTACCCAGCTGTAAATTAGTACCTGACTCTGCCCTTGAGTTAAGAAAGACAAAGGCAGCGAGGAAGGGAACTGGTTTCCCCACCTCTCGAAGCGTAACCTAGTATAGTCAAGTCTCTAACATTTCATTCCTCTACAGGAGTATCTGCTATGAGACGACCTTTACCTTTTTTCTTCAGTGAACGTAAGGGGCTTCCATAATTCTTCATTAGATTCCAGAGCATAAATTGTCTGTCAATTTTCCGTCATTCTAATGCCTTTTCATAGTCCACAAATCCAATGTAAAGTAATGTGTCTGACTCCAAGCTATGTTCGGCTATAGTGCGCATTGTTGCTGTCTGGTCTGTACATGATCAGTTTTATCTCAAATTTGCATGTTCTTCTCTCAAATGTCTGTATGTTGCCTCTGATTGTGTTGAATATTTTTCCTGTCATTTATAATAGAACTATTCCTCTATAATTTGCGTACTCTTGCAAATCTTTCTTCATTGACAGTTTGACTAGATATCTTTATTTCCAGTCTGCTGCTATTTCTTGTCTCTCCGAGACACAAATGTCATGTCTACAGCAGTGGTTCCCAAACGGTGTGGCACGCCACATGAATGTGGCACGAGAGAATGGCGGGAAGATTCAAAGACAATCAAGGATTTAGAGAGATTTTCAAAAAATTCATATGAATAAATCGTGTTTTTATGTGGCTCTATTGTTTTATACTTTCTAGATGTCTCATGATCATATTATATAGAAGTTGTGTTCTATGCTATGAATAAATCACTGCTAGTTGATTTTGAAGGTATTTTTTAATCAATAAATCCGTGTATCTTGTTTGTTCTGCGTATCCAAGATATTTTGTAGTCTAGTGTAAAAAGTTTCTTCTGTGCACTTACTTGGTGCATAACAGTGACAACATTAGAGCTGCACCTTCACTATGGTGTGGCACTTTCGTCCGCATGTTCTAACGACAGCAGCATTTCTCGTGTTCAGGTTCTTTCTTTCTATTCCCTTCCAACTAGTTTCGCAAAGTTCTAGGACGTATATTTTATAGTTTCACATTTCTGATGCCATCTGCGCAATTTTCCCTTGTTTTTTTAAATGTACGAACAATCCAGATGCCAAATGTAGAAATTGTCCTAGAAGACAAAATGGTGAGTCAGCAGCTCAAACTCTTTTCAGTTTTCTCTGGGTTGCGTCTTGTGCTTCCTGTACCAGCGGACCTTCTTGGATGGCTGAGTTGAATTATTTTCTTTAGTTGTTTTGTCCATACTGTTGTTGAGGTTCCTTTGCCTCAAACCTTCTACAGGATAGTTTAGCTAGCCCAACGCTCCTTAATAGTCTTTTACGACATGCCGGCAGGTTATAGTAATATTATTTGTTGTTGTTGCCCTTCTGACTCCTTTTGGGGCGAATTTCACATGGGAACTTCTTTATGTATGTATATATAGTGTATGTGTTTTTTACGCTCTTGTGTGAATAGGTGTCTGTCAGTCCGTATGTTTGTCTATCTGTCTGTCTGTCCGTCCCTCCACCTGTTTGGATACAGTAAGTCAACATGACACTGGAAATTCTCGCTAACGTATGTCCCCGACAATAATAGCTAAAAACCTTTTTGAAAACACTCCTCATTTTGGAAGCAGGACATAACACTTCACTCACGCATGAGAAGAAGTATTTCCGGCTAGTCCTAAATACACTCATTGACCAACTTCTCACACTTTTGTTAACCTGGAGCCCGCCCATGTTTACGTAATTATAATATTAAGAGTACTTGACATTTTGTCTTACATAAGGGTGGCTAGATTTCTGAAATAACATTAAAAAAAAATAAAATAATACTACAACAAGAACGTGAAAATCATCTATAATATTTACATTTCTACACAGCCACGCGTCGCTCCCCGGGGGATTGGGGGGGGGGGGGGGGGAGGGGCGGGGGCGGGGGGGGGGGGGGGGGGGGGGGGGGGGGGGGGGGGGGGGTGTCTGTGAAGAGGTAACGAAAGAATAGAACTACTGCTCCCTTAGGCATGTCGTAAGAGGCGACTAATATGAGGTTGTGAATTGGGGCTGGCAACATCATCATGTTAAAAGAAACTACAAAAATCATCGCTGCAAGAGCACATGAATACTTTGGTACAGGCTTCACGCAAGGAAGACAGTTGTGGAGGTGGTTTTATGCAAGGAAGACAGTTGTGGAGGTGGTTTCGTGCAAGGAAGACAGTTGTGGAGGTGGTTTCATGCAAGGAAGACAGTTGTGGAGGTGGTTTCATGCAAGGAAGACAGTTGTGGAGGTGGTTTCATGCATAGAAGGAAACCATCATGATGAATATATATATATATATATAATTGTGGTAAAGTGGGATGGTATAAATATTTATAGGGGACTTAGTGTACTGACTGAGATCAGCTGTGAAGGTATCTGTATCTAATAAGTGTGGTGTATTACAGATAACCTTACTTGCTACAACATTTATACCACAGTCAGGCTTATTCTGGAATATTGTGATGACTACGTTGAATGTCTAGGGTTATGATAATGATGAAGTGTATGTTCACAACAACCAACCAACAGATAAACAATTTAATTTAATTCACAATACTTTACAACACTGTGACACTCACATACATTGAACACTCTATAAGACTATCTTAATAAGTAAAGTTTAACTTTAAAAATATGTATTAATTTCTTTCAATAATAGATATCCTGATTCAACTACAAAGTGAACCAGGAATCACAATCAAATGTAATTACAAGTTGTATGTACACTATTTATAGATATGATCTTTGTATTGACATATATTATTATTATTACAATATGTGTGTAAGTTGTGATGTAGTACTATGAGGTAATACTGGCTTTTTCAAGCTAGGTGGTTGTTAGTCATCATGACTTCAAGTGTCTGTTTCTGGTGGAAATAGTATTGGAAAAGTTCACAGTTCCTGTCATTTGAAACAATTACTTGTCCCTCTTTATTTAATATACTGTCAATTTTAGAGGGGGGTACATAAGATTGAGCTGCTCTGGCCAACGAATCTTATCTTCTGTGAGGGCGGCAGGAAACAGTCTCCACTGCTCGCTTGCTTCACCGTTTCCTTGAGAAACAATACTGGTCGCTATCTTGACCAAGGAGTATGCTGCCAGCCTCTGGATTCAGCAAAACTCAGACCAGGTGCTGCTTCAACGCGTTAGGACCACGGTCCCTGAAACAAGAAGGTCGTACCTCCTACTTCAGAACTAATTTATAATCTATTTCCACACTGAAACACAATACATAACAAACACAGAGTTCAGCGCGGTAGGCCACTGTTAGCTTCTCGTGAACAATATACACCAGTATTCCTCTCCCTAATGGTTACAACGCCTCTGCAATTCCAGCATTATTTCCTTCTATTCAATAAGATAGGTGTCATAATACTATTTGGCAATCCCATGCAGTTTCACTCCTCTGCGACAAGTTTTGTTCATGTTGGAGCAATATCTAGGTTTTGCCTTTTGGTTATTACTGAACCACACACATATAGACATACATTATCAATTCACATTCAATTTTCATCAAAAAGATATCAAATAGGGCTAGCTTACCACAATTCATGGAAATAATAAACAAATACGTTGACTGGCGATGAATTATGGCACAATTCCGATCTGCCTCTGTCCCAGGCTTTTATTTAGAAAAATATGAGCTGGATCTCAACGCACTTGTTTCTTAGTAAGTTTATTTTCAAAATGTGGCACTGAACTGACGCTCCTAATTGACTATATCAAATGGTCTAGCCAATGGGACCATGTTTACAAAAGCATTTGAAAAAAATGTACTCTTTCTATCGTTTCTATTAACAACCAAAAATAGTATTTGCAATCGACTAATCATGTTTAGCCTTACATATTATTCTAGCCAATCAAATCGGATTTAACTTGTTGGCCTATTTCCCGTAAAATAGTGGTTTTAAAACATGCCACTGAGCAAATTTGATCCTGTGTTGTCTGACACCCTCACTCTAGTATTATGGCTATAATTTGTTAATTATTAGACTAATTGCTTAACACCTAACATATTCTTTGTCAGCAAGTCCTAAGGCACCCAAATATATAAGTTTTAAGGGAGCTAAGTGGCTGCGTTCAAAATATGTATTTTCTTCTAGGATAGTCGTGCTGTTACCACCTCCTCACTTCCATACTATGGGGTGTCTTCTGTACTGTCAGACTAATGTCAGGATTTTAGACATAAAATAGTAGAATGTCATGTTTCCTAATAAGCATTAAACATGTTTTCAAAACCTAACCGTATATTGGTAGTGTTTTTTATCACTGTCTATTTGAAAAAAATTAGTGCTTCATGCCTTTCGCGTTGGGGGTGGCATTAATTTATATCGCGAGACTGCGTGTTAGTGTTGCATACGTTCCTCAGTTCATCTCTCTATCTCTCTCTTCTAAGTCCGTCTGTCTTTTCATTATGCAGTGTATATAATGACATTAATGCTAGTATTTTATCTAGGTCATTAAGCAGTGTGCGTATCTCAAGGTTTTTCTAAGAAATACAGTACACGTTTTATTGTTTTTTTGAAACGCGTGTATGCTGCTGTAGGCTTTACTATCAAACGTGAAAGCGTTACAATTTTGCAGACGAAGTAGAAAAAGGGGGATTTTTGTACGCCATTGTGACAGCACTGTTCTTTTACCATTCCTCTTTCCTTTTATTGAATTAATTCGTTAGGCTTTACATTTACCTTTTAATTTAGATATGTGGATTTAGAATGTTTCACGACAAATTCTCCCCACTTAAAACAGACGTTATATGTCAGTCTATAATTCTATATACACAGAGAAATTTAATATTATTCCTGGTGATTTCTTTGATTTTCATCGCACGGATGGCGGCTTAGAAAATCTGCATCAACGTTTCTCTGATTTTATTTTGATCATGGATTAATGCAGGTGGGTCAATTCAAAGTAAGCACTACTGACGAAGGTTGCCTCAGACCTCTGCAATCCAAGAATCCATTTCAGTTATATTACTGAACAGCGGCAAGTGTTACTGCTTGTCTTATTGCTGCTTAGCAATCAGTATTCACCTATTCTCTTCTCTGAGTCTGCTCAACGACATGTCCCGAGAATATTAGATGTTCCTCAATTTGTACGTTATGAGGAGTTGATCTATATGGTGATATCTGAGTTGTGTAGGGGATCCAATAATTTCCTGATCAGCCTTAATAAACACTCGGACTATCCTAAATTTAAAAAAAGCAACAATGGAGACACTCTGCTCCTCCGAAATGTTCACAGCCAACAATTTGTCTGATCTCAGGCGTGATTGAATGTGGAAATACCCTTCTAATAATACAGTAGAACTCCATTTATCCGAACCCCAATTATCCGAACATCCAATTATCCGAACACTTTTTCCAGAAAAAAAAATCATGCGCCACCAGTCACGTTAGACTACAATTCTGAATCTTTTGATGCGGCAAGCTTCAAATGTGTGCGAACGATTTGTAGAGAATGGGATGGGCTAATGGTCGGTCACTTACGTACAGGAAGTCAGTTAGATCATAAAGTCAGTTAATATCTGGTTTACCAATCCAGTGTACATGTGCGTTCTAGGTAGAACACAGGCTAAACAGACAGTTCAACTTAAAATAATTGTGTCTGCTACTACAGCAGAATAATTTTGGTGTACAAGTATTTCTCTGTGCGATATAGCATCTTCCAGTAGGTCTAAGGCATATAAAAGGAACCGCAATGTTTTGTCAATTAAAACGAAAACAGAAATTATCAAGAGACTAGGACAGGGTGAAACTGTGTTTTCACTTGCGAGGATTTCCAATGTTGGGAAAGCTACCGTCTCTGACATCAAAAGTAACAAGGATAAAATTATGAGTTTTGCATCGAAATTTGATAGTGAAAATGGGTCGAAGAAACATAAAACCATGAGAAATGCGAAAGATTTGAAATTGGAAGAGGCTTTGTATATATGGTTTGTGCAAAGAAGAGGATAGGGGAACCTATCTCTGGTTCTCTGTTGTGTGAAAAGGCACTTCAGTTCAACAATCAACTTGACGGTCCTCCTGACTTTAAGGCTAGCCAGGGATGGTTAAGAAACTTTAAATCTCGTCATGGCATACGAGAATTGGAGATTCAAGGGGAATCTTTATCTAGCGATGCAACTGCCGCTGAAAATTTTAAAGAAACATTCTTGGCTTTTTTGGAAGAAGAAGGTTATTCACTCGATGATGTGTATAATGCCGATGAGACTGGCTTATACTGGAAATCATTGCCTCAAAAATCACTTGCATCTCAGCGCGAAGCAGCTGCCCCTGGGTTTAAAAAGTGCAAAGAGAGAGTAACAATTTTGGTAGCCGCGAATGCCAGTGGAAGTCATCGTTTACCGGTGCTAATGATCGGCAAAGCCAAAAAAACCACGTTGTTTAAAGAATGTGACATGTCTCCCGTTGTGCTACAAAGCACAGAAGAGTGCTTGGATGAATAGTGAAATATTTATTGATTGGTATACAAATCAGTTCATCCCAAATGTGAAGAGGCTGAGAGAACAAGAAAAGAAAACTGGAAAAGTAATTCTTCTACTGGACAATGCACCCTCTCACCCAGAGACGGATACATTGAATGCAGTTGATGCAAATTTTAAAATAATTTTTCTGCCTCCCAATGTAACAGCACTGATTCAACCAATGGATCAGGGTGTTATAGCAAAGCTTAAAAAGATGTACAAGAAGGAAGTCCTGCGTCGTTTATTGTTGGCTGAAGATGAAGAAAGTGTGGTGGCGTTTTCCAAAAAGCTTAATCTCAAAGACTGCTGCTATATGTTAGCTGATGCTTGGACCACCCTGTCACAAGATAATCTCAACAAGGCTTGGAATAGATTGCTTGGGAAAAAGGAGGAAATGAAACTACTGCAGTGGACGCAAATGATGATTGTATAAATGAAGTTGTGGAACTGTTTCAAGCAATGCCCGGATTTTCGGACTGTGACAAAGATGATGGACACATGTGGCTAGAAGATGATAATGATTCTGGTTTTCAGTTTTTGAATGACTAAGGAATTTTGTCTTTTGTGCAAGAAGAAAACCAAATACATGTAGTGACCGATGATGAAGACTCCTCAGAAGTACATGATGTACTTGTAGATTATGAAGAAAAACCAAAACGTCGACCAAGTCCTGAAGAGGCCTTTATAGCACTAGAAACAGCGATGGCTTGGTACGAGCAAGAAGATGACAGCTGTCCTACTCAGCTTCTGCTGTTGAAGAGAATGCGGGACTTAGCAGCCAAAAGGAGACTATCCAGTTTGGTGCAAAAGAGGATTCCTCATTATTTTAAATAGTGGGCTACATCTGTGCAAGTACATGTATACGTAAAGAACGCCTGGTTTTGAATCGTTTGTAATGTTATTTTGATAACATTTCTCTTTCTTAACAAAAATAATTAATACAAGTAGTACATGCACTGCAGTGTAATAAAAGATTTTGGTGATACAGTGATCTAATACAGTGTGGGTATTATTATTACAGTACAAGTAAATATGTTTTATAGTGTATTTTCCTTGTGATGGTTAATTATTTTTAGAAATATGTGTACATGTACTCGATACATTATGTAATCCAATTATCCGAACATTTGATTATCCGAACGATGCTCGGTCCCATGGGGTTCGGATAAATGGAGTTCTACTGTATATTTATAATGTTCTATAATGTGCCACTCAAATGGAGGCCATATTCACCAACTATAGTTCCGCCTACCGACAATCTGGTGAATTAAGATAATATGTGGGGAAATGAGTTTCTGCATCAGAAATCAATTCGCCCTTAGCATTGCTATAAGATGTGTGGGTTATCTTCATCCAGGGTCCGAACACTACTTCCCCTTGGACGGTGTAGGGTCGGGTGACTACCAATGTCACCAGTGCCCGTTTAAGGCTAAGTTAATAGCCATATTGTGAAGCGCTGTGAGCATTTTCCGAATTGCTCACTCGTCCACTGCCCACTGTTCTTCTGTTAACAATTTGTTTCGGTTTTACTTTAGGCGGATCATCTTCAATTTCAATGTCAGCCAGCTCCCTAAATGCGGCTTCAAACTGTTCCTGGGTTGACTGGTCTGAGTTTCTATTTTCTCTGGATGCCCTTCTCAGAGTTGCGAATCTAATTATTTTTGGTGAACACTGTTGGGGGGAAGGTGGATACCTATCCTCTATGTCAACCTTATTATTGTTATTTTCCTTGTTATTGTTAGGCCCATATGTTTCAGAATGCTTGGCTGGCATCTGATTATGATTTTCCCAACTTGGGGACTGTACCTTGCTACATTTTTCACAGGCCCCCACAAATTTTGCAATATCAGCAGCTACTTGGGGCCAGTAGAATTTTTCCGATGTCCTTTGACGGGTGGTCCCATTTCTCTGGTGTCCACCGTCTGGTACAACATGAGTTTGTGCCATCACTTTTTCCCTGTAGGGGGTTGGTAATACCAATTGTCCTTGTTCTTTGGATCCTGCTCTAGCTTTCCTGAAGAGCAGTCCTTCCTTCAAATAAAATTGTCCTTTCTTAAGGTGTGCATGGCTTGTTGGCAATTTACCAAAGCAAGGTTTTAATGTTTTATCTTTTTCCTGGGCCTTTCTCATCTGCTTATGAGAATAAACTAGTGGTGGTTCCTCCTCCGTTCTACTAGGGGTCGACCTGACCTGAAGCGTGGCCATTACCACCGGTTTTACAGGGCTTCCTAGAAAAACATATTTGCTTCCTAACACCAGCGGGTAATTAGGATCGTCACACACGGCTGCTCTAATCACTCCTTCCACGTACCTTGTCTCTACATTGATCTCGGCTACGGGAAGTGTCATGGTGGATATTCCCTTTACGGCCCCTTGTATCTCCACTTTCTCTGTGGTATACTGTTCAGGGTGCATTAGGGTTGCACTCACAACTGAGTCATATTCTAAACCTGAATCGTAAAGGCACCAACCTTGGCACCATTACATGTCACTTCTTCTCAGATGGGGGATGTTGAAGATTTATATGATTCTCTGTCAGTTTCTTCTTCCCCTTGTCCACTGTTATCATGCATGCCGCGTGATATGGAGGAACTTTCCTACCACATTCACTAGTATTATGATTATGCATCCTGCATATTTGACAATATTTTCCTTCCTGTCTGAAGGATTTCCTGTTATCATATTTCCTTTCATTGAATTGTGGGGTTTTATTTTTATTATCATAACGTGGCCTATCAAACTGATGCTTACCTTTGTTTTGATCTCTATGATCAAATTCATTAAAGTTTTGTGGTTCCTTAAAATTATCTGCCTGTTTCTTTTTATTACTTGTTACCTCTGCTTGAGCTGCTTGATACCTTTCAGCGACATTCAGTAACTCACCCAGTCTCTCTGCACCTTATTCCATGAGAAACTTTCTCAGGTCTGGAGCCATGGACTCTCTTAGTTGTTCTATAAGGATCATTTCCTTAAGATCTTTGGTTTCCCCAGAGAAGTCCATTTCTCCAAGTATGTCTCTAACCGTGCAGAGAACTGGTGATAGGTTTCACCTGACAGTAGTTTAGCATTCCTAATTTTTTTCCTATAAAATTCACCATTCTTTTCATATCTTAACAAAAGAGCCTGCTTTAGCATGTCATAATTTTCTTGATCATCTCTGCTCAGTTTGGCAAAAACTTCATAAGCCGTACCACGAAGCCCTTGAGATAACTTTAAGCTCCACCTTTCTCTCTCTAACCCATACGTGGTAGCTAATAGTTCATACCTATTTAGATAGCTCTCGATATCATCTTCTCTCTCAACAAAATGATCTAAATGAAAGTTCATAGCTGAGGTTGAGGCTCCCTGACTAGCAGTGGCATCGGAGGTAAAGGGACTGGCACCATTTTCAGGAGCATGGCCTTGAAATTCCAACTCCCTTAGTCGTAACTCGTGCTCCCTTTGTAATCTCTTATCTTCTGCTTCCCTCTCTGCAGCCTGTCTCCTTTCTTCTCTTTCTGTAGCTTGTCTCCTTTCTTCGGCTTCCCTTTCTGCAGCTAATCTCTTTTCTTCTCTTTCTGTAGCTTGTCTTCTTTCTTCGGCTTCCCTTTCTGCAGCTAATCTCTTTTCTTCTCTTTCTGTAGCTTGTCTTCTTTCCTCTCTTTCTGCCTCCAGCTTCTTCTCTTCATACTGGAGCCTTTTAATCTCCCTATCTGCCTACAATGCTTTAGCCTCTTTGTCAGCCTCAATCTGCAGCCTCTTAATTTATTTTTCAGCCTCTAACTTTCTTTCAGCCTCTTTTTCTAATCTTTCAGATTTTAATTTTCTTTCCGCTTCAAATTTTCTTTCTTCACGTTCAATATATTTGTCACATTCAGTAGTGACATAAGCAATCATAACTTGCCCGTCCATTCCTAACTCTTTAGCAGTCTGCACAGCAGCAGATCGAAATTTTGCCAAGTCGGCCATTTTCTTAACAGGCAAATTTATACAATGTCTAAGTTAAACAAGTTAATCTATACTAATTATCTAAGGACAACCACAAGCACTGAGAGCTCAACCTTATTTATTTCCACCCAAGGATACCTTTTAATTCTTTATTATTCCCTGAAGTGAATTCTCTTCTTCTTCTTCTTCCGTCCTTAGCCACTGACCGTCAAAGCAGTCAGTGGCCATTACGCCTAGTGGCGTCTTAGGGCAACAGCAGATAGGTTTTCTTTGCCATTGTTTCCCATCACGCCTATTGGCGTCTTTAGGGCAACGGCAAATCAATCCATTTGCTGTTGTTTCCGTAATCGAAGTGACTGGCAAACGGGTGATCAGCCCGTTGGTCTGAAGTGAATTACCCCCCAATATATGCAATAGGAGAAGATTCAAAATCCCGGACAGGACCCCAATATATGTGGTAAAGTGGGATGGTATAAATATTTATAGGGGACTTAGTGTACTGACTGAGATCAGCTGTGAAGGTATCTGTATCTAATAAGTGTGGTGTATTACAGATAACCTTACTTGCTACAACATTTATACCACAGTCAGGCTTATTCTGGAATATTGTGATGACTACGTTGAATGTCTAGGGTTATGATAATGATGAAGTGTATGTTCACAACAACCAACCAACAGATAAACAATTTAATTTAATTCACAATACTTTACAACACTGTGACACTCACATACATAGAACACTCTATAAGACTATCTTAATAAGTAAAGTTTAACTTTAAAAATATGTATTAATTTCTTTCAATAATAGATATCCTGATTCAACTACAACGTGAACCAGGAATCACAATCAAATGTAATTACAAGTTGTATGTACACTATTTATAGATATGATCTTTGTATTGACATATATTATTATTATTACAATATGTGTGTAAGTTGTGATGTAGTACTATGAGGTAATACTGGCTTTTTCAAGCTAGGTGGTTGTTAGTCATCATGACTTCAAGTGTCTGTTTCTGGTGGAAATAGTATTGGAAATGTTCACAGTTCCTGTCATTTGAAACAATTACTTGTCCCTCTTTATTTAATATACTGTCAAGAAGGTCGTACCTCCTACTTCAGAACTAATTTATAATCTATTTCCACACTGAAACACAATACATAACAAACACAGAGTTCAGCGCGGTAGGCCACTGTTAGCTTCTCATGAACAATATACACCAGTATTCCTCTCCCTAATGGTTACAACGCCTCTGCAATTCCAGCATTATTTCCTTCTATTCAATAAGATAGGTGTCATAATACTATTTGGCAATCCCATGCAGTTTCACTCCTCTGCGACAAGTTTTGTTCATGTTGGAGCAATATCTAGGTTTTGCCTTTTGGTTATTACTGAACCACACACATATAGACATATATTATCAATTCACATTCAATTTTCATCAAAAAGATATCAAATAGGGCTTCTTCTTCTTCTTCCGTCCTTAGCCACCGACCGTCAAAGCAGTCAGTGGCCATTACGCCTAGTGGCGTCTTAGGGCAACATCAGATGGGTTTTCTTTGCCATTGTTTCCCATCACGCCTATTGGCGTCTTTAGGGCAACGGCAAATCAATCCATTTGCTGTTGTTTCCGTAATCGAAGTGACTGGCAAACGGGTGATCAGCCCGTTGGTAATCAAATAGGGCTAGCTTACCACAATTCATGGAAATAATAAACAAATACGTTGACTGGCGATGAATTATGGCACAATTCCGATCTGCCTCTGTCCCAGGCTTTTATTTAGAAAAATATGAGCTGGATCTCAACGCACTTGTTTCTTAGTAAGTTTATTTTCAAAATGTGGCACTGAACTGACGCTCCTAATTGACTATATCAAATGGTCTAGCCAATGGGACCATGTTTACAAAAGCATTTGAAAAAAATGTACTCTTTCTATCGTTTCTATTAACAACCAAAAATAGTATTTGCAATCGACTAATCATGTTTAGCCTTACATATTATTCTAGCCAATCAAATCAGATTTAACTTGTTGGCCTATTTCCCGTAAAATAGTGGTTTTAAAACATGCCACTGAGCAAATTTGATCCTGTGTTGTCTGACACCCTCACTCTAGTATTATGGCTATAATTTGTTAATTATTAGACTAATTGCTTAACACCTAACATATTCTTTGTCAGCAAGTCCTAAGGCACCCAAATATATAAGTTTTAAGGGAGCTAAGTGGCTGCGTTCAAAATATGTATTTTCTTCTAGGATAGTCGTGCTGTTACCACCTCCTCACTTCCATACTATGGGGTGTCTTCTGTACTGTCAGACTAATGTCAGGATTTTAGACATAAAACAGTAGAATGTCATGTTTCCTAATAAGCATTAAACATGTTTTCAAAACCTAACCGTATATTGGTAGTGTTTTTATCACTGTCTATTTGAAAAAAATTAGTGCTTCATGCCTTTCGCGTTGGGGGTGGCATTAATTTATATCGCGAGACTGCGTGTTAGTGTTGCATACGTTCCTCAGTTCATCTCTCTATCTCTCTCTTCTAAGTCCGTCTGTCTTTTCATTATGCAGTGTATATAATGACATTAATGCTAGTATTTTATCTAGGTCATTAAGCAGTGTGCGTATCTCAAGGTTTTTCTAAGAAATACAGTACACGTTTTATTGTTTTTTTGAAACGCGTGTATGCTGCTGTAGGCTTTACTATCAAACGTGAAAGCGTTACAATTTTGCAGACGAAGTAGAAAAAGGGGGATTTTTGTACGCCATTGTGACAGCACTGTTCTTTTACCATTCCTCTTTCCTTTTATTGAATTAATTCGTTAGGCTTTACATTTACCTTTTAATTTAGATATGTGGATTTAGAATGTTTCACGACAATAATCTTATTCTTCTTTGATCCTTAGCCACGGACTGACAACCTGGCGTCTGTGCGGGCACCGATAGGACCCCCAGATGTTGTCCAGACTAGCAAAGGCCGCTCTTGCTTTACTCATTCTGCCTCTGATGCCCCCTCCTGGCGCTACCATGCACTTCAGGAGGGGTATATATATATATATATATATATGCTGGGTGTTTCAAAATTATGTATATACACTTTAAAAAATTAGATTTCATGAACAACAAACATAATTTTAATTTTCTTTATCACATTTTAAAAACTAAAAGAAGAAAAAATTCACTTACTTACTTACTTACTTTACTTAGTCGTTCCCCTTCTACCGTGAGGTGTAGAGGTGTGGAAGAGAGAGCGCCAGACTATCCTATCGGACGTCCTCCTCCTGGCCTGGTTCCATTCTAGTCCTCGGTCCTTCAAAGATTGTCTAATGTTGTCCTCCCAGCGGACTCTGGGTCGTCCTCGGGGTCTGGATCCTTCGCTCTTTGTAAAAAAAAAATTCACAATAACATAAATTTAGTTTGAATGTTCAAAATTCCCACCATCATCATGAAAACATGAGTGACATCTCTCACCAACTGACTTTCTTTCTTCAAAACTTAAGTAAGTATTCGCGAAAGATCCGTTTAAACGTGGTGCGTGATGTCATTCGATGTGACATAATTGTGACGTCAGAATTATGTTTACAGAATGTTTTGCGAAAGTGTGTCTGTCAGTCACACTTTTAAAGTTGTAAGTTGTTTATGGGCTGCACTTTATAGTTTTACATAACAGCGGAATTTCCATAAATGTAATCAGTAAATCAATTTTCCACCCGACATAGCGAATTAAAACTAAAATTAAAAACGTTACGATAAACGCTCAAAATAATTTGGTTGTAATTTGTTTAATGTTTATTGCTATATTTCTCTTCTGATTTGCAGCGAAACAAACATTGACAAATGTTTTGATTTAAAATGTCACCTCAGAGGTGCATTCCCATAGTCAGCTCTGAGTGAAGGGGATATTATTATTATTACTTTCGCATAGGAAAGTTATGAAGGTGGTTGATAAAACGATCTAGGACGTTCCGGGTCTTACATGCCATAGTTGCGTGTCGTGTCGTGACAGTGATCATGACTCGTAATGCAAGTTTGTATTTGGAGGTGCTTAGTTGGCAGTATATCCTGCCACGATTCATTGTCGCAGCGAGGCAATGGCGCCGTTTTGGATGGTACCTGGTTTCGTTCTCCGAAGTGCTTATCGCTTTTATTATTTCCCTGTTGTCTAACATTCCCCTTCTTTCTTTCTTTCTTTCTTACAAGTGCATACTATATACATATTTTCGTTATTTATTTAGTCTAGTTTTCTACTATGTCACGCATCCTTCAGTGGGAGTCTTGAGGCATGAATTTGGGGAGCAGGGTTGGAGTAGCTAACTGGTGTTTAAAAAATAAATAAATAAACAGACACAGTCGTACGTACATGCTTGACAACATCAACAATAACGACAACAGCAAGAAAGGTCTCAGCTACAACCATAATAATATTTATGACATCATTTACCATTCTATTTTTAAATAGCAAATGCTGGAGTCAGACCAATCATTTCCTTCGGGTTACCTGCCAGATGAAGAAAAAACTGTAAAGAATCCCCGAAGAGGCAGACAATAAAACAGAAAGTTAAGACCAAGAATTTGCAGATCATGTAAACATTCTCTCTTACAAATTAAAATACATGCATTAAAACCCAGTTTATGTCTTTTGCCTACGCCTACATGACTACAGATAAATACTGGGACGACCAAGACAATGAGAATAAAAAAACTCTGCCTTTCTGATAAGGAAAGAAATTGTTCATCTGGATAAACAAGATGATCAAGAGAATACTGTAAACAAAACAGAAGGCATAGACGAAATTACAGCTAGAACTGCCAAGGCAAAGCACGCTTTTACATTCCAGAGACCAGTTTGGATGAAACAGAACATACACCTTTACATAAAAAAAAGGTATAATAAACGTCGGCTGTTAAAGCTGTGGTTATAAATTGACTATAAATAAACCTCCGATAAATATTGAATGCATACCAGTATAGACACCGCCATTTTTCTGAACAATACAACATAAAATATAACTAAAATGTAAAAATTCCTACTAGAGAAATAATACAGCACAAAATAAATACAAACAAGATAATATTACAATAAATGAAACGCGCCATGATATATAACATAATAACCAACAGCTCCATCTATATGGTAGCTGATTGAAAAGGGCGTGCTACAAATAGGTAGCGAACACCCAAACAAAAAAACAAAACAAAAAACAAAGTGGTTATAAATGGAGCAGAAACTTAGCTAAGTGTGCAGACTGTTTGAATAAGAATTGTCAAACATTTCACCAGCACCAACTTACACAAGATTATATGGATCAAACCATCAGGAAATATAATCTCATACGAAAAAGCCCCCCCCCCCCCCCTCATATTAAGAATACAAACATAAACAACGCCACCAGGAAACACAAGCGGAACGAGACATAACAAAGAACAACCTCAATATTACTGGACAAGCATTGGAATTGTACCCACAAGGCAAACGGCCTAGCAACCTACTTACAGAGGGCTGCCGAATAAAACTCCAGGATTGTAATAATTTCTGTCGGAATGAGCTCATCACCAACCGTTATCATCAAGGTTGCCACTCAAGTTCTAGAGATAAACCCAGATTTTCTTCTAAGAAAAACCCAGAAATACCCAGCTGTGGCAACACTGGTTATCATACATTCATTACAGGGTATTATTCTTCTGGAATACTCGGGTTGAGAAAGACAGAGGGAGATCGAAAAACAGACAAACACATGGAGACGAGACCTGGAGACGAGACATGGAGACGAGACCTGGAGACGAGACATGGAGACGAGACCTGGAGACATACATGAAAGGGTTGAGGGAAAACATGGAAAGATGTTGAGCTGATGTCAATTCTCCGCAGGGAGCGCAAGAGAAATGGTGATAACAGTGTTGTTACTATTCATTCTTGTCTGTCTCATTATGATAGGGTTGCAACCATTGCTCGCCAACCAGTCCTGTTTCAGACCATATTCTTCGGCTCTGCTCATGAGCTTTCTGTTGCTTCTACGTTTGTCTTTTAGGTTCTTCTTAAGGGTGACTTTTATATTTGGACATCCACCCCAATATAACCGACGAACCCTGTGTCTAGGCTGAACAGAGCGCGCCTCGCCAAAACGAGACTGTGGACTTCCGACTCTTATATTGTCCATAAATAAATATAGGTAATTAACAAGACTCGTTGGGCAGAAAGAAGGACGTCAGACAACAGAAGAGAAATGTGATAGGCTTATCGGGAATTGAACCAATGACCATCCAAAAATTGAACCAATGACCATCCAAACGGCATCATCGCCTTGCTGTGAAAGTAAATCATGAAAGGACGAACAGTCAATTTAACACTCCTATTGTCCATGTGGGTTTCGGCTAAAGGCCGGTCTTGTTATACTGATATCTTGTTTCTTGACACTGCATCATTTACCATCATCACTATTCAGATCCCAGTGGAAGCATGTGACTTCGACAAACAGGGTGAAGGTCAGAGGTAGCAGATCATCACCTTTACACTACGGAGTTCGTGCACTGTGCTGAGATCCTCCTTGTGTGTTCTATGGATACTCTATTCCATAACGTAACACACGGAAAGACGATTTAACGAGATCGGAGCACCCATGCAATGAAGATAGTCCTTACAAAAAAAAAACGTAAAAATAGTTCCCATATCAGATACTGGCGCAAGGAGGGAATTGATAGAGACTTCACTATACTATGTTCAGCTTCGAGAGGTGGAGGTGACCAGTCCCTTTGTACTAAGTGACTCATAACAATGCCATTGCAGGCAGGAAAACTAAGTCACATATCATCATTGCATTCCGGCCCCCCCAGGGAGTTTGGATCTTCAACAAACCCTCCTGTCCTGTGACATTGGTTAAAAAAGGTCTTTCCATGTTTTCTTTATCTTTTTCATGTCTGGCTCTAGTTTTCTTATCCATGTGTGTGTGTGTTTTTTAATCATCCTCTATTTCGTTTACCCTTGAGGTTCCAGAACAGGTACTACCTTGTAATTATGTCAGCTGAATTCTCTCAATGTAGTGTCCTATCCAAAGCCAGTGTGTTCTTCTTACATCTTTTCCCCACTGGTTTCGCGTGATTCTTTCCAGATGTTTCACATTAGTGATCTCATCAACGCATTTCAATGGTTCTATTCTGAGATCCGATCCCCCCAGCTGTAAATAGGTATCTGACTTTGAGTTAAGGAAGGAAAAGGGAACTGGTCACCACACCTCTCGATGCTGGCATGGTAGTCTCTAACACTTCACTCCCCTACAGCAGTATCTGCTATTGGACAACTTTTACCTTTTATTCTACGCGAGCAACCATTTATGATAGTCTGTATCCGCATCGTCAATTTTTTTTATTTTCCATGTTTCAGAGCCATACAGTAGGAATGACTTGGCATTTGAGTTGAAGATTCTTATTTTTCTGTTAGACTTGACTGAGATTTCATTTCAATATTTATTATATATCATTGTCGTGGATGAAGTATCAGATAGGTAATAGATGTTTATAGCCCTGTCTGAACAGAGGTGATAGTGATGACAATGTGAAAGTAAGGGGTAAGATATAGTTTTTATCACGAGGGTGATTGTATAAGAGAAAGGACAGTCTCTGGATAGAATAATTTATCTAATCCAGCCTATCTGGACGACGATATTTAAATCAGACGCACTTTCTCTCCTTGTACGAAAATACAAGTTACACTGCACTCACATGCACACAATTCTGTGACAAATACGCACGAACGTGAAAACAAACTATGGATAACATATAATGGATAGGGGTTGACCGACACGATAACTAAAGGTTTAATAAAGTTTATTATCAATAGAAAATCACAACATAAATCATATACATCAATAGATCATGGTTTACAGACAAATAATGAAAATTAATCAAATAGGTTCTCCCCTCTGGTAAAGGAAAAGAAAGGACGATCCCCACAGAGGTTAATTTACCCAAAAGATCAAAAGGTAACAATAAGTGATGAAATAGTCAGGAAGGGAAAAGAATAGGTTCCTAATGTAATTTATCCCATGACTAATCAGATTATTGAGATAAAAAAAAAGAAAGAAGAAACCATATAAGTATATGATGTTAACAAAAGACATTAGTTTCTTTCTCTGTTCATTCAATTCACATACACGCAGTGGCCACTTTCAGACTATGCTTACCCCAGTAGTTGTCGCAGGCATTCCAAGGAAATACACTAATAAGTAATATAATTAAATGTCAAATTTTAGTTTTGCCAAATCCAGCCCCAGACTCTCCGTAGTTGCTGACTGCAAATTTCACAGGAGTCGCTAGAGTCGGTGTTTTAATTTGTCCTGGATGCAATAAGTTATCTATGCCTTCAGTTGGTTGGAGTAGGGTTCATGCGTGGTGATCGCCGATGTAGGATGAATAGAACATATACAGTTCCTAGGTTGTTTAGCCTCAGGTGGCTGAAACGCTAGGTTAAGTTACACAAATGTTGCTGACAATGTATTTCGCCACAGCTGGCTGATGAGATTGATATAAGTAAATCTGGTAATAGTTCTGGTCCAGTTAATATTATAATTTAATGTATATATTCTGCTTTCTCTCATGAAACAATGAGGAAAATTGGACCGCACAGGTCACAGCAAGAAGCTCATCAATATTAAATATTCTTGGATGCTTATAATATTATAAGTTCGTATGATCATAAGTTCATATGGCCATAAGAAAAGCCGCTAGTACTCAGGTTTGATCAGCCTATATTTTAGGAAAAGAAAATATAAACATTTAACCAAATTATCAATATCATATCTAACACGTGTTAAAATAGGACCTCTTCGTCACTCTGTTATAAATTAGATTTAAACACACGTGTCTAGCTTATCCTATCGTTCTTTTAACGCGTGATATGAACACTAGTCATTGATAAAATTACATAAAATGGATAGAAGTAAATAATATATGACGTCAGTAGACAGTTATTTAATGTATGTACTAGTCAATTTAAAACATCTCTTACTGGGAAATAGCGAGTAATTAAATTTACTTTACGGCTGGAAAATTTAGCTATAAGTTATTTAATTAGCACAGAAATCTCAGTGAAATATAATGAAAACTTTAACCACACTAAATCACTTTAAAGCTAGTATATAAATTACTGCAATCAGAAAAATGAAACACTCCACGAAAATCTAATAATTTTCACTCTGTACGAGAAATCTTAAGATAACGAGCTAGTGAATTCAGATAGATTTCTGGGCAACTGATCATGGCTATCGGAGAGACATGGTATATATTGATAAATTTCGTTCTATCGTTCTTAAATGCGAAAGTCACACCTACTGCCAGACCCGAGCCAATTTGCCGTTAGATTCTTGAATCAAAGGTAATTTTACCACCTCTTCCGCCTCTGCCTCTCTGGCTTGACTTTCATCATCTCCGCCTTGCCGAATATCAGCTACGCAATTACTTCCCTAAAACGTTTTACAATCCAAGGTCCGTCTCAGGCTGAATGTCGTGTGTTCCCCTAATCAAAGAATCGGCATTCTTCCGAATACCGGTCCCAAATTAAACAATACGGTTTGTGTTAGAAAATATCCCTTACAGGGCCTCATTTTGACATTTAATAAAAATTAAAAAAATATACGAGTAGTGTTGAAAACATTTTACCGTCTAGAGTTCCATAGCCAGTTACGTGTATTTAGTACCTGACTGTACGGGTTAGATAGTGTCACGTAGACAGTGACTTAATTTATTTTTCCATCTCGTCTCAATGTTATTACTCTTTAATGTTCTGTTTTCCTATACATTTTGTTTCTCTTTGCTTTGCTACCTGTGTGGCCCAATTGTTTTCTCCTTCTCAAACCCCACCCGAGGTTGTTTACGTTCGAGCCTGCAGCGGTCAGCGAACGATAATGTTACGTCAGCACACCTGGCCTGATCAGAAGAACGTCTGTTACGCTTAAAGTGTTAGAACGAGCCAAAGACGGTTTCTGTGAAAGAAACGGTTCGTTAGCGGCGGGTACCCTCTGTGGTCCGAACAGGGGAATTTCTCTGGTCGCTTTAAAACGTTTGATCACAAGCGGCTAGTACCCTTTGAGGCCTGGGTAACGAGTTTGATCTGTTTCAGGGGGAGATAACAATCGCGGTCAGTTTGTGGGTTGTTTGCCCTTAGATGAGCAAAGAGCACATAATATTATGATTGTCTCTCTGGGGGAATTTTCGCAAAGTTGTTGCTTCTGAAACCTTTGTCTTACCCGGTATTACGCATTACGCCGATACATCTGTAGAATCAGGCTATGCAGGTGTCCCGGGTAGAATGGTTTGTAAGCTATAAGATTTGAAATTTTACTACGTCAAACACACTCGTAGAAGATTCCTGGCCCGAGATGGACCATCATGAGATAGGCAGACTTTAACAGAACTAAAATGTTAAGGCCTTTCTCTAGTCATTTTCGGGGTGAGTTGACCTATCTTATAATATGATATATTCATGTTACAGAGTTATATTTATATCTGATAGGGAAGTGAGGACTTCTCCCAGTAATTTACTTCAGTGATAGTGTTGTGCCGTATTCAGCCTTTATTAAGTGGTGCTTAAGCTGTTTTTGGTTTATCATGGGTTAAATGTTAAACTTATAATAACACTCACTAGGCGTAGAATAAGTCCACAGATGCTTATCATGGGTTAAGAATAGGAATTAACTGTCATTTCTGTAAGATAACGTCAGAGGTGGATTATTCACTTAAACACTGAATTATAGGAGATAGTCGCTTATTCCTTGTGGATAGATATTTTTAGTGGCTGGGGAGAATCATTTTATGCTTACTTGTGTAGCTAGACTCTAGCCATAACTTTCACAAGAGCAGCCACCAGCCATAGAAAACATTTTACCTTATGACTCAGTCACAACTGTATTATAGCAAGAACATTGCATTTTCTTTGTACTGATTTGGTGGAATATTAATATATTTCCCCAAGGGGACATACGATTTATTTGTGTAATGTCACATGCTGTAATCTGCTTATGTAAATTCATTTAATGTTGTAAGATGAATAACATAACCATTCAGCTGTATGTTTATTTTGGAGAAGAGGAGTAGATTTTGCTGTTAGAACATGTTACTGACAGGTACATGGATGTACAATAGATATTAAGCCTATGCGGGCGCGTGTTGATAATTAATATTTTTAAGGAACAGGAGACATGGTTAAAGACAGCCCTAAACTATCATAGCAATAACTACAATAAATTTAATCCCATAGTGGAGCGAAACTTTTTGTAGAAAGTTAGTGTGATTTATTATTTGCTTGATGTAAAAGGGTGTCTCTTTTTGGTCTCAGTTTCAGGGGATACCGAATTGCTAGTCTAGTTTCCAGTCAGACGAAGAATGTCACCGTCTCTTCGCTCTAGAGGGATTCTGAGGATATTTAGCCCCACGAGTGTCACAGCTATACCTGAAACAACAACCCTTTGTCAACGCCATTTCCCTCTCACGGGAGTTCAGCTCACGCATTGTGAAATGAGCCAACGCAACAATCTGAAAACGTCTATTTCAGTAGTAGTTCCCTACTCGCCTATTGGATTACCAGTCAGGGCATGGCGGCTTCCAAAATCTCAAAACCGCCCAGCATGTCTATAGCAGAATTCAATTCACCAGTCTCTGTATGCCTAAACGGGCCACTCAGCCAAGCCACAGTCCAGCCAGCCAAAAACCGGATTTTAAGCCAATTCTAGCGCCTGATAAGAGCGCCTTGGGATCAGTTGTCATGAAGTGACCTAGTCCTATGGTTGATCTCTGGATTATGTAGAACCTCGCCTCAGGAGCGGCCAGCCAAACGATAGACAAAGTTCCAGCCCCACTCACGCGATAAGGGGAGTCACCAACGATGGCGCCTATACAGTGATTTTATTCAGGTTAATTCCATCACCGATGGCGGATATATACGAAAAAAAACCACTTACTGGAGCTATTCCATTGGTCCCCGAAAGCGGACAGGCTGTCGCTAAGTTCATTCAGTTGGTCAGCAGGAGATAAACAGCGTCCCCCAGCCCACCTCGCGCCAGTAGGGGAGAGTCACCAGCGTTTAGTACCAACAAGGACAGTTTTGTAGGCTTAGTCCCTCACGAAGGATCTACATATAAGACACTGTCTGGACTATTTCATCTGGTCCCCGAAAGCGGAAGGACTGACACGCAGTTTATTCATTTTGGTAAACAGGAGGTAAATAGAGTCTTCCAGCCCAACTCGCGCCAGTAGGGGGGAGTCACCAACGATAGCGCCTATACAGTGATTTTATTCAGGTTAATTCCATCACCGATGGAGGATATATACGAAAAAACCACTTACTGGACTATTTCATCTGGTCCCCGAAAACGGAAGGACTGCCACTCGATTATTTATCTCTCTGTGTTCTACAGGTTCATGTCGGTGGTCTGTGTGTGTGTCTGTTGGTGTATTTTGCGTATTTGATGACTATTGCGTATTTGATGACTATTGATGATTGAGATTGCTGATGATTTTTTGATGTCATTTATGATGTTATGATGAGATGCATTATTTTCATGCTTTTCTTCATTTAATAAAGTTTACACCTTTATTAATACGCTGTTCACGACCTTTCCATCCATAAGTAACTTGTTTTAGCTCTCTACTATAATCTCTATGTATGATAAGAGAAAAGAGCGAGAGCAGGAGGTGCTTAGACAGACATAAGTGAGTTGAGGCTTGGAGAGAGAGATCATTTTGATAAATCTTCTTCCAGGTTGTCTCAAGTCTATCTCCTATTTACACCTTTCTGTGTGTGTAATCTATAACTCTGTCAGTCCACTATCCCTTGTCGATTTCACTACTGTTGTCCAACTCGACAAATACTCTACACTCAAACTCAACCACGACAGATAGTAATGTCTGAATCGATAAATTGTCATTTGCTTCAGTGGGAGAGTAAAAAGGTAGTCCCATAGCAGATACTACCGTAGGGGAGTGAAGTGTTAGAGACCTCACTATACTAGGTCATGCATGGAGAGGTGAGGTGACCAGTACCTTTCCTCGCTGCCTTTTCCTTCCCTAACTCAAGTGAGAAGTCAGGTACCCATTTATAGCTGGGTAGACTGAATCGTGTCGATACCGTGAATCTTTTTACTTTCCAAATGCTGTATAATACTAAGTATGGGAGTTCTGGAGTGAAATGGCAGATTTTACTATAATATTGTAACATGTCAAATGATGTATAGCTCTAGGGAGGGAAGTCTGGAGTAATGTTATTGCCTTTACTATATTGTTGTAATTTGTCAAATGTTGCTTATCAATAAGGATGGGAATAAGGAGTAAAATTGTAGCCTTTACTATAATATTTTAACTCGTGAATTATTGTATGGCACTGTTGCGTGATAAATTCTCGCAACATCGTTTTATTTCAATATCTGTTTTATAACGCAAGGGCAACAACTGCTTGGAATTTATAGTCACTTTTCTCGGTAAGCATTTATCTTCTCGCGTTGGTATCGAATGCAGTTAAGTTTGAGCTGTGGTCGTTTTGCGCTGGACTGCGCATGACTTGTCTTGCTTCTTTGTCGATCGGTTTCCGCCCACCACTAGTGGGAGTGAGCGATTTGGAATGGCGAAAGAGATGCCTCGTTGAAGAGGGGATCTCCGCTATTTTTGGTCTGTCAGGGATGTGTAGTCCTCTTAATGGATATTTCGTTTATTCGAGATAATACCTCTAGTGTTTCCCACATGTCGGGAGGCGTGATATTTCTGTGTATTTCATGAAAGCAAGGTAAATTGACTCTTTCATTAACTCTATTGATTTTGGGTCGTGAGCGATTTCGATTCATAGCCTGTCTGCGAAAGTCGTCGTCACGAGATTTTTTTCCCAGCTCACATGTCGCTGCATTGTACTGCATCGGTTGATGCAGGTACCAAGGACCATTACTTGCTACTCTGTTAAATGAACTAGGTTTGGAAAACCTTTATTATCTAGAGGATATTTTTGAGGACATTATTTATACTTCGGCAGACGTGTCTGTCTTGCTGAAGTCAAACTAAGGAGAGTGAACTGATCTCATACATCTGGTTATCTCCTGGCTGTTATAGAAAAGGATGGAGTTGTTCACCTGACTACATTTACAGCACTTTGAAATATAACATGCATCTGACTCATCATTGTAATGCTGTCTACCGTTTATTGCTGTATTGAATGTTGCTGTGATAATGACTGTTTGATGTGCCTACACATTTGCGTAACCATTTTGTCACTGTGGCGTCCACAATAAATAATGAAGAAAAACGTCAACGGCTGTTTCAAGACTCATTGACTTTATACGTCGTGAGTTTACTGACGTCCTATGTGGATTGCCCTGTTATTGTTGCATGAACATTGTTTTGACTGAACACATCTACACACTACACAAAACCAGACATGCGGATGCCATCCATCATCATATGGCATCACGCATCATTTGATGGCCATAAGCTGGTTTGATTCTGGTACCAGCAAACACGGGGTCCCTTACCCACTTCATTTTCAACAAGAATTCATCAGCATCCTTCAAGAAATTAACATTCTTCAATACAGTCAACATCTTCAAAATTTTCAAAGTACTCGGCGTTGCCCGGTAAAAGTCAAATTTCAATTTTTTGACGGAAACAAGAATTTGACAGTACCCGGCGTTGTTACATGTTGCCGGATAACTCGGACTGCTGTTATCTTTTACGCAAGTCAAGCAAGTTGCTGCTGTCAAGGTTCCAGTGCTGTCGTTTTTTGAGAAGGTCAAGTGCCGAAACAACTCAACACACAGTATGTCAGAAGCTCTTGTACCATCGTGTTAGCAGTGGAAGCAGTTCAGATGTGCCATCATCGTTGGAGCTTCGCTCTTTAGGACGTTGATTGACATCCGTTTTTCTGCTGTTCTACGATTGGAAGCCTTTAAGTTAAGTGGCCTGTTTGTATGTAAACTGTGCCCTTATACTTCTGCTGAGTCTTCTGTGTATCATCTCATTCTATATGTTTTATGTTTATATGGTATTTGTATATTTATATGTTTATATTTCAGCGGGTTCTCGGTTGGGTGGTGTCTCCGTTAGATTATGCCACGTCATAGAGGTCGTCTATTGTGAGCGTTTTCTGTAAGGTTTGCAAATTTCCAATACTGGAATTTGCTAAGCGACTTCTGTTGCTATTTATGTTAGCTGTGATGACATGTTTTAATATTGTTTTCGTTATTATTTCGCATTCTTTAGTTTTGTTTTGATTTGTTTGTATTTGTTAGCCTACTCTTGTCTATAATTTAGTTTCATACAAC
This sequence comes from Oreohelix idahoensis, assembly GCA_024509875.1. NCBI lineage: Eukaryota > Metazoa > Mollusca > Gastropoda > Stylommatophora > Oreohelicidae > Oreohelix > Oreohelix idahoensis. The sequence continues at coordinate 182,091 of JAMPIV010012890.1, forward strand.
ATTTTTGTTTATACACTGTGGTGTCATGTATTTTGTTTAATTCTATCGCAGATATCGTCACATTTTTTGTGATATTTCATTAATTTCTGCTTTATTTTTAGTTGATTTCTGCGAAAGTTTTTGTATTGTTGCTGATCTTTGTTATTGTTTACATTGTTATTGTTTACATTGTTTGTATTGTTTACATTTTCAATGTTTACATTCTGCATGTGTTTACATAGTCATTGTTTACAGTTATAGTAATTAGTTAATGGGCTATGCTAATGCACTGTTACTACTATACTGATGATAAATGAATGATGAATAGTGTCGTGCACTATTGAATGAGAAGTGCACTTATGATCAAGAATTGAGTGCTGATATTTCATATACAAGTTCTTTGATTGGAGACTTGTTTCCCACAGAGACTGGGATAATATAAGGTGATGTGAATATACAAGTGCTTAATTAAGACTTGTTACACTTAGGTTTGAAATAAATTAGTTAATTATTTCAGGTTTTGGACTCATATGTTAGACAACATGTCTACATTTGAGCACTTTATTGAGCAGGGTAAATTGCTTGGGAAGACTGGTGATAAGTTAGAAGAATTTGCAACTGCTCGATATGATAAAGCAATGGAAGCTGAACAAAAGAAACTGCAGATGCAGGTGGATGAAAAAAGATTCCAAATGGAAATGGAAAAACAAAAAAGGGAATCAGAAGCTGAGGAGAGAAAACTCCAGCTACAGCTAGAAGCTGAAAGACTTCAAAAAGAGGCTGAGAATAAAAGACTTGAAAAAGAGGCTGAGAATAAAAGACTTGAAAAAGAGGCTGAGAATAAAAGACTTGAAAAAGAGGCTGAAAATAAAAGACTTGAAAAAGAAGCTGAAAATGAAAGACTTCAAAAAGAGGCTCAGGCTGAGGAAAGAAGATTACAGAGAGAGTCTGATGAGAGGAAAGAGAAAGCAAAAATGGAACATGAAGAAAAGGTCTTAGCTTTAGAGTTGGAAAAATTGAAATTGACAAGCATGAGTAATGGTAATGATTCAAACAAGGGTTCATCTTCTGGTAAGGCTAATAATGATACTTTTAAGATTAAGTTACCAACATTTAGTCCTTCCAGCGATGACATAATGTTCTATCTGGACAGATTTGAACAAGCATGTACAGCTCATAACATAGACAAAGCAAAATATGTTTATCAGTTATCAGGGATACTGACAGGTAAAGCTCTAAGTATATTAAATATGGTGGATGAACCTGACAAGAACAATTATGAGGTTGTCAGGGCCGCTTTGTTAAAGAAATATCAGCTTAACGAAGACGGCTATCGTCTACAATTTAAAAACATGTTACCTGAAAATGGAGTTGAATTCTCCGAGTTTATTGCAAGAATACGCATTACTTTCTCACGATGGGTTGAACTATCTAAGACGGAAAAAACTTACGAAGGACTTATGGACTTAATACTTAGAGACAAAGTCATGTCGTCTGTCAATGAGTCTTTCCTTGCTTTCCTTCATGAACGTAAACCTAAAACAATAAGGGAAATGGAAGATTTATGTTGCCAATACGTAACTGCACACCCACACATAACCATGGGTAACTCTAAGGTGAAAGAAGGTTTACCAGTTGCTTCGGCAGCTCCGTATGGTCAAAACTTTGCTCGTAGATTCCAACAAAATCTTGATAGAAAGAGCAGCGGTAATTTCTGTCAAAATCATGGAAACCAATTTCATGGTGATTCATCTTCGAAGAATTGGAGACAACCTGATAGTACTCGTTACTATCACCCTAATAATTATAAGCATTTCAAAAGAGGATATGGTAATAGAGGTTATTCCTGCCGAAGACCTCAGAACCAAACAAATAGATGTTCGCATCAATGTGAACATGATAGTAATCGTGGAAACTGGAATTCGAACCAGTATAACAATTACAATAGAGACAATAATAACTGCAGAGATAATAATAACTCTGATAACTTCAGAGGTAATAATAGTCGGGGTAGATCTCAACACAAAAAAAAGAGATATCAGCAGGCTAATGCTGTACAACAGGAAACTGAGGCAGCCTGTAATCATGTTGTTGATAGTAAAAACTTTGACGCTGTCACTAGTTCTGCTTTTGACTTTGAGAGAGCAAACAAATGTCCCCAATGCAGTACTTTATTCGAACCGGGTACCATAACTACTTTGAGTTGTGGTCACCCACTTCCCGCTCTTCCTGCTGCTGTTGCTCATGACGGGAGGGGTTCTTTAATTCTACATAAGGGTCTTGTTAATGATACTCCGGTCTCACTACTTTTCGATTCCGGATGCACCACTATTGGTGTTAGACAATCGCTTGTAGATCCATCTTGTGCTACAGGAAGGGTTATTAAATGTGTCACATTTGGCGGCACTCTAGAAAAATATCCTACTGCTGTAATTCGCATTGCCACTCCTTTCTTTACTGGAGATGTGCATGCTTGTCTCTTACCTAATCCTATTGCGGACCTTATTATTGGTCGTATTCACGGAGTTAGGGAGTGTACCCCACAGCAGATTGCTGCTTGGGAAGATAATAACATGCAAGCTACAAATGCAGTAGTTACAAGAGCACAAGCTCTACAAACACCCGAAACTTCACTGAATAGTGATAATGAAGTTGATAGCCAAGATAGTCACTTAGTAATCACTCGTGACTCTTTCATAAAATTGCAAGAAGAAGATTCTTCTTTAAAAAAATTCTTCGTTCTTGCGAAGAAAGGTGATCCGAATCAGGATACAAATAGAAAATCTTGGATTGCAATGAGAAACGGCGTACTTGTACGTATGGTACAAGATTCGGCTACGTCGGCACATTCGCAAATTCTTGTTCCCAAGAGCATGAGAGTCCAAATATTGCAACATGCTCATGACTCGCAATGTGCTGGACATATGGGTTTTGCCCGTACGAAGTCGAGAGTCCTTGCGGCTTTCTTTTGGCCTTTTGTCAATAAGGACATTCGTATTTACTGCCGATCATGCAAGGTATGTCAGGAGGTCAAATCTAGAGGACCACGACATGCTGCGCCTATCCAGGCTGCTGACATTCCTATTCGGCCGTTTCAGAAAATGGCCATAGATATTATTGGCCCTTTTAAGGTCAAGTCGGCCAGAGGACATCAGTTTATCCTTACATGTGTCGATATGTGCACACGTTGGCCAGAGGCTATTCCTCTTAAGAGCATATCTACTACAGATATCGCAGATGCTCTTTGGTTGATATTTTCTCGCTTGGGGTTCCCCAGAGAAATATTGTCAGACCATGGCACTCAACTCATATCTGACACTATGTCACAGGTAATGTCTACCTTACATATTGAACGATCTCTCAGTAGTATCTACCATCCTATGTCTAATGGGTTAGTTGAGCGTCTGAATAGAACGCTCAAGACTTTGCTTGGTAAGATAACTGAAGATCATCCTCAAGATTGGGACAGGGTTTTACCCGCGGCTCTCTTTGCCTATAGAGAAGTCCCTAATGAACACACAGGATTTTCTCCCTTCGAACTTGTCTTTGGCGCGCGTCCACGCGGCTCTATGTCTTTATTACACGATCTCATCACTGCCGATGATATTAGCGATGAAACTCAATCCTCATATGAGTATGTCATTGCTCTTAGACAAAAGATCATTGAGGCATGTAAGCTAGCAACTGCTTCATCAGAAATCGCTAAAGAGAAGGCAAGGCAGTTTGCTAACAAGAATAGATGTCTACGACAACTTTGTCCAGGTGACAAAGCATTCGTCCTACTCCCCAGTAGGGAAAATAGACTTCTTATTGCATGGAAAGGTCCGTATGCAATAGTCTCTCGGATTTCCGATGTTGACTATGTGGTCGATATTGATGGAAAGCATAAAACTTTCCACATAAACATGCTTTCGGAATTTCACGAACGTCCGGACTATTTGCTGCCTATTTTCCAGGCAACGGATGATGCTCCTGCACCTCACGGTCATTATTCATCCCTGTCTGTCATTCAGGATGAGGAAGCTACCTTCTCTGATGTCAACCTTCCCCTTCCAGTGGTTCCATTACATTCCACGGAATCTTGGAAAAAAACGTTTCTGTTTCTCCTAATCTTTCTGGTGACGAACATCGACAAGTCTCGTCGATGTTACAAACATTTCAGGATGTTCTCACTGACATTCCTGGACACATAGATGTCATAGAACATGACATAATTCTTACCGACAATAATCCAATTAGGGTTAGGCCGTATCCTATTCCTATACACTTTCAGTCGCAAGTGGAAAAGGAATTGGATGAAATGATTCAATTAAATATAATTGAACCATCGACTTCACCATATTCTTCTTCCATGGTTATTGTCCGGAAGAAGGATAAGAACATACGAATTTGCGTTGATTATCGCAAATTGAATCAGGTCACAAAGTTCGACGCTGAACCGATGCCTTTGTTAGAAGATCTACTGATTAGACTTTCTAATTCTAGATTCTTCACTAAACTTGACTTGTCTAAAGGTTATTGGCAAGTGCCTTTAGCAGAGCATGCCAAACCTCTTACTGCTTTTTCTACACCTAGGGGTCTATTTCAATGGAATGTTATGCCTTTTTGTCTCATGAACGCCCCTGCCACTTTCGTTCGCATGATGCGTCGAATTCTGTCACATCGTTCGGATGTCATCGCATACTTAGATGACATCTGTCTCTTCAGTGATACCTGGGAAGATCACTATTTAGGGTTATATGACTTACTGTCCACTCTACGTGAGAATAATTTGACAGCAAAACCTTCTAAAGCTTTTGTTGGTTTTGGTGAAATCTCTTTCCTGGGTCATCGTGTTGGTCATGGTCTCTTGAAGACAGAAGACCACAATACTTCCAAAATACTGAACATCTCTGTTCCTAAAACGAAGAAACAAGTTAGGAGTCTCTTAGGTTTAATTCAATTTTATGGGAGCTTTATTCCAAATTTATCTTCGATCATGGCACCTCTATCAACATTGTTGAAGAAAGGTTCGCCTAATCTGGTCCGTTGGTCTGAAGAATGCCAATCTTCACTAGACCAAATCAAGAATATATTTTCTTCTCCTCCCATCTTAAGATTACCTACTCTTGATAGGACTTTTGTTCTTCGGAGTGATGCTTCATCCACTGGGATTGAAGCAGCACTGATGCAAGAATATGCAAATACTCTGCATCCTGTTATGTACATTTCTAGAAAACTAAATGCGGCAGAGAGGAACTACTCGGTTTTAGACCGTGAGTTGTTAGCGATGGTTTGGTCAATTCTAAAGCTACAAAGATTCCTCCTGGGCGCACATTTCATTCTAGAGACTGATCAGAAAGCTCTTACAGCTATTCAGACTAAGAATTTGAAGAGTTCGAGATCCACTCGATATGCTATAGCTCTTCAACCTTTTCACTTCACGGTACGAGCTATCCGTGGTGCGGATAATGTGATGGCTGACATTTTGTCTAGATGCCCACATGACTCCAACTAATACTTCTGTCCTATATTTCCATATATTACAGAGTCATAACACACCTATATTTCTACAATAGATTAGCACATCTGTACTTACTTTATATGTACACACTATCGTGCTTTGTTGTCATCTTCTTCTGTTCGTTTTTTAAGATGATAGAGGAGGACTGAGTAGTTAATATAAGGGCCGTTAGTTTACTAAACAGCCACAATTATTAATAACGTATTGTACCTTATGAAGCATATTAGTTATTAATTAGCATTATATTGCTTGTACTTTCTCAGAATGTCATTGTTGAGCTGAGGACTTACCTTACGAGTTCTAGATTGTGTACTTACCCTCGGAATACCAGAGCATATGTCCTGGATCGTCATGTAGTTTAACTTTACTATGTACTTATGTCATTACATGTCAAAGAATGTACTATTTAAATTTTCCTATCAGATTTGTACATCCATTTTTAAAGACAATATTAGAGTATGCTGTTTAATGATGATTATAGTAACTTGCATACGTATATTGTGTTTACATGCTAACGTGATGTGTGTTGGTGACACCTCCCCGATGTGAATATTTTTTGAGACATATTTATTTTTTTGTTGAGGTATATCCTCACCAGACACTCTATAATTAGCCTATTGTTTGGCAATTTAGTTAATTATCAGCGCATAATTCGTGCGTTTTGAGCCGCTTATCGCTTGCTCTTTGATATTGAAAAAAAATATGTTCCACATTTTTTTTTTATCGGGAGGAGGTGGTGATATGTTGCGTGATAAATTCTCGCAACATCGTTTTATTTCAATATCTGTTTTATAACGCAAGGGCAACAACTGCTTGGAATTTATAGTCACTTTTCTCGGTAAGCATTTGTCTTCTCGCGTTGGTATCGAATGCAGTTAAGTTTGAGCTGTGGTCGTTTTGCGCTGGACTGCGCATGACTTGTCTTGCTTCTTTGTCGATCGGTTTCCGCCCCCCACTAGTGGGAGTGAGCGATTTGGAATGGCGAAAGAGATGCCTCGTTGAAGAGGGGATCTCCGCTATTTTTTGTTCTGTCAGGGATGTGTAGTCCTCTTAATGGATATTTCGTTTATTCGAGATAATACCTCTAGTGTTTCCCACATGTCGGGAGGCGTGATATTTCTGTGTATTTCATGAAAGCAAGGTAAATTGACTCTTTCATTAACTCTATTGATTTTGGGTCGTGAGCGATTTCGATTCATAGCCTGTCTGCGAAAGTCGTCGTCACGAGATGTTTTTTCCCAGCTCACATGTCGCTGCATTGTACTGCATCGGTTGATGCAGGTACCAAGGACCATTACTTGCTACTCTGTTAAATGAACTAGGTTTGGAAAACCTTTATTATCTAGAGGATATTTTTGAGGACATTATTTATACTTCGGCAGACGTGTCTGTCTTGCTGAAGTCAAACTAAGGAGAGTGAACTGATCTCATACATCTGGTTATCTCCTGGCTGTTATAGAAAAGGATGGAGTTGTTCACCTGACTACATTTACAGCACTTTGAAATATAACATGCATCTGACTCATCATTGTAATGCTGTCTACCGTTTATTGCTGTATTGAATGTTGCTGTGATAATGACTGTTTGATGTGCCTACACATTTGCGTAACCATTTTGTCACTGTGGCGTCCACAATAAATAATGAAGAAAAACGTCAACGGCTGTTTCAAGACTCATTGACTTTATACGTCGTGAGTTTACTGACGTCCTATGTGGATTGCCCTGTTATTGCTGCATGAACATTGTTTTGACTGAACACATCTACACACTACACAAAACCAGACATGCGGATGCCATCCATCATCATATGGCATCACGCATCAGGCACTAGAGAGAGAAGTCTGGAGTAACGTTTCTGCTGTTACTACTGTATATTGTAATTTGTTAAATGTTGTATATCATTGGGGATTGGAATTCTTAGGTGAAATTACTTTCTCTCTTAGAACATTGTTATTTATTAAATTTTGTTTAGCACACAGAAAAAGGAAAGCACTGGAGTGAAATTGCTGCCTTTCTCAGAATATTGAAACTTGTCAAAATTGGCATTGCGCGGGGGGGCGGGGGGGGGGGGGGGGGGGGGGGGTGTGCAATAAAATGAACATTTATCCTAGTAAGTGGAGTACATAGTGGTGATGTTGACGAATATAAAACTGATACAATTTTGCTGCCGAACTCCGCCTAGGAGGGCGACCTGCATGGAGGCCGTAAGGAAGCAGCCCCTCCACCGTGCAAAGGCACAACAGGCGAATCACCTGGTAGCTTTAAACTTTTGATTACGAGAACTACAAGAGAGAAAACCGGACTGATTCTAAAGGCGACAAACTGGAACGGACTACGGACGAAGCCGATAGGATAGTCTGGCGCTCTCTCTCCCAAACATCTACACCTCACGGTAGAAGGGGAACGACTAAATAAGTAAGAACTTCTCTCGTTCACGTCGTAAGAGTAATATGACGTTTATGCATGGGACTGGCAACCTTATCATGCACAATAATGTATTACAATAACTATCACCACTGGAGCACATTCATGCTGTAGTGTAAACTTGCTATAAGGTCCTGCTGCAATTTTTGCTCTGTGTTACTAAGTGAGCGAAAATGGAAATTGTGATAATACTGAGAATATAATTTTATGTCAGATTCCTGTCCAATTTAAGCTGGTAAAAACAGATTAGTCAAACTTTCCTCTTATCTCGATAGATTTCCCCAAGATATTTATCATGCTAATGTGTGAACCAGAAACTGTGGCGCCATCTGCAGAATCATCATTTTCATCTTCGATTTCATTCCTTATAGAGCATAGAACCATCACTACAGCTGATCACCTTATGGAGCACAGAACTTTTTAGGTCGCCCCTGAACCGGCATTTTTAGATTCCCCCCCCCCATTTCATGTCGCCCCTGAACCGGCATTACCAAATGAGGCCCTGTAAGGGATATTTTCTAACACAAACCGTATTGTTTAATTTGGGACCGGTATTCGGAAGAGTGCCAAAGAATCTATTACGCCATGCTCCGCGCTTCGCTCTCTGTTTTACATGGGGCTTAATTGCCAGATGGCTCACGTGTTAATTGCACTGGTGAATCCTTCGTTCATGTAGCAAAAAATATAAACTAGATGGGGAGGGGCAAAAGTGGATGATTACTGCTGCACTATTTCCATCTGTGACAATCATCTCCAGAGGATTGAAGAACTTTAATATGAAGAATCAATGCCCCACTGGAAACAAAGAATATTAATCAATAATTGAAGATAAAATTATCTCAGAAAGCGAGGAAAAAAAAAGCCACGGCTTCTAGGGCTCGGTAAAATAAGGTCATGTGTATGTAATAATTATAAATAATTTTGTTTAACACGTGGCAATGCAGGTTTAACGAAATTATGGTGATGAAATATAGAGCAGAATCGCTGATTTGTTACCTCCAATCGTCACGTGGATATAAGTGGCCAAAGTCGCGTGGCTTTTTAACACACATCCTTGAATTTTCTGTTTTCAGTTTCGAAATTCATAAACAGCCGGGAATTGAACGAGTGTCCCACTCCTCATTTTAATTTTCTTAGTTAAGAAATATCCTGGTCAAAGGTTGTGCGTTGGCAAATAATGAACGTCCGCACCAAATAAGGTCGTTATTAAGTACAGTGTACTCCCGTTTTTCACGTGACACGAGATTGTGTTATTTCCGTTGTCTTGTAGTTTTCTTGCATGAAAGCAAATTATCTGTTTAGTGATAGGGAACTCTATACAGGGCATTTTTTTTTTTTTTTTTTAATCCAGCGGCACTTGGGCTTTCAGCCCTTCGGCCCAATGACATGTCATTGCGAGGCTGGGGAACCTGAGGACTTTCCTTCCAACCCGGTCAGGAGCTTCGCTCCTTCCCATCCACAGAGGGTTTATCACAGGAGCCGTTCAGGCTATTCAGTCAAATTTCCGGCCGTAAACATTTCTTCAAACGCCGACGCCCGGGTTTGAACCATGAACACCTGGTCGCCAGTACAACGCCGAAGCCATTACACCAGCGCGGCTCCCATACAGGGCATTAAAACAGGTTATCTGATCATACGAATATCGCAGTCAACATATAAACACCAAGCGTGACTGAGTACGCCTGAGGAAAGGAACATTCCCCCACGTTCCATTCCTCCGAATGTCGTCTAGCAAACAAACACAACCTTGTGATCACGCATGACTAGCTTAACCTCAAAAACAAGGCTCCTCCTCGCCTCCCCCTTCTCTACGAATTGAAACATTTGAAATGTTACGCACATTTTTAAATTACTGCCAATAAAGTACATAATGTAAAAGTGCATCATCAAACAAATTTACAAGAATATTTAAAAAGAGAAAACAGGACGCATAATTAATGAAGAGATTTAAAAGCTGGATCACTGGCAGATCTAAGATGGGACCTTCTCGTCTTACACGAAATGTTATTTAGCCAATTGGTCTATAGTCATGCTTACAACGTTGTTGTTGTGACTATCACTTGCAGCACTGATTGTCTGGCATAGATGATTGTAGCAAGTTTAATTTGCTGGGGGGGTTATGATGTTATACCTAAAAGGAAAGAAATCTGTGTCTGTGTTAACCGTGTGAGGTCAAGCACATGTAGGCCCCTGACTCTAAAAGATGATGATGAGGTATTTGCAGGGTACCTAACGCTACCTCCCTAGATCTCACACGGTCACTATTTTGGCTCTAGTGTCTGGTGTATGATGTACCTAATGTCTAGGGGAGAAATGAAAATGATGGTACATAAACACAAAACACTTTAACTCACTATAAGGAAATGAATAAAACAGTGGTTAAGGTTTTTCTTTAAAATTGAATATTTTCTTTTTACAATTTAATCTGCCTGTCCCGCCATCTCTTTTGGACAGGTCTTTGAAAATGAGGAAAAGATAGTTTACATAAAAAGGATTAACTAAAATGTGTGGACACTTTGTCCAATAAGTATAAAGTCACTCTATCTCTCCTGTTGGTGTATTCACAGATTGCAACTTTATTATCTAATAGTGTTTGTCATTTGTTTGGAGGGGCTGTAGTTTCATCACACCCCATAAAATCCTGGGTATGATTGGAAATACCAAAGTTTATTGTAACTGAAGTGTCAGATATACCCAGATGCTAACACATCACCTGGGATTCTTTGTAGAAGGATAATTCAGTATGCAGTTGCAGAAAATATAGATATATGTGTACACACAAGCTCCTCCAGCTATCTGCTGACAGCATAAACGTTTTACCGGAGACTTGTTGGCGTTACACTCACTCATCGGGTTTCCTGTCACCGGCTGGTAACAGGAAATAAAACCTCTGCAAAAGACACCAACGGGCTGATCACCCGTTTGCCAGTCACTTTGATTACGGAAACAACAGCAAACGGATTGATTTGTCGTTGCCCTAAAGACGTCATTAGGCGTGATGGGAACAACGGCAAGGAAAATCTATTCGCTGTTGCCCTTAAGACGCCACTAGGCGTAATGGCCACTGACTGCTTTGCCGGTCGTTGGCTAAGGACGGAAGAAGAAGAAGAAGAAGAAGAAGAATAAAAAGACACCCTCGCCTTTTTATATCTGATCACACTTTATTATTATTATTTACATATGGTGGTATGGGGTCAGCCTCGCGTGAATACAGGTGCACTCGCCCCTAATTTTATATGACTCACACCTTGCTGTGATCACACCTCAGGTCTCTATGGCAGATACGCCACTGTACTTTTACATAGTTTTCCTCAATACAATAACGTGGAGGAACCACATTTCCTTTTGTATTATTTGCTCTTCTTTTTTTATTATAAACGCTCCAGGCATGTTGAACAATGTTCATGGAACACGGAGGCTTACTAACATATTCTAATACAATAATATTAAAACAAAATCATGACAATATACAACAGTTACATACAGTTCAATGTGAGGACTCAACAATGTCTTCTCCCGGCATGTCCTTCACTTTTCCCAATAGCAGTATCTAACTTTGGCAGTTGTAATAAACATATTAATACATAAAGCATTCTTACCACAATTTCACAGAAATATATAACAAATAACGCTGACTTGCAAAGAATGGCCTCAGTTTTTCTCTGCCCTGCCCAGACTGCGAATTAATTCTTTATTTTATAAATTAACACAGCTGATCTCAGCGTATTTGATAGAAAAAGTTTTTTGTCAACTGGCGATGAGCATTGAAAGCTTTTTGCTAATATCTATTAGTACTGGCCAATGGAAAAACTTGCGACTACCAGAATTCAAATGTAGTTTTTGAAAAACAAAAACAAAATTCCAAACAAACTCTGTGTCTGGTAGTCGATTGGTCCGTCTGCGTTAGTTATGCCCAATAGAAAAAGATGTTTCGTTTTTAGTTACATTTTTCCTATCTCTCCCCTTTCACTCCTATACCAACTAATAGAATTTGAATTACTACCATGCCTCTTTTTTTTTTAAACTAGCGTCCCCACTAACATTATGTATAACGAGCAAGAACAACAGTCTGTCTGGTCAAGCATCCGTAGACATTTAGTATTTTCTCAATAACTTGGTTAATACTTGGATTACCATATTTTTTAAAACACATTTTTGCTCAGGGGACTCTAAGCTATACTACCATATGATTTTTATGGTTGTCGCAGTAGTATAACTGATATTTTAATCATACTTATTTCTGCTGAATTAAGGTATTATTAACTTTAGACAGACGCTACACTTGCTTCCGATTATTACTAATAATTCTATGAAGTATTGTAATAATAACCACTGATCAATTTACTGAGGCTCGAGGTAATACTATTAAGTCTACTGACGTAATGTATCCCTTTACAGATGCTAGTATAATTGATAGTTTAATAATATACTTATTTCTACTGAATTAAGATATTATTAACTTGAGCCAGACTCAAGTATACTTTATTTATTTTTAACCCTGTGTATACTCTTATTTCTTCTGAAGTAAGGTATTACAATTGCAGCCAGTCTTTCACACACAATCATCAACTTGTACACTTAGTTATCTTAAGCCACTAATTAACTTATTGAACTTAATTAATCTAAGTAACTTAATTAATTAATTAATTAATTCCAGGACCATTCAGATTTCACTTTCCTTATTCTACTGTGTAATTCCACAATTCTGTTCAGAAAATATAAGAAGTTTCGTTGTCTAGGGATAATTATAATGATTCTACTCCAAGTATTGATAGACTACTAGTTTAAGATTCAACAATTCTTCTGCAGATAGGTCACCAAAGGTAAGATTCCGGACTGAGCCTCCAATTTATCGCAGATATAGTTGATGGTGCACTCCAATTGACGTTGAATGAGAATTCAATTGTCGCATAAAGAGTTTTGTATAGTAAGGAAGATGTGTAGAAAGCACATAGACCTTTAGACACTAGTTTTCACAGATGTGAGCTAGTGTTGAGGGAAAGAGTTAACAGAAGGGCACAGATTGGTGTCAGTGATTCTCTCACCTTTCAGACTACCAAATCTTGTATTTTTCTGGCGACGACTAACTCTTTCTTACTCTAATCTTTTTGAAGATGAACTAGTAGTAACAAGTAATGCAAAGAGGGTTGAGAATGTTTTTCTGAACAGAACATACAATCTACTAAGTCAAACTCAGAATGATGGTGAGTTACAGAATGTACATAATTACTTTAATTACAGTAGAAAATAAAATCAATGTAGACATGTATTTTGAAAAGAAATACTAGGAAATTTAGAACTGTCAGTGTCTGTGGTTCAGATAAGAATAAGAGGCTATTTTCCTCACTGACGAAAGTTTATTCCTACGGCTATTTCTTGGATAAATGAACTCTGATTTTGGTCTGGGTTTTACGTAGACTTATCTGCTTGGACTTCTCCTGGGCGTCACAGTAGGTAGGGATTACCAACTGGAGAATTTAATTCAGTTGAGCTACAGTCCAAGAGATGACTAGGCTGTTCGTTCACCTGGTTGTGAAGTTGCGTTATGCTGTTCAGGCGCTGACGAGGTATTGACTGCTTAAATAGGTAGACTGCTCAGGGTTGCTGACTTGTGAACACCGCTAGATGGTTTGAGACGTAAGCACTAGTTCTCTCCGTAGCATAGAGCAACTAGGCGGATTACTCGCAACAATTTACAGCAATCAAAATCCAGAAACTGGCTAGGATTCTGCAACTGGGCTGTGGAAGACAATACAGGCAATCAATCTTCTGTTTGTTTTTACAGATATATTAACTACAGCCACTCAGGACATTTCGTCTCAGAATGGTGCCTAATAATATATTTACCTGAAACCGTAACGTCAGTCTTCCTTAAAGGCGACTGTCCATTTGTTTACAAATTCCTGTCTAGCGGTAGTCTCACACTGGTCAGGTCAGTCAGGTCAACCTTTGTTACAAGCAGACGGCTGGCCGTGTGCGTCCATGCGTGACTGCATTGGAGGAATGCTATTTCATTCACTCGTTCCTTGAACAACATGGTTCTTCTCTCGTTCACAACAGCTTTCTTCATCACTTTCCTGATACAATTAGCTTGTAGTACTTTCTCATATCAGCCAGTACTTACATCATTATAATGCATCAATAACATTCATAATTGTAGTGAAATTGACAGAGATACAACGGTAAAATCCCTCCAAAGATAACATTTAAGGATAAAAACATAATGCGTAGGCTGCGAATAGTACATGATCGCCTAGACCGCGGGTCATCATCCTCCATAATAATTGACTTGCTAAACAGGAAGGGAACGGCGGATCAAAAAGGAAAAAAATATGACTGGAAAGATTGCATGAGACTAGAAAGGCTAAGGAGACGCAATTGGGGGGGGAAACGGAGAAAAGTCACGTTTCCCAAGTTGACATAAAAAGTAAGCAACTCGACAGAAGGGACCTTAGATATAATACGCCACAGTCATTTATTGGACGCTTTTGCAATACCAAGCCCTTGATTTGAATTCAGCGGCTAAAACGCAGATGTTTGGAATATTACAAAATTTAAAAAGTACTTTTTTCTTAATATTAATGTTAGGAATATAAAAATTAGCTGGCCGGATGGCCTATTCTGAGCAGTGAACTAATATGTTCTTACTTTTACAGACGGATAGATAATATTGAAGATAATGACAAAAGACAGTGTTGTTCACATCATCGACAGACTGTATTGAATCTAAAAGTGTCGCTAATTGCACAAAAAAACACGACCTCGAAACGCAGGTGTTCAAATCTACGTAGTATGGAAGAGAAGGGATATTTGTGGTGGCTGTGTCTAAAAATAACTTTTAACGACAAAATTTTGGAGGGGAGAGAAAGGTTGGTTCAAAAATCGAGTACATTTTGTAGAAACACAAGTAGAGACGGACAGACTAACAGATAACCATCCATACTTGACTGAAGCATGACTGAAATGACTTTATGGTAGGAAATTTGAATTTAAAAATAAACCTAGGCAGTGATTGGCCACAGACAATCATATCATTAGCGCTCAGACGCGAAAGTGGGGCCATTCTTCAATAGTTGTTCAGTGATAGACACAGATTTTAAAGTGTGGTGATTTCCATATGAAAGAAAGTGTAATAAATTTAGGGACGCCATACTATAGCCAGCAGCTCAGCTGAGTTTTGCTAGCAATTCTGTGTTATTTATTCATAATCTGGTAAGATTGAAATTATTTCCTTATATATTTTGAATATTGTTTCAGGTTCGAGTGATTTGATACTGCCATATCGAAATCTAGCCTTACAAACAAGTAGGGATTTGCTCTAGACCCCCCGCCCTAGTCAGGGTCTAGGGACCAACAATGTACATAAACTCCAGCAAGGGTTAAGCAAGACAGATCAAGTGTTGGGAATAATGAAACATATTACCTATCCTCTTTTAGGGCAGACAACTAATAAATATTTTTCAGAATCTATGGTCTGGGAGGATCTATCTGATGTAAAACCACCATGGTAAATGTGCTGTTTGGTCAGAGAGATCTGACCTGTCTGTATGATGTGGTTGTTGTGTCAGTGTTGTGTCCAGACGTGGGTAGAGAATAGATTTTGACACATGGCCCATACTTTGATTGCAGAGCTGCGAGTTTCTGTTGTCAACCAAGCAGTGACTATTCAGTTGGTGACTTTACTCGAGTGTATCTGTGCAGTACTTGTGACAGAGACCACCATTATTGCCCGCCAGCACAGAGAGGTGGGACCACCAGATTTCAGCACCAGAGCTACAACTAAAAGATGAGTGAGACTCTGGTCTGCTGGACATTCACCAACCCCGTTTAGTTACTAATACCCTCATAAAAATTCCCACCATTTTCTGGACACTGTGTAGTCAATATAGACAGGTGTGATGAGGCCACCCCAACAGCACAAACATTAACTATCCTCCCAAGTAGATGACTACTAGAACATTTTAATAAAACTACTAGTATAGTACATATATATGTACACTATTGCATTTATGATATAATATTCCATGCATTTCTTTCATAATCTCTAAATCCTTTTAAGTTCTGGTCAACCTAAAAAATTGATCCAGAACAAAATAAATGTAATATAATTTTATCAAAAATTTTACACACGTGAGTTAGTTCAGTGTATTTTAACATTTATTAATATTATTAGTCTTGTTAAATATCTGTGGGTATATCTATAACCTATTACACCACACTACATATCATAACCCTAGACACTTTACGTAGCCACATTCATTAAAAAAAATTAAGTGTGAGGTCGTAGTGGTAGCAAGAAAGGCCTTCTGACAATTCTCAACTACATTTTATCTCAGGAGCCTTCACAGCTGGCCTCATACAATTACATTTAGTAATATCAACATCATACAATACCATCAACACCACTACATAAATTGGGGTCTTGTCCAGGGATAATTAGCCCAACAGTAATATTAGGATCTCCTGGTTGGAGAAATAAAAGTAGGGAAATAAATTGTAAAATTCCCTTTAACATTAAAAGTGTCCCTGCAGATAAAAGTTGGTGAATCTTCACAGCCAGTAATAATTAATTAGTTAACTGGTTAGTTAGAATTAGTTAGACTATAGTCATAAGAAGTACTTAGTGTATTTACTGGTTAGAGATTTAGCTTGTATATTATTATATTGTCTAAAAAGTATGGCGGAGCTGGCAAAATTTAGATCAGCTGCTGTGCTCACCGCGAAGGAGATGGGAATGGATGGTCAAATTTTAATTCAATACGTAACGGCTGAATGTGATAAATATATTGAACGGGAAGAAAGGAGGTTAGCTGAAGAGAAGAGGTTAGAGGCTGATAGAGAAATTAAGAGGCTGCAGATTGAGGCAGAAGAAAAACGACAGCAAAGGGAGGCAGAAGAAAAAAGATTGACTGCCGAAAGGGAGGCAGAAGAAAAAAGATTGACTGCCGAAAGGGAGGCAGAAGATAGAAGGTTGCAAAGGGAGCACGAATTACGACTAAGGGAGCTGGAATTACAAGGCCCGGCTCCTGAAAATGGTGCCAGCCCTTTTGCCTCAGATGCTACGCCCAGTCTGGGAGCCTCAAACTCAGCTATGGGGTTTCATTTAGACCATTTTGTTGAAAAAGACGATGACATAGAGGGGTACCTAGGACGTTTTGAGTTATTAGCTACTACATATGGGTTAGAGAGAGAGAGGTGGAGCTTAAAGCTATCACAGGGATTGAGAGGTACTTCTTATGAAGTATTTGCCAAAATGAACAGGGAAGACCAAGACAATTATGACATGTTAAAGCAGGCTTTGTTATTAAGGTACGAGAAGAATGGTGAATTTTATCGTAAGAAATTTAGAAATGCCAAACTGTTGTCTGGGGAGACCTACCACCAATTCTCTGCCAGACTAGAAACCTATTTGGAGAAATGGACGGCTCTGGGGAAGACCCAAGATCTTAAGGAAATGATCATGATTGAGCAATTGAGAGAGTCCATGGCTCCAGACATGAGAAAATTTCTCATGGAACAAGGTGCAGAGAAGTTGTGGGAAATTTTAAATGTTGCTGAGAGGTATCAGGCAGCTCAGGCAGAGGTAAGTGGTGCTAAAAAGAAGCACATAGACAATTTTAAAGCTCCACAGCAATTTAATAAATTTGATAATAGAGAGCAGGGAAATAAAGGTAGGACAAACTTTGAGCGGCCAAGAAATGACTATCGCGACAGAAACTCACAGTTCAATGACCAAAAGTTCAATGAAAGAAAACCGTTGAACCAAGGGAAAAGATGGTGTAAATGGTGCAAGAGGGATAACCATAACACCGAATTTTGTAGAAGGAAACCTTCAAACATTGCTGCAATGAAGTCGGGGACGCAAAGATTAAAGGTTAATCCTAAGGAGCAACAGGAACCTTATCACCCCCCCAGTTTGTGAGGATGTTATTTGTAATGGGGTCACCATAAGGTGCCTTTATGATACAGGTTTGGATTATGATTCAGTTGTGAAGTCTAGCCTAGTGGATCCAAGTCAGTATACCACAGAAACAGTGGAAATACAAGGGGCGACTAAGGACATACCACTCATGACACTTCCCATCGCAAGGATAACGGTGAAAACTCGCTATGTGGAAGGAGAAATCAGAGCAGCAGTGATAGATGAACCAATCTACCCTCTGATATTGGGGTGTAGATACGTCTTCTTGGGGAACCCCGAGAAACCTGTGATCATGGCGACAGTGCAGACCAGGTCACAGAAGAAGGAGGAAGAAGGTGAACCTATAAATGCTCATCCAGAGGAGATGAGGAAGGCGCAGGCTGAGGATAGGACACTCAAGCCCTGTTTTAAAAAATTGCCCAAATGCCACACACCTCCGAGCAAAGGGGAATATTTCATGAAGAACAAACTCTTATACAGGAAGACAGGAACTAGATCCACTGGTCACGGACAGTTAGTTCTTCCCAAGATATATAGGGCAAACTTAATAAGGAGCTTACATGTTGGAAAAGATGGTGACCATGAGAAAGTCGGTACCATCTGCCAAAAGATTGCTCGAAAATACTATTGGCCCGACGTAAATGTCGATGTTGAAAACTTTGTAGAAGCATGTGGCGTATTTCATGAGGGAACACCCACAAAGGGAAAATATGTGCAGGACCTAGAAACGCCACGGGGCAACTTTAGGCCTGAAAGGAAAACTAATTATACTCGGGTAGACAAAGTGGAATGGGAGCCCCCTTTTCACACCCAGTCTTCACTTGAATGGATTAACATGGCCACTATGCGAAGAGTACAAAGAAGAAATTTTACCCAGGATAGGATGACAATCCCTCGGTCAGACTTATATAAACTGGAAGAACAGACAAGAGAGCGAAGATCTCTCATAAGCAATCTAAAGTGGGGAGACAAACCCCAGAAAAAAATTGGTAGTGGTCGATTTGTGAGTGATGATTCTAGGAAGAAAAGTCCTCACTATGGGGCTTCTAATGGACGGGACCTGACGGGTTCCAGGAAAACTACGTATGATAAATTAAAGATCCAGATGTAGCCCTATTAAGGACCTGGACAGATGAGAAGGCGGAAGAGACTGTTACCTCATCGTATCAATATGTGAACGAACTGACCACTCGTTTGAAAGCTGGATGGAAACTGGCAAATGATAATTTGAAACAAGCCAGGAAGAAACATGCAGCATATTTTAATAGGAAGGCAAAGGACAGGGAACTGGCAGTCGGAGAGAAGGTGCTGCTTCTACTACCCGGAAGCCAGAATAAATTACAAATTGGTTGGCAAGGTCCATATACGGTTCTAGAGAAGGTGTCTAGAACAAACTATAAAATTGACAAAAAGGGGAAGGAAAAAGTTTATCATGTAAACCTGTTAAAGAAGTATCTGGACAGACCACTCCAGGAAAGCACCCCCTTATTGACCTTGGCTATTGCAACCCAGATGCAAAAAGAACCACTCACCTCACATGAATACCCATTACATCCTTGTGAAACAGCAGCACAGGTAAAAGTCAGTAAGCACCTGACTAAAAACCAGAGGGAGAGAGTTCAACAGGTTCTGGAGGAACATACAGATGTATTAACAGATAAACCAGGCCATACAAATTTGCTACAGTATGACATGAAACTGGTAGACTCAAACCCAATCTGTATGAGAGCCTATTCTATTCCGTTCGCGAAGGAGAAGGCATTGAAGGAAGAAATAGAGTATTTGTTGAAGGAGGGGATTATTTCGCACAGTGAATCATCTTTTAGTTCTAGTGTCGTTTTGTTGAGAAAACCGTCTGGGGAACACAGACTGTGCATAGATTACAGGAAACTGAATGCTGTCACAGAAGGACAAGTGGATCCATTACCAGACACAAAACAGTTATTTGCCAGACTGAACAAGGCAAAATACTTTTCAAAGGTGGATCTTAGTAAAGGCTATTACCAGATCCCAGTGAAACCTGAAGTGAGACCTTATTTGGCTTTTAGCACTTCGGATGGACATTATGAATTCAATATGCTACCATTCGGACTGAAAAATGCTCCGAGTGTGTTTTCAAGGATGATGCGCAAATTGTTGGATCCCCTGAATAACCCATGTATCACGAATTTCATGGATGATATTCTCGTCGCCACAGAGACATTTGAAGAACACATTGAAGCTCTGGAGATGTTGTTTGATAGACTTCGGGAGGCGAACTTAACTGCTAGGCCAACAAAATGTTGTATTGGATGCAAGGAGTTGGAATTCTTGGGACACACTGTATATCAGGGTAATATGACCCCTGATCCTAAGAATTTGGAAAAACTGCAGAGAGCACCTAGGCCACAAACAAAAAAGGACGTGCGATCATTCGTGTCGTTATGCGGATTTTATCAGAAATACATCAAAAATTTTAACGCTATTTGTGCTCCTCTGACTGATCTGACTCGCAAGGGACTTCCAGATAAAATTATTTGGACTGCACAATGTGAACTAGCGTTCCAAGAGTTAAAGGAAAAACTCACTAGCAAGCCTATTCTCAAACTGCCTGATTTGACACAGGACTTTGTCTTAAGAACCGATGCAAGTAATGTAGGACTAGGAGGGGCTTTGTTGCAAAGATCAGCTTCACCTGATGGGGAACTGAAACCAGTCGCTTATGCAAGCCGCAAATTGAATAAGGCGGAACAAGGATACTCCACAAGCGAAAAGGAATGTTTAGCATTAATCTGGGCAATAAAGAAGTTTCAAATCTATCTGTATGGTAGGACATTTGTGGTGGAGACGGACCATCAGCCTCTCGTGTTCTTGTCTCAGGCTAAGCATGGAAACGCAAGATTGCTGAGGTGGTCTTTATTGCTTCAACCTTATCAGTTCAGTATCCAATATATCCCAGGATGTGTAGTGAAATTGACAGAGATACAACGGTAAAATCCCTCCAAAGATAACATTTAAGGATAAAAACATAATGCGTAGGCTGCGAATAGTACATGATCGCCTAGACCGCGGGTCATCATCCTCCATAATAATTGACTTGCTAAACAGGAAGGGAACGGCGGATCAAAAAGGAAAAAAATATGACTGGAAAGATTGCGTGAGACTAGAAAGGCTAAGGAGACGCAATTGGGGGGGAAACGGAGAAAAGTCACGTTTCCCAAGTTGACATAAAAAGTAAGCAACTCGACAGAAGGGACCTTAGATATAATACGCCACAGTCATTTATTGGACGCTTTTGCAATACCAAGCCCTTGATTTGAATTCAGCGGCTAAAACGCAGATGTTTGGAATATTACAAAATTTAAAAAGTACTTTTTTCTTAATATTAATGTTAGGAATATAAAAATTAGCTGGCCGGATGGCCTATTCTGAGCAGTGAACTAATATGTTCTTACTTTTACAGACGGATAGATAATATTGAAGATAATGACAAAAGACAGTGTTGTTCACATCATCGACAGACTGTATTGAATCTAAAAGTGTCGCTAATTGCACAAAAAAACACGACCTCGAAACGCAGGTGTTCAAATCTACGTAGTATGGAAGAGAAGGGATATTTGTGGTGGCTGTGTCTAAAAATAACTTTTAACGACAAAATTTTGGAGGGGAGAGAAAGGTTGGTTCAAAAATCGAGTACATTTTGTAGAAACACAAGTAGAGACGGACAGACTAACAGATAACCATCCATACTTGACTGAAGCATGACTGAAATGACTTTATGGTAGGAAATTTGAATTTAAAATAAACCTAGGTAGTGATTGGCCACAGACAATCATATCATTAGCGCTCAGACGCGAAAGTGGGGCCATTCTTCAATAGTTGTTCAGTGATAGACACAGATTTTAAAGTGTGGTGATTTCCATATGAAAGAAAGTGTAATAAATTTAGGGACGCCATACTATAGCCAGCAGCTCAGCTGAGTTTTGCTAGCAATTCTGTGTTATTTATTCATAATCTGGTAAGATTGAAATTATTTCCTTATATATTTTGAATATTGTTTAAGGTTCGAGTGATTTGATACTGCCATATCGAAATCTAGCCTTACAAACAAGTAGGGATTTGCTCTAGACCCCCCGCCCTAGTCAGGGTCTAGGGACCAACAATGTACATAAACTCCAGCAAGGGTTAAGCAAGACAGATCAAGTGTTGGGAATAATGAAACATATTACCTATCCTCTTTTAGGGCTGACAACTAATAAATATTTTTCAGAATCTATGGTCTGGGAGGATCTATCTGATGTAAAACCACCATGGTAAATGTGCTGTTTGGTCAGAGAGATCTGACCTGTCTGTATGATGTGGTTGTTGTGTCAGTGTTGTGTCCAGACGTGGGTAGAGAATAGATTTTGACACATGGCCCATACTTTGATTGCAGAGCTGCGAGTTTCTGTTGTCAACCAAGCAGTGACTATTCAGTTGGTGACTTTACTCGAGTGTATCTGTGCAGTACTTGTGACAGAGACCACCATTATTGCCCGCCAGCACAGAGAGGTGGGACCACCAGATTTCAGCACCAGAGCTACAACTAAAAGATGAGCGAGCCTCTGGTCTGCTGGACATTCACCAACCCCGTTTAGTTTACTAATACCCTCATAAAAATTCCCACCATTTTCTGGACACTGTGTAGTCAATATAGACAGGTGTGATGAGGCCACCCCAACAGCACAAACATTAACTATCCTCCCAAGTAGATGACTACTAGAACATTTTAATAAAACTACTAGTATAGTACATATATATGTACACTATTGCATTTATGATATAATATTCCATGCATTTCTTTCATAATCTCTAAATCCTTTTAAGTTCTGGTCAACCTAAAAAATTGATCCAGAACAAAATAAATGTAATATAATTTTATCAAAAATTTTACACACGTGAGTTAGTTCAGTGTATTTTAACATTTATTAATATTATTAGTCTTGTTAAATATCTGTGGGTATATCTATAACCTATTACACCACACTACATATCATAACCCTAGACACTTTACGTAGCCACATTCATTAAAAAAAATTAAGTGTGAGGTCGTAGTGGTAGCAAGAAAGGCCTTCTGACAATTCTCAACTACATTTTATCTCAGGAGCCTTCACAGCTGGCCTCATACAATTACATTTAGTAATATCAACATCATACAATACCATCAACACCACTACAATAATACATAAATGCAAATAGCTATCAATCTAATGTAAAGAGTTAAAACCACAATATTAAGTATTTCACACTTTACATCAATTAACTAATCCCTTAATATTAGAGTTAGCTAATTAAGCGAATACTGAGAGTTTGCTTACCGCTCAGGACTTATCCACAGCTTAAGAAATAGAACTTTAGTAGCGTTTACTCAATCAATCACATATACTTGTAGGTATGAGGTAAGTTGATGCTTCTATTCTATAACTTATAAGCGTGCGTTGTCTCCCAACGGTTAATCAGCAAGTGATCTTAAAACTCAGCATTCGTTCGCATGAAGTTAAAACATTTCCTGATTCCCACGCCAAGAGTTAATTATTTCCCGTCTCTCGTTTAGACACGTACGGTACCAAGATTTATCGTGGCGGTCTCCATTTGACCACTGAACACGGAAATTTAATACTCTGGGAACCACTGCAAAATCGACCAAGCTAATAAATCGTATAGACGTCCTTAAAGAAATCTCTTAAAGTGCCTTTGTTGAAGAAGATAGAATTTGGATAGTATGACAGGACTATTAGTGAAGACTAGAAAAACAGCTAAAGAAACGATCGCAGGTGCAAATATTTCCGTAGAGAAAACAGACAAAATGTGAAGGAATAGAAAAGTAAGGAATTTTAAAATAATCCAGACAAAATCATCGAGCACTCTGTGACAATGGTCAGTTTCAGTATGTTTAGATTTTCAATTTTGTCACTGTCAATCGTCAAATATAAATTTTACACAAGTCGGCCATCTTCCACCCTCATCTCTCTCTAGCATTTTTTTTTCAAATAACTAACTTGTTTGAGTGACGTCAGAAATACATTACTCGGCGAGAATTTAAACTGTCTGTGTGTATATATCATCGGGCCAATCCCACCGTGTGTCAAGCGAAGCGGGGTTTTGCGCGGCGGGTGTTAGAATTGGCGTTAATTATTACTGTTGTCTCGTGTTACACTACCAAATTTTGTAAGGATTACTACTAATTACAAGCGTTAAAGTTAAATATTACGTTAATTCAGACAGTAGTTTGGCGGCACACTTCCGTAAGATCGTTAATTATAAGTCTTGCCGCAGTCTCTATCAGATCGGGCAAAATGTTAAAAATGTACGTCACAAGGAAAGCGAGTAGGTTTAAACGGCGGGATCGGTTCTAAGCCTGTCCATGGCACAAAATTCAGCGCGATGCTGGCGTGTGAGATGATTATAGTCAGACACATACGGGCGGGGTTATTTATTATCATAGGACTAAAATCTTACTGAAATGAGCGATTATCTCGCAGATTTTACTACAATGATGTATCTCTAATTCTCAAAATACTTTGGCCAAAGCGATTACATTCTTTAAAAAATTCTTATGAATTAGGGAAACTGATTGTTGTTATAAATCTTCTGACTACTTAAGGAGCACGGGGTACCCAACATCAGGTGACCACTGTAGCGGGTAAATAGAAAATAATTCTTCCGTGGGTAAAGAAACAAGTTTTAGACTTTACTTGGTGATCAGCATACTGAAGGAGCAAGACGCACTTCTTAGTCTCGTAAAGAAAAACTTTGTATAGGGAGACTTGATTTTAACCAAACAAAGAGCCCTCAAGTTATTAACTACAGACTATAAATTCATGTGCGGGTATGTATTCGCTTTTCTAGTGTATAGGAAATTAGCTCAAATATATAGATTTGAAATATATTACTATCATGATGAAAGTCTAAGTGTAATATATTAACGGGTTTACGTTACTATGTATGTACGGTATCATAAATGATTACAAAAGTTCATTTATTTTCATTGCTTGTATTTTAAATGGATATTACTTTACAATGTTTTTATCATAAATAATTACAATGATCATCTTACTTTTCAAACGTGAATAATTTACCAGTAACATTACTGTATGAGCATAGTATTTTGAATGCTGGAAGGAATGAACGGTGAAAGGAAAGAAGGAGTTGACTGCGAGTACCAAACAAAATAAACCCTACATTCTGTAGCGGACCCTCATGTGACCTTTCCTTGGCTGACCGGGGCGGGAGAAGAACGGTGGTCTTTGTTATTGTATATGTACGCGGCCTGACCAGCTGAATTCATTCACAGCAGACAGGAATGTTTAACAATGGACTGACCTATTTTAGGAACGAGACGAACAGAAGCATGCATGAATACCAACAGGCCTACGCTGAGGACACTGCTTAAATTGTTACGGCAGTAATCTGCGCCAGGAGAGTAATTACACATGTATTTTTGTTTTGTCCAACAGATATATGCAGTGCAACCTGCCACGTCTTGTCTCTAATTGCTGAAAGGAGGTTACCTAGCCCTCCAGTGGCCATATAAGTCCTCCACCCATTATAACCCTCCATCCCACCTTTGAAAGCAAATTCGTTAGCTGTGGATATCAACTCCTCAATTGTGGATACGTTACACCAATCTTGGATTTATAAAATCGGGTGCAGATTCTGTGTCCTTTTTTTTGTGGATAACTAATTCGAGCACTGAAGTTAATTTCAAAGCATTGGATTACGTTATTTTTCCAAGAGAACACCAGGATATACGTTGTCTCCAACATTCACACCAAAGGAACAAAGAAACAAACATTCATTTTTCACCTAAACAGTATTTCACATATTTTCGGCAAAGCCCAGGATATTATCAAGTCTGTCGGGAACTTTACTATCACAATTCATTGAACATTTTTTGTGTCACTATTTGCGTAATGTTTTTCTTTTCTTCTTGAAAATCATCAAATTTGTGCGAGTTTGTTTTCTCGTGATAAACTTTTGTGCTGTAAAATCTTTCATTGATTTATTTACATTTCTAAATTGAAATAAATTGAGTTGGACTTGATAGGATTGTTCATTCTGTTCAGACTACTCAATCCATCTTTACTTCTTTACCCTACTATTTGTGAGTGACACTGTGTGTGCAAATGAGTAATATTGTCGCCAGAGAAAACAAGAAGAGCCGTGTGTGTGGTTTTCTTAGTGAATAACTCACTGACTCAGACTGTGATTTCTGTCTATCTCTCTTGCGCATCACTATCACGCGTCCGTGTGCACTATTGTCCTGCACCTTTCTGCAGGTGTCAAGCTTTCCCTACTGTTAATTAAATGTTCATGCGACACATGGAAATACTTTGAACGGAAAGCACAAGACAGGAAGGTTTGTCATAAATTAGTCGAAGACCTATGCTCCTTAGGGAGATGGGCGAATGAATATGAAAAAAAATCGATACCAATCTTACACGTCATAAGCAGACTCCATAAGGATATCTCCTTAGGGAGACAAAGGTAATGATTATGAAGATGTATGACTTGGGTTTTCCTGTTGTGTATCTCAGAGCCTTTAACTGTTTCTTTACGAGTCCCCAGGAGAACGTGCATATCGTCCGACTGGCTAAGTGACCAGAGCGCTTGCTTCTCGCGGCAAAGTTATCGGGTTCCGGGATCGAAACCTATGGCTGCTGCCCTGTCTGACTTCTTGGAACGAGTTCATCGCACTACGTAACTCTAGCTGTGATGGTTTTAATTATATACTGTTCAAAAAAAGAAACGCAACTTTTTTGGTGTTACTTTTATAAAAAATATTCGCTGATTGTACATCAGTCAACCTATCGACTGTGTCCACCTGGTCATTAACTTCTCGTGGTTACCTGAATTGTACTCACCTCATGATTCGTGAGGTCATGAAAGAGGTCAAGGTCAAAACAACATTTTTGACAATAACTCGTGACAGGTTCATGAGAATCCCGTGAAACTTACTGAACACAAAACTCTCTGACCATATTATTGAATGCCTATAAAAGATTGACGCTCCTCGAATAAAATTCAGTTGAAAATTCAATGCGCAAGTATGTCTCATCTCACTACAGAACAACGACTCATCATCATTGGACATTTACAGACTGGACAGTCACAAAGTGTAGTGGCCAGACAATTTAATGTGGTTAGAAGCACCATTAATCGCCTTTAGAGGCGATTTCAAGAAACTGGCTCAGTGGCAGACCGGCCGCGCAGTGGAAGACCCAGAGTCACAACTCCTGCCGAAGACCGCTTCATACGGCTGCGTCACCTCAGGAATCGACTTGCATCTGCGTCCTCCACAGTCCAGTCAATGTCAGCAGCTCGTCGAATTTCAGATCAAACGGTCAGGAACCGGCTGCACGACTCTGGTCTTTGGGCTAGAAGACCGTCCAGAGGTCCTGTTCTTATGGACCGGCATCGCCAGAACCGACTGCAGTGGGCGAACCAGCATCGTCAATGGACCGTTGGGAATGACTGGAGACGGGCTTGGTTTAGTGATGAATCATTTTTTGTGCTCCAGCGACACGATAGACGGAGAAGAGTTTACCGCAGAGTCCATGAGCTCTACGCCCAGAACAGCGTTGATGAAGCTCCTCCACATGGTGGTGGAGTTGTACTGATGTGGGGGGGGGCCGCCGGCGATTACTTCATGGGAAGAAGTGACCTGGTGCTAATTGAAGGACGCCTGAATGCCCAACGATACGTCGCTGAAATTCTTTGTCCTTACGTCCTTCCACTTCTGGCTGCACGAGGGTCGATTTTTCAGCAGGATAACGCTCGACCTCATGTGGCACAACTCACCACCCAGTTCCTCGCTGACAACAACGTCCAGACCATTCCGTGGCCAGCCATGTCATCAGACATGAACCGCATTGAACACTTATGGGATGAACTCGACAGACGACTCCGCCAGCGAGACGTGGCTCCAGCCAATCTCCGACAGTTGTCTCTTGCACTGCGGGAAAAGTGGGCAGCCATCCCACAACAACAGATCCAACGGCTAATCGGATCCATATCAAGGAGATGTCGTTCTCTGAAAGAGGCCAGAGGAGGCCATACACCTTACTGAAACGGAGGCCTCAGTCGCAAAGAATAAAAGTCCAAACCAAATTTAATGAAATCATTTCATTGTTAAAGTCTGAAAGTTTCTTCATGCCAAGATTGAAACATTAATTCCGTAAAATAAAATTTTGGTACAAGTTTGAAATTTGGTGTCCATTACCACTGCAATAATGTTGCGTTTCTTTTTTTGAACAGTATATAAATAGAGCCTAAGTTGAACATTTGTAGCTTAGTTAAATTTATTAATATCATCGATGTCATTGTGATTTTTTTTTGTGGTTTACAGTTAGTGTTTATTTTTATAGGAGATCAGCGATTATGCTCTCTTGTAAGTATCTGATTTTGAATACATTATGCATAAGACAGATTCTTGTTTCCAGGAATGTTTTGTAGAGGCATGATTTGCCAGTTCGCTATGAGAACTCTATGACTATGTATACAGGAAACGGAAGGCAATGAATATATAAAGGAAACTGAATATTATTGAGGAGCAACCCTAAGTAAAGGTTGATCTGCGAGGACTTTAAGTATAGGTTGATCTATCAAGAGATAGATATTACTTCTAAGAAACTGAGTGTTTATTTCCACATGAGAACCGCAATTATGCTTTCTCTTGTAAGTATCTGACTGTGAGTATACATTATGCATAAGATAGATTCTTGTTTCCAGGAATGTTTTGCAGAGGCATGATTAGCCAGTTCGGAAAGAAAAACCTATAAGTATTTAAAAGATACGGAATGGTATTGAGGAGCATAGGTACCACAAGTATATACTGTAGTAGCAGATTTGGGAAGACTAAGAATGTCTACAGGATATAATATGATAAAGAGGAATATGAACGTTTACAAGAAAGAGAGCTCACGTATGAAGTACCCGTGATGATCAAGGATCCAATTTATGATTATGTGCGTGATCCATTATTTGAATTACTTTCCATGCTTGTTAACAGTATTGTGTTATTAAAAGTTTTAAAGGATCAGCACGAATTTGATTTCGTCCTTAAATGTTGCTTAACGTATGCCATTATTATTTACACTACCGCTATATGAGAAGTCACTATAACATCAAAGAAGGTACTGACCGAACCTGGGATATTAAAAAGGATAGTAGTATCATCCAAGAATTACCACCTCTGGCGGAGTTGACCAGTAATAATATTAACTTGAACTTGGAAGATAAAGGAAGAACTGTATGTCGTATATTTTTGATAGGGTAATTAAGATCAATTTTGGCCCAGCCTGAATAGGACTAGAACAGATGATAGCTCAGTGAGAGATCAGGTCAAGAAATAGATTTTCACGAGTGAAATGGGGAAAGGTAAAATCAGTCCCTGGATATGAAAGATAATCAATCCAGCCTATAGATTACGACTGAGAATTGTAGATCAGACAGACCTTCCTATACATTCATTCACAACCCTCCACTCCCAAAGGAGCATAGGCCTTCAACAAACACATGCCAAGTCCTCTTGTCACGTGCCATCATCTCAAGTTCTTTCCATGTTCTCCTCATCATTTTCACCTCTGTTTCCAACTCTCTTCTCCATGTACTTCTTGGTCTTCCTCTGCCTCTCTTGCCCTGGGGGTTCCAGAACAAGGACTGCCTTGTAATGCTATCAACAGGCTTCCTCAGTGTGTGTCCTATCCATCGCCATCGTCTTCTTCTCATCTCTTGTTCCACTGGCACTTGTCCAGTTCTTGTCATCAGTTCCACATTGGTAACCTTGTCATACCATTTTAATCCCTCTATTCTACGCAATCACCCATTTATGAAAGTCTGTAGCTTTTTGGTTGTTGTCTTTGTTGTTCTCCATGTCTCTGAGCCATACAATAGGACTGACTTCACATTTGAGTTGAAGATTCTTATTTTCATGTTGGATCCTATTTCTCTTGATCTCCATATATTTCCCAATGCAATGAAAGCTCCTCTTGCCTTTTGTATTCTTATTTTGATATCGCTGTCTGTCCCTCCAACTTTATCTATATTACTGCTTCCTATACATATATATTGATATATTCACCCACTCACATCTACACACACACAGATACGTGACGACAATTAGACGCACATACGTGAAAACTATATCGATGGAATTGGGATCTTTTGGGACAAGCTGACCGACACACGTAAATAAAGTTTATGTAAATTTTATTTATCATAAAGAATCTACAACACAACAATATCTTTGAATATCAAAATCAAATACAATGAACATAGGTTAATGAGTTAATTACAGAGTTAGACTCATAGGTTTAATCCTCCCTCCCTCTGTTGAGACAAGATCCCATTAGAGCAAAGTTGTTAACCCCCGAAAGATTAAAAGGTTTTTACGCTATGGTCTAAAATTCCCTCTACAGTCAAGAACAGAGTTACAAGTTAATCTATTCTGAAATGAAATCAAGGAGCAGCTTTAGCTTCTTCTTCTTCTTGCGATCGCATCTTTGATGATTACACCGTCAGACGAGTTCTCATGATGAATTCGACTGTTGTTTGAAGTTCCTCTTTAACTCCATATAGCTTTGAATTTAGTGTTGAGTCATTGGGCCAGTATATCTTTCTTAACTGGTCATACAGAGGACAGTCTTGTAGAACATGCTCAGCAGTTTGTTCGTTTAATCCACATGTGCACAGTGGTGAAGCAGACAATCGTAACTTGTGCATGTGTTTATTCAGTTTGTTATGCCCTGTCCTGAGTCGAAAAATAGTTATCTGTCCCTGCCGGTCGAGAGTGTGATAGTCGTCTTTGGGTTGGTTCTGTTCTCTTCTTATAGTCTGGATAGCTCTCTTTTTCTCAAAGTATGTGACTTCATTATCTTCTTGTTCACATTCTCCTCCCTTTTTTGCAAGTTTATCTGCCTTTTCATTTCCGGGTACACCACAATGAGATGGTACCCACTGAAGTATGGTTCTCTTTTTGGCAGCTACCTTGTTTAGTTCATTTCTCAGATGCGGGAGTTTACCACCCTTGAGAGCTTGCAGGACAGACAGTGCATCTGTGAGGATGACTACCTGGTGGCAGTCAGAGTTGGTGTTATAAATCATATTTGCAGCTTGCTCTAGAGCTTGAACCTCAGCTGTATAGTTGGAACAGAATTTACCAGTGGGAATGTGCCTAGTCTCATAGTGGTTGTCAGGATATGAGATAAAGATACCGGCACCTCCATTCCTAACAGCATTAGTTGCTGATCCATCTGTATAGGCATGTATCCATGATTGATCGGGATAGCTTTCTTGGATCATACTCAATGTAGCAGTTCGTTTTTGCAGATCATTATACTCACATCCACTTGTGAGACCACTGACCGACGTATTAATTTGGAGGGCACTGCTGGCCTGCTCCCATGGTACAGGGTATAGGGTGGGCTTCAGTGGTGTTGTCTTCATAGATAGGTCTTCTTGATGCTGTCTTGTAAGTCTTTTTCCCCGATGCACAAAGCTGCTACGCTTTAGACGTCCCAATGCCAGATCATCTAGTCTTGCCTTCATTGGGTGCGTTGGCATACTGTTGTACTTTTCCATCTGGATCATGGTCTTTGTGTCTCTTCTATGGGACAATGTCTGTAATCCAGCAACCTTCTGCATCTCTGTTATTGGTGTAGTTTTCATGGCTCCTGTAATGAGCCTGAGAGCTTGATTTTGCACCTTGTCCAAGGACTGCAGGTGTGAGTTAGCAGCTGATGACCATGCTGCTGAGCTAAACTCTAAGTGTGGTCTTATTACTCCACTATAAATCTTCTTTAGATTTCGTTCATTTGCTCCCCAGTTGGTACCTGCCAATTTTCTGAGTATGCCTAGTCGTCTTCGGGCCTTTCCTTCTGCATTTTCAATATGCTTATTCCATGTAAGCCTTTGGTCAAATGTCACCCCAAGATAAGTGGGGTAGCTTTCTTCCTTGATAACGGTTGTCCCTAGGTGTATGTTAGCTGATTTGTCCTTGGGGGCGAGGGAGAACAGTGTTGTGGAGGTTTTGTCTGTGTTTATTGTGATAAGCCATTTCTCTGCCCATGACACTAGCATGTCTGCTGCCCGCTGCATTCTATAATTTGCTGTGGTGACATTTTCATCAGCGCACCAGAGTACTAGGTCATCTGCATATAAGGCAGCTTTCACTCCTGCAGGGAGATCTTTCACCAGGTCATTGATGTAAACAAGGAAGAGTGTAGGGGAAATTACTCCTCCTTGAGGTACCCCCTGATGGAGCAACACTTTTCTGCTCTGCAGACCGTCAAGAGTGACTCTAGTTCTCCTGTTATGCAAGTATGACTGGATCCATTTCATCATGTTGCCTTGGATTTCACCTCTCCCAAGTTTTGCAATGAGGCCATCTTTCCACACCCTGTCAAAGGCCTGCTTGAAGTCGACCCAGATCGTTAGGACCTTTTTCTTCTCCTGAAAGGCATCTTCTATTGCTTGAGACAAGTAAGTAACTTGGTCTTCTATACTGTAGCATTCTCTAAATCCAGCTTGTTCCGGCACCAGGATCTGCTCAGACTCTAAATACCATTTCAATCTGTGGTTGACTATTCGCTCCATAGTCTTCCCAACACAGCTTGTGAGACTGATTGGCCGGTAACTTGCAGCCTCGGTCTTACATTTCCCTTTCTTTAGTATGGGTATTGTGATGGCTTCTCTCCATACTTGGGGTACCGTTCCTTTCAACCAGCTGTGGTTGAATATCTCAAGCAGTTTTGTCTTTGCTGCTGAGCTCAGATTTACTAGCATTTCGTTGCTGATTTTGTCTGGGCCGGGTGACTTTTGAAACTTAAGCTTGGAAATAGCCTTCTGTGGTTCTCCTAGTGTGATGGGTTCCCTCATTGGGGCAGGAGTATCTGTCTGTCCCATGGTTGCCAGTATTTCTTTTCTTATCTCTCTCTGATGGTCTATGTTAATGGGTAAGTTGCTTTCTGAACTGTATCTTCTAGCAAACAAGTCTGCAGCTTGTTTTCCTCTGAAAAGTTTGCCACCTTCATCCAATGTGATAGTCTGCCTTGGTGAGGAACACTCTTCATTTAGAGACTTGACTAATCTCCAAAGTTTCCTGCCGTCTTTCTCAAGGTTCAGCGATGCCGTTTTAGTTCTCCAGCTTTTCCGTTTTTCTTCTAGCTTTGTTCTCTGAAACTCTGCTACAGCCTTTTTCCATTTGTTGTGAGTTTCAAGTGAAGGCTGAGACTCTGCGTTCTTTCTAGCCTTGTCCATAGCTTCCTGACGTTCTTGGAGTGTGCTGGACCAGTATGGTATGTAGTTACGCCGGCATCCTTTGGGAATGGTTTCTTTTGCAGCTTGTAGTATGCATCTGTTGAAGTCTTTTACCACTTTATTAATATCTCGGTTCTGTACCTTGAGGGTAGACAGCAGCGTGTTCACCTGATGCCTGAATAAACCCCAGTTGGCTTTTTTGTAGTTCCATCTTGTAATGGCTGGGCCTGTACTGAGAGTTGCACTCTGGACAGTAAGAAAGATTGGGCGATGGTCGCTTCCCCCTAGTTGATCTCCTACTTCTCTACTAATAGATCCAGCTATATCTGGTGTGGAGAAGGCAAGATCTGGTGTTGAAGTTGTGTGCCATCCTCTGGAGTAGAAGGTAGGAGTATCTGTGGCATTATTGACTAGGATTAGGGAGTGATCATCTTGCCAAGTTTCAACCTCTTCACCTCTGTGATCCAGATGGTTATAGCCCCAGCTCTGGGAGTGGCTATTAAAGTCTCCAACTGCTATAAAGTTGGTGGCTGGTACCTATATAGAGCTGAGACTCAGAGGTTTGTTGTTCGGACAGTAATAGTTCAGGAGTTCTATTTCCATCTTGTCTACCTTTATCTGCAGCAGCTGATATTCTGCTCCATCCATGAAGGTTTTCCTTTCGTGTGCAGGAATGTTATTTCTTACAAGAGTAAGTACTCCTCCTTTTCGTCTATCTTTTCTGTCGGATCTGAAGCATTGATATCCCCTTATTTTAAAGGTTTGATCTGCTTTCAAGTGAGTCTCTTGGATACAGCAAACACTGACTTGCTTCTCATACAAGATGTTTTCCAGCTCTGTCTTTTTGCTGTATCCAGCCTGCTTGCTGTTCACTCCCTCTGCATTCCAGTGCATTATGACAAGTGGCACTCTGGGTTTCTCTTTTTCTGTTTTGTTTTGGTCAGTAGTTCTCCTCCGCCGTCTGCTGACTCCACAAGACGGTCTAGAGGGTCCTCCAGTAGCTGAGGGTGGGCTCTGTCGAGGCTCAGAGCCCGGCACTGCACCTGCCTGGTGGAGCTCCACAGGGCGAGCACCAGAACGAGATTTATTTGACGGTGTACTCTCCATAGAAAAAAAAAAAGCGAGTTGCATGATACTGTGGTTTCCGGTGCGCCTTCTGGCCCAGTATCTACGACTTTAGCACCTGCTCAACGGGAGAGTGGGCTCATCCCTAATCTGTTTATGTTCCCAGTAGTAGACTATTCGCAAGCAGCCTGGGGGTGTCACTGCTCTGCGCGGACCTTGTTTACCGAGGCGGCGTCCGAGCTCGTATGGTGAAAATATGGTTGCGTTATCTTCAAAATAGCCCTGTCTTTCCCGTGGCTTTTCTGCCATCCTGCAACTTTGAGTTAGGGAGTTCTGAGCTCCAGTCTCTTTCCCAGGCGTTTTATCCTGGCCTGGCACGCATACAGAGGACCCCACTTCTGGTTCTAAGTTAGCAGTTGGGGATAGGTGGGGTAGCACACTGTGCATTCCCCGTCATCCAGGGGGCTCTCCAACTATGCAGAGCTTGCACAATGCTGTGCTCTGGTTTTGGGCTCTCCCAAGGAATCCTCACGTCCTGCACAGAGCCACTTCCAGATACCCACCACCTGCCAACCCTCCATTGTAGAAATCTCCTGCATGCGGCCATCCAGTCAAGAGCCAGTATTAAGTCTGGTGCCCAAGTGATCCCCCCAAGCTCAGTGTGCAATGCTGGGTTCTCATCATGCTGCAACACAGGGGGGATTGTGATGCTCAGCCATCTCTCTCAATTCTGCACCGATAAGTGACATCGGGGACTTAACTGTGCCTCAGTGCTGGGAGGCCCCGTTTCCGGGTACACCACACACAGCCAATTGAGGCAACGGTCGCCGTGGGCGTGATAGACGACAAACAGTGAAGAATGAGGCAAGAAAGCATTTAACCCATGAAGTGGGGGTGGATTGGTGCAGACCAGAGCATGTACCACTCGCCGGTGGGTTCTGCATCTACACCTATAGGGTTCCACCCACTCCTCAGCCCATTTAGTCTGGCCCCTCACCCAGGACCTGTCCGGCTTGGGTGACCCTGCCAGGAGTAAAACTCCCGCCGGCATAGCTCCCGGGATCATTGGGGCGCTCAAGCTCTCCAACCACGGCAAGGTAGGCTTACATGTGGAGAGCAGCTTTAGCAAAACTTGCATAAGCAATTACAAAATAAGTACATGGGTTATATCCAAATAGAATTATTCTTCTCACGCTTTCTTTTGCTCTGACAAACCTGTGATCACAAATTCAGTCTCTCTTACCTACAAAGGTGCTTTCACCACATCTAGAACAATTGTTAATGGCACCCACGGCCCATCCACGGTTGGTTGTTTGGCGAATCAAGCCCCAGTTTCTCCAACGACTAATTAATCAAATGTTGGGAAACGCTTGATTTACTCTTGTAAGTAGGATGCTGATAAAGGTCACTTCAACTTTTGTCCAGGTAGTAAAATAATTAAGAGATCTAAATGTCACAGTGTACGTTAGCTTGAAATCTTCAACCGTTACATAAAATGTCAGGTAAACAAATCGGTTCAGGATCAATCTTCTTCACATCACGTGGTCGTTATACAGGTAATGTCAATGGTAGATTTGGTAGCCACAACAGGCCGAATGTTTATGAAATGTGGGAAAAGAACTCTGGATATGCTATAAGTCCAGTTATCATTAATTCTTAATATTATTTGGGTTTGTACTCTGTCTCTTTCTGGGTGTACCACGAGACCAGACAAGTCACCTTGAAAAAACCCGATATTATATCAGAATGTTCTTTGATAAAGTTTATTTCCAGTTTCATATGGAATGGAAGTCGCTGGTAAGGTTTAGGGTTTGACCCAAATACTGTTTAGGAAGAAAATACAAATACTTAACATAATATATTATAATTCACAATCCTATCATTACCCCGCTTAACATTGAAGACATATTATCCACTTCGGTTATTTAACTTAAATTAGAAACTATAAGCTTAGAGCTAGTCTCATCGTTTAAAAAAACTTCCGTGAAATAAATTCTAGTCATTTAAAAAAGAATCAATCATCGTGAATTAGAAATAAATACATATTTCATCAATACTCATGATGAATCAGTGCATTACTAGTTGGTTAAAATATTCACTGACTGGTTACTAGCAGTTAATTACATGGTTATTATAGCTTGAAGAGTTTAGCTAGAAATATTTATATGTTCTGCTATCCACTGTAACACAGTAAAACTTAGAGAAATAATATAACGGACCTAACTTAGTAAATCACTCTGCACAGAAAATAACTAGTAAAATATAATTGACGATTTAAAAGATTAAATCACTCAAACTGCTAGTATAGTATTTACCTCAACACCGAGCTATTAAGACTTATCTCCAACGACTACTAAGAAATTCACTTAATACAGTTATTCTAGAATCGAAGCTAGCTTGTTTAGAGACATCTGTGAAGTACTGGATGAATTTAGTTAGATTTCTGTGGTATATATATTAAAAGATGAAAGGAGATAGTTAATTAACCCCCCGAAAAACCAGACCTACCAGATGTTCTCACCTATGGGAAATTTCCCGCTCAGTTTTCGGCTTATGCGTAATTCAAAGCCGAAAACCCAGGATCTTCGTTCTCGCTTAAATCAGACATCGGCAATGCGGTAATCAGTGTGAGTTTCCTTCGTCTCTCTGCTCGTATTCAAGCGAGCAGTGTCTTTAGATCTCCCAATTCGTCGTGTTTAATTACTTATCAAACGAACGGATTCAGGGAAAGGTAATACAGATTTCTCACTCTGATCTCTACAACGATTAGATCTCTGGCACTGGTGTTAGAATTACAGCTCACGTTAGCGAATATGTCTCTGGTAGACTCTCATCAAAGAAATATAGCCACCAGCATTAAATGCGTGCTAAATGAGAAAGAGAGACAGATCTATTCTGAGTAATAGGAGATTTTATGTTAACCCAACAGGCGTAGGTGAAGCTAGGAAAGAAAAAAAAAGTAAAATGAAGATAAAGAAAATAGATATATGAAATCAATTATCATAATCTGCCACAGACGTCCCCGCTTAAGATATGAAACCACTTCATGTCCACTTTATGGAAAGAGATTTCCTTTATCAGTAGCTTCTGGGTGACTGTTATCTTCCCTCTCATCTCCCCCCTCCGTCTCTGTCCAATTCTTATTCCTGAAATCTGGTCCAACGTTTTCTCTTTCTTTGGAATGCATTCCGTTTGCGCTTGAAAGAATGTCGCCGAGTTTGACATTGTTGGAAGATGCCGTGTGTTTGCAGTGGCAATTCCCTGCAACAATCGTCATCTTCGTCAGTTTTGGCGATCGCCAGGAGATGTTCGGAGGACGGCACCGGTCTTTCCAAGTATTTCTTTAACAGATTTACATGGTAGACCTTCTCCTTTCCTTTAATAGACATCTGATAGTTAGCCCTTGAGATCTTTTTAAGGACGGTAAACGACCCTTGCCATCCGATACGTAGTTTGTTGTTCCCGGTTGGGAGTAGCAACAAAACTTTTGTCTCCTGCTTGCAATTCTCTTTCTTTCGCGGCTTTCCTGTATCGGTTTGTGTACTTTGCGCGTGCTCGCTTAAGGTTGGTCGTTGCTAGGTCCCATCCTAGTTTCAACCTTTCCTTAAATTCCGACACATATTTACTGGCTGAGACGACTGTCTCTTCTGCCTTCTGGTCTGTCAGCGACTGAAGTAAGGCTTCAAGCGGCCCCTTAATAGGTCTGCCGAATAAGAGTGTAGCTGGGGGAAATCCTGTGGAAGTATGTGAGGCTTCCCTGTAGGCGAATAAAGCTGCAGGTATACAAAGGTCCCACTCTTCATGTTTCTCTTGTCCCAGTTTACATAGCATCATGTTGAGGTTTCCGTTGGCACGTTCTACTAACCCACTTCCGGCCGGATTATAAGGGCTTGTGTAGATGCTCTGGTTCCTCAAGATCTTAACGATCTCATCCATTAACAGGTTACGGTATGGGGATCCGTTATCCGTCAACACTTGTTGAGGGAATCCCGAGTACAAATCTGTACTAGAGCTTCTGCGACATGCTTGGCATCGGCGCATGTTAGCGATATTGCTTCTGCCCACATAGTGCATGTGTCGACTAAGGTCAGGATAAACCTGTTCCTTCTTTTAGTCCTTTCTAAGGGTCCTAAAATGTCGATCACAACCCGTTGAAATGGTGTCCCCACTACTGGCATTTCACCCATGGAGACAACGGGTGTCAATTGCTTGGGTGCCAGCCGTTGGCACTTGGCACAGGATTTCACGTACCTGATAATATCAGAGTTCATTCCTGGCCACCAATAGTGAGTCTGTATTCGCTGATTTGTGACGTTCTGTCCCATATGTCCGCTAAAGGGAAGAGAGTGTCCCATTTCTAAGATTTGGCTTATGTACTGTCTCGGTACTAGGAGCTGATTAAAACCTTGTTCAGGCTTGCCCGTTCTGCGATAAAGTACGCCATCCTTAGAAAAAATGTCCCCGTGGTGTCTAGGGTCCTTAGCCATGGGCAGTTTCCTAAAGCATGGTGCCAAGGTAGGGTCCTTTTGTTGCGCCTCTTTAAGTTCCTTGGGTAATAAATTAGGCGCAGGCTCCCGTTCCTTCTTGGTTTGCCCTCTTGTGGTTACTGTTGCCACAATTGGCTCTTCCGGTTTCCCAATAAACACATATCTACCGCCAAGTATGACTGGGTAGATCGGGTCATCCATAACAGCCGCTTTGATCACACCTATCACAAACTCAGAGTGGATCTCCACCAATGCGATGGAAAGCGTTGTTGGTACATCTCCTTTAGAAACTCCACAAAGTTCGACGGTTTCTTTTGTCTCTTGAACGGGTTTGACCAGGTGTCTGGCCACAATGCAATCATGCGAAAGCCCCGTGTCAAACAAACAATATGTTGAAGACCTGTTCTGCCACACTGTACTACTATTACCTATACACACAACTGTATTGTAACCCACCGTATTTATAACACACCAAGTGCGGTTACACAGTTGCTGATTTTAATTTATATTAGTATATGTCCATTTTATTTTCTCTTTTGTGTTGTTTATAGATAACTATTGTCCTTTCCATTTGGTTTTAATATGTATTAGTATTTGTTCTTTTTGAGTTGTTACCCTTTTTTTTTAAATACCTCGTTGTCCTTCCTTGTTCTATGAGTAGTTAGTAAGTTTTTTGTTAATGATTTGTTAGTTTTTGTTGCTTAATTTCTATTTGGTTGAATGTCCTTTCTGAATTACTAACCTTATATGTTTTCTTTTGTTTTATGTATATATCTTTTAATTATTGATTGGGCATCTCCTGGGGCATCTATACTTAAAACCTTATCACCTGTCAATGTCATGTCTATATTGTCTTCTTCTTCTTCTTCTTCTGCGCTCGGTTTGTAATCATGCTAAATCTGCAGGCCTGTCGCCAGGACGAAGTCCACAGTCTTTTCCAGGTCGGCGCGGCAGCCCCATAGCTTCTGCTGGAGCTCATCACCTTTTGGCCAGGTCGCACGTTGCAATTTATCATGGGTTGGACAGTTCTGGAGAATGTGTTCTGGAGTCTGGATATCAGTTCCACATGGGCATTCATTCGTGTGGGATATCTTGAGGCGATAGAGATGTCCTAGTAATCTGCAGTGACCAGTTCTCAGGCGGAAAATTGTCGTCTGTTGGTGTCTGTTTAGGTGGTGGATTGGGTCATCTCTGCTGTATATATCCCCTTCCTCCTTCCACTGATTTTTGTACTTGTTGTGGATGATGGTTTTTGCTTCCCGATAGGGCAATGGGTGGCTGTATTGTTCCATTTTACTGCCACTTCTTGATAGAGCATCTGCTTTCTCATTACCAGCGATTCCACAATGGGCAGGTAACCACTGAGGGGCAATGGTTGATGACCTTTGGATGATGTTAAGCTCAGATCTGATCTCATTCATCATGTTATCATTTCTGGTGTTTTGTATTGATTCAAGTAATGACCTGCAGTCAGTGAAGATTACTATCTTAGCTTGTGGCTGCTGTTCAGGTCTGGTGAGGATCTTCAGGGCTTGCAGTAGTGCCATAGCTTCTGCCCTAAAATTGGAGGAGATCTTTCCAGTTGGGAAGGCCTTTCGGATGATCTTTCCACTTAGGAATCTTATAAAAATGCCTCCTCCACCGTTCTTTACTGCCCCCTCAGCAGATCCATCTGTGTATGTCTATATTGTGATTTCTATAGTAAGTTTTTAATTCAAGCCTTTGTAGTTCGTACTTTTTACAGTGGATCAAGTAGTGGTCTATGTCATTTTCTTCCTGACATTCTTGGCAGTGTGGTTCCTCTATCATAAAGTATGCTGCACTGAGACGGAGACGCCAGTTTTTTGTTCGATGGTATCTTTAACTTCTTCTGACCTGGCACGTCCTTGTTGGTTCTTTCAGCAGTTTGAACGCATGTCTGCCTTTTCTACTGTTCTTCCATTCCTCGTTTATAGTTAGCTTCTCTTGGCTCTTGATCTCCGACCTTTCCAGTCCTGCTCTTATATTGTTTTTACTTATTCTTCCATTCTTGGCGTTCTGGTCTGCCAACTCGTTATCAGCTACACCTATGTATGCTGGAACCCACACTAGCCTGACACTACATCCTCTGTTCCCTAGTGATGTGTTAATTGCTAGAATTTCTTCCTTTATGTCTGGCCGGCTACATTTACCTGGGTGTTCTAGTGCTTGTAGTGATGATAGTGAGTCTGTAAATATCGTAACAGCTTCTGGTGGGTTATCTTCGATTATTTCTAAACTTTTTAGAATTGCTACCATTTCTGCGTAAAAATTGAAGCCCCTTCAGTTACACTGTAGCTCTTTTTAATTCCCCACTGTGGTATTACAACTCCAGCACCTAGTGTAGATGGCCAGACTTTGTTTTGTTAGTTGATCTATGAACTTTTTACTTATCATTTTGGCTTCCTTATCTTCTGTTTTGTTTGATCTCATCCTGTGGGCAGCGTCTCCATTTACCATTTATGGTCAAATGGTAGCGACAGATTTCTGCGAGATTGTCTGGTGAACTTCTTGTGGAATTTCGTGCATGCCGATGTGGGACGGTTGTTTCTTCAATGCAGGGGAGTACTTTCCGTATTTTGAACCCAGGGCGGATCCTTCCTTTGGTACCCTCTCCGCCATAAAACACACGGACAAATATGCTTGCAAAAAAGATTTTTAAACAGTACTATACTGTCATTGTAGTGTCCAATCACAACGCCCTCCTGGCTGTCACCCAAGGCGTACCGCCCCCTCGCACCCCGCTTTGAACGCCATGGCTCCAATGACCGCATCTTTGAAACTGCAGAATCTGATACATAATCTTGCTGCTATAATTCTGGGTTGTGTTGGTACATACAGGCAATCACCTGAGTATGTAAACGATCTCATCATTTCCTTACAGATATTTTCTCGAATATTCAATGTGGTGTTCCTTGCTATGTTCCATCTTCCGCCAAGTCTCAAGACGTTTGTATTGCCACATCTCATTTACTTGAGCAATGCAGGCCTACTTGTGTGTCTTCCAGTTTCCTATGGTATACTCATCTTCAATGCCAGTTTCCAATGGTGTTCTCACATTCCATGTTCGTGTTAAAGGATTCCCTTCAGATTTTTTGTCGGTAGAACTATGAAGTAGCAGGCCATGCCGAACAATTATTTTATTCAAGGTGAAGGGTCCCGCAATATTTCAAACCTAGGGGCGCAACCAACGCATCACTAACAACGCCTCTATTTAGCTCCTTTCAGGGGCAAAGTCTACAGATGTGCTGGTGTTGTGGGTAGTGGGTTTTCCCCCTTGCTTCACCCTAGGCCTAGTGAATTCTGTTCATGAAAGGAGCGACCATTGCGGTGTTAGTCTCTTGGCCTAGCAAAACCTCTCATACCCCAAGATCGTTGTGCGTGGTGAAGAGCCACACCCTCCTCGAGGTAGTCCTGGTAACTGAGGGTGCGAATCCTCAGGCTAAACACAACGGATCTAGAGGAGCAAACCTCGATAATAAAACCGGTGCACTACACCGTACACGCCCTCTGTGGGTGGGAAGGAGCCAGATGGATACTGAACAAGTCTTGGGAGTGGGAACGAGTGTGGACTGCTCCCTGAAGATCGGAACCCATCGTACAGGCACAGAGACTCAGGACGTGACGATCCTATTGCCTTCAACTCTTGGTCACATGCCTAGAGCCTCGGAGAACTCGGCGTAACCAGCAGGCAATTTGGTGGCGGGGAAAGAGCACTGTGAGCCCTACCTTGGCTACGTATCACAAGGAGACGCAGAAACACCCCCTTTATCTCCCCCAGAGCTGGCACAGTACATTTCTGGCTTCTACCCGGGGCGTTAGGAAATCCACAGGCACCCCAGCATCACAATGCCAAGAAGATGACAAAGTTGGAATTTACTAACTCAAACCTGGCAGAGCAAGTCCTCCAACAGATGCGGCCGATGCTGGGCCCACTGGCGCGTGGACACGTCCCGATCCCCATCGAGACTTGCCCGGGGAGCCCACCCCGGCTCAAAAAAACAGAGAAGGCCACTCTCCAAACCTCCGATGTCTTACGGGCAGTGTTAGGATGTGCAAGAACATGGACAGGAAGACTCCACAACTTCCCCACTGAAGACACGCCCACGGCGACCGTTGCCTCAACTGGCTGTGTGTGGTGTACCCGGAAACGGGGCCTCCCAGTACTGAGACACAGTTAAGTCCCCGATGTCATTTATCGGTGCAGAGTTGAGAGAGATGGCTGAGCATCACAATCCCCCCTGTGTTGCAGCATGATGAGAACCCAGAATTGCACACTGAGCTTGGGGGGAATCACTTGGGCACCAGACTTAATACTGGCTCTTGACTGGATGGCCGCATGCAGGAGATTTCTACAATGGGGGGTTGGCAGGTGGTGGGTATCTGGAAGTGGCTCTGTGCAGGACGTGAGGATTCCTTGGGTGAGCCCAGAACCAGAGCACAGCATTGTGCAAGCTCTGCATAGTTGGAGAGCCCCCTGGATGACGGGGAATGCACAGTGTGCTACCCCACCTGTCCCCAACTGCTAACTTAGAACCAGAAGTGGGGTCCTCTGTATGCGTGCCAGGCCAGGATAAAATGCCTGGGAAAGAGACTGGAGCTCAGAACTCCCTAACTCAAAGTTGCAGGATGGCAGGAAAGACAGGGCTATTTTGAAGATAATGCAACCATATTTTCACCATACGAGCTCGGACGCCGCCTCGGTAAACAAGGTCCGCGCAGAGCAGTGACACCCCCAGGCTGCTTGCGAATAGTCTACTACTGGGAACATAAACAGATTAGGGATGAGCCCACTCTCCCGTTGAACAGGTGCTAAAGTCATAGATACTGGGCCAGAAGGCGCACCGGAAACCACAGTATCACGCAACTCGCTTTTTTTTTCTATGGAGAGTACACCGTCAAATAAATCTCGTACTGGTGCTCGCCCTGTGGAGCTCCACCAGGCAGGTGCAGTGCCGGGCTCTGAGCCTCGACAGAGCCCACCCTCAGCTACTGGAGGACCCTCTAGACCGTCTTGTGGAGTCAGCAGACGGCGGAGGAGAACTACGACCAAAACAAAACAGAAAAAGAGAAACCCAGAGTGCCACTTGTCATGATGCACTGGAATGCAGAGGGAGTGAACAGCAAGCAGGCTGGATACAGCAAAAAGACAGAGCTGGAAAACATCTTGTATGAGAAGCAAGTCAGTGTTTGCTGTATCCAAGAGACTCACTTGAAAGCAGATCAAACCTTTAAAATAAGGGGATATCAATGCTTCAGATCCGACAGAAAAGATAGACGAAAAGGAGGAGTACTTACTCTTGTAAGGAATAACATTCCTGCACACGAAAGGAAAACCTTCATGGATGGAGCAGAATATCAGCTGTTGCAGATAAAGGTAGACAAGATGGAAATAGAACTCCTGAACTATTACTGTCCGAACAACAAACCCCTGAGTCTCAGCTCTATACAGGTACCAGCCACCAACTTTATAGCAGTTGGAGACTTTAATAGCCACTCCCAGTGCTGGGGCTATAACCATCTGGATCACAGAGGTGAAGAGGTTGAAACTTGGCAAGATGATCACTCCCTAATCCTAGTCAATAATGCCACAGATACTCCTACCTTCTACTCCAGAGGATGGCACACAACTTCAACACCAGATCTTGCCTTCTCCACACCAGATATAGCTGGATCTATTAGTAGAGAAGTAGGAGACCAACTAGGGGGAAGCGACCATCGCCCAATCTTTCTTACTGTCCAGAGTGCAACTCTCAGTACAGGCCCAGCCATTACAAGATGGAACTACAAAAAAGCCAACTGGGGTTTATTCAGG
Organism: Oreohelix idahoensis; assembly: GCA_024509875.1. Lineage (NCBI taxonomy): Eukaryota > Metazoa > Mollusca > Gastropoda > Stylommatophora > Oreohelicidae > Oreohelix > Oreohelix idahoensis. Next base: position 226,580 of record JAMPIV010012890.1, read on the forward strand.
CATCAGGTGAACACGCTGCTGTCTACCCTCAAGGTACAGAACAGAGACATTAATGAAGTGGTAAAAGACTTCAACAGATGCATACTACAAGCTGCAAAAGAAACCATTCCCAAAGGATGCCGGCGTAACTACATACCATACTGGTCCAGCACACTCCAAGAATGTCAGGAAGCCATGGACAGGGCTAGAAAGGACGCAGAGTCTCAGCCTTCACTTGAAACTCACAACAAATGGAAAAAGGCTGTAGCAGAGTTTCAGAGAACAAAGCTAGAAGAAAAACGGAAAAGCTGGAGAACTAAAACGGCATCGCTGAACCTTGAGAAAGACGGCAGGAAACTTTGGAGATTAGTCAAGTCTCTAAATGAAGAGCGTTCCTCACCTAGGCAGACTATCACATTGGATGAAGGTGGCAAACTTTTCAGAGGAAAACAAGCTGCAGACTTGTTTGCTAGAAGACACAGTTCAGAAAGCAACTTACCCATTAACATAGATCATCAGAGAGAGATAAGAAAAGAAATACTGGCAACCATGGGACAGACAGATACTCCTGCCCCAATGAGGGAACCCATCACACTAGGAGAACTACAGAAGGCTATTTCCAAGCTTAAGTTTCAAAAGTCACCCGGCCCAGACAAAATCAGCAACGAAATGATAGTAAATCTGAGCTCAGCAGCAAAGACAAAACTGCTTGAGATATTCAACCACAGCTGGTTGAAAGGAACGGTACCCCAAGTATGGAGAGAAGCCATCACAATACCCATACTAAAGAAAGGGAAATGTAAGACCGAGGCTGCAAGTTACCGGCCAATCAGTCTCACAAGCTGTGTTGGGAAGACTATGGAGCGAATAGTCAACCACAGATTGAAATGGTATTTAGAGTCTGAGCAGATCCTGGTGCCGGAACAAGCTGGATTTAGAGAATGCTACAGTATAGAAGACCAAGTTACTTACTTGTCTCAAGCAATAGAAGATGCCTTCCAGGAGAAGAAAAAGGTCCTAACGATCTGGGTCGACTTCAAGCAGGCCTTTGACAAGGTGTGGAAAGATGGCCTCATTGCAAAACTTAGGAGAAGTGGAATCCAAGGCAACATGATGAAATGGATCCAGTCATACTTGCATAACAGGAGAACTAGTCACTCTTGACGGTCTGCAGAGCAGAAAAGTGTTGCTCCATCAGGGGGTACCTCAAGGAGGAGTAATTTCCCCAACACTCTTCCTTGTTTACATCAATGACCTGGTGAAAGATCTCCCTGCAGGAGTTAAAGCTGCCTTTTATGCAGATGACCTAGTACTCTGGTGCGCTGATGAAAATGTCACCACAGCAAATTATAGAATGCAGCGGGCAGCAGACATGCTAGTGTCATGGGCAGAGAAATGGCTTATCACAATAAACACAGACAAAACCTCCACAACACTGTTCTCCCTCGCCCCCAAGGGCAAATCAGCTAACATACACCTAGGGACAACCATGATCAAGGAAGAAAGCTACCCCACCTATCTTGGGGTGACATTTGACCAAAGGCTTACATGGAATAAGCATATTGAAAACGCAGAAGGAAAGGCCCGAAGACGACTAGGCATACTCAGAAAATTAGCAGGTACCAACTGGGGAGCAAATGAACGAAATCTAAAGAAGATTTATAATGGAGTAATAAGACCACACTTAGAGTTTAGCTCAGCAGCATGGTCATCAGCTGCTAACTCACATCTGCAGTCTTTGGACAAGGTGCAAAATCAAGCTCTCAGGCTCATTACAGGAGCCATGAAAACTACACCAATAACAGAGATGCAGAAGGTTGCTGGATTACATTGTCCCATAGAAGAGACACAAAAACCATGATCCAGATGGAAAAGTACAACAGTATGCCAATGCACCCAATGAAGGCAAGACTAGATGATCTGGCATTGGGACGTCTAAAGCGTAGCAGCTTTGTGCATCGGGGGAAAAGACTTATAAGACAGCATCAAGAAGACCTATCCATGAAGACAACACCACTGAAGCCCACCCTATACCCTGTACCATGGGAGCAGGCCAGCAGTGCCCTCCAAATTAATACATCAGTCAGTGGTCTCACAAGTGGATGTGAGTATAATGATCTGCAAAAACGAACTGCTACATTGAGTATGATCCAAGAAAGCTATCCCGATCAATCATGGATACATGCCTATACAGATGGATCAGCAACTAATGCTGTTAGGAATGGAGGTGCCGGTATCTTTATCTCATATCCTGACAACCACTATGAGACTAGGCACATTCCCACTGGTAAATTCTGTTCCAACTATACAGCTGAGGTTCAAGCTCTAGAGCAAGCTGCAAATATGATTTATAACACCAACTCTGACTGCCACCAGGTAGTCATCCTCACAGATGCACTGTCTGTCCTGCAAGCTCTCAAGGGTGGTAAACTCCCGCATCTGAGAAATGAACTAAACAAGGTAGCTGCCAAAAAGAGAACCATACTTCAGTGGGTACCATCTCATTGTGGTGTACCCGGAAATGAAAAGGCAGATAAACTTGCAAAAAAGGGAGGAGAATGTGAACAAGAAGATAATGAAGTCATACTTTGAGAAAAAGAGAGCTATCCAGACTATCAGAAGAGAACAGAACCAACCCAAAGACGACTATCACACTCTCGACCGGCAGGGACAGATAACTATTTTTCGACTCAGGACAGGGCATAACAAACTGAATAAACACATGCACAAGCTACGATTGTCTGCTTCACCACTGTGCACACGTGGATTAAACGAACAAACTGCTGAGCATGTTCTACAGGACTGTCCTCTGTATGACCAGTTAAGAAAGATATACTGGCCGAATGACTCAACACTAAACTCAAAGCTATATGGAGTTAAAGAGGAACTTCAAACAACAGTCGAATTCATCATGAGAACTCGTCTGACGGTGTAATCATCAAAGATGCGATCGCAAGAAGAAGAAGAAGCTCCTTTCAAGTCCTGCTATGAACATCTCTTGAGAGGATTATGTAAAAACTCAACCTTACTTACGTATCACTTACTGAATCTGTTTTACTTAGTTTCACCCACTACCAATCTTACACTTATTACATTCATAAGCATAGTGAAGCTGGTCAACACTATGCTGACAGAATAGTGAAAGCAGAACTGACATATACAAACACGTGACCAGGCACATACAGAAGACTGAAAAGGCCAGTAAGAAGTTCACTGTGGACTGGACTCTGTACGGTTAAAAAAAAAAAAATCAAAGAACATATAATTATAAGACTACATTCAGAGGACTACAAATTCAACAAGACCAATATTATTTTCATTTTTTATTAAGTGTTTTTCTTCTTCTTCATTTCAGTGATGCGTTATTTAAAAAAAATATAATAATAAGGAACACCACAGTCACAGATGAACTGTGATATTAAATCTCTCAATTTGTACATAATTTTCTTGTAGTTTACATCTGAAGATAACTAGCTCAAATTTTGATAACGTTAAATCCTGAGAAAATGAATGTCACGGATGCAGAAGATCATATATCTGCTTTTGAAACCAGAACAATAGCTTACTACAAAACAGCTGAGCCACACATACTGGTTGTAATAAATTCCAGTCAGTATCTATACAACAGCTAAGACATCTAATTATGCAAAATATCCTCTACAGAGGTATTAAATGTATTTTACTTTTCTTATCAAACAATTTTAACAGAAAATAAGTTTACTTTTGATTTGCAACTCTTGTCATCTATTAAAATAAAGAAAATAATTTAACAAAATTCTGGACCAAAACTAAATTTGGCTTTTATATCCGGATTGGTCAAATAATTTCATGTACGTCTATGAGAAAATGGACCTGTGCTCTCATGACCTAATTTAGCCTGCATATGACTAACTGCATGTGGTCATGATTTTCTTCAATCATCTTTTTGTTTCTTCGTCAATTCTAACTTTAAATATGATCTAAGCCATGACTATTAGCAGACTGAAGAGAAACTGACCTTCAATTATATGGAACTGAATCTTTAATTTCTGCAACTTCTTTTATACTCGACTAATTCAAATAAAGATTGCCATAAAATCTCTTTACGTCATTTTAAGCTGAGCTGGGAGATACTCCCTATGTTGGTTCACCATTAAAATTGTATAAAACAATAGAACACACCCTGACATTCACCACATCTGCATAATGAATGAGGAACACCACACATTGTGTGCCCTCACCCATCTGAACTTTATAAAACCTGCACACAACCAAGTATTTGTTAATAATAACAAAAACCCAGCAAGATATAAATGTACAAATATAATAACTCCATCAACCAAAACAGCCATACGAGGTCAAGTTTCTACAAGACTGCAAAGTCGGCGAGAAAACCCACCTCTTCATGCACTCACGCTAAAGTGTCAGTTGCTTCCTATAAAGATTTCATTAATTTTTGTGCATTGTCTGTAATAAAGAGATTCATTCAAATGCTTGAAGGCACATTCTCTAGTCTTCGATGAAAAAAACATAGACTGGAACATTATTTAAATACATCATTCACATCCAATGTTTAAAAAAAAAAGGTTTTAAAAAAACTCCACGAAGCACACCACATAAATTATTTTTCTTCTTCCCAATGTAAAAATAACAAAACCACACATAAGCTCACTTTCATTATCTCCTGTTCTTGTGAAAAACTGAATTCCTCTCATAATTACCAAAACGTAAATCACAACACACACTGGTAAACAACAAAATACTGACTTCCAAAACAAATGGAAGTTTTGTCTCCACAAATTGTGTAAACACCGTTTCTCAATGTTTGTTTGTTAATATCACAGATAAGTACTCTCTAATGGAGATCATATGACAACTGTGTCTAACAATGTGATAAACACACTGATCTGCATCCCTGTCAGCTAAATCATAAGGTACTTTAAAGAGACAGCACACATAAACATATTATATACATGTTGCCTGCACTTTTGAAAGCAAACATTGCGCATCTTGCAAACCAAATGGCAGCTTTTGCACGGGGAATAAATCACACATTCACATATACAGCAGTTGCTCAGTTCACAAAATCCACGCTACTACAGCCACACTAAAGTAACTGACTAGTTATCATACAACATCCAAATACAAAATCCATTTTCTGTCAAAACAAAGGAAGATCATTTTATGTATAGTAATGAGGCCCTGATTGCAATATTAACATGACTTTTTACTGTACTTGATAAATTTGGTTAGACATGCAATAACAGAAGAGTCCATAGTTATTATGCTTTGCTGATAAACAAATCACAATATAGTTTTCCTGCCCCAAAGTCTTTGCTAGCTTTGGCTTCAGATTGTCATGTTATGGAGATCTGATATTTATGGAAGTAGTCCACATAATTTTGTCACGCAGATCAGTGACAATATGATCTGAAAGACTAGGGGATTCACACTCACAGCGAAATAAATACTCCTGCAGGCAATTAAAATTTGTTGCACAAACTGTATGGATGGAAACAAACAAACTGACACAGCACAAATGTTCATTAACCAACATACTCACACCAAAAAAAAATTAAAAAAATGGAAGTATTTGGAATGATTCATCTAGACTTTAGTCTGCCTCCATCCATATGTAACTGGATGACTGTCAATCTTATCTTCAGGATGATGATGGTGATGATAATAATTCAAGTAAACCAAATGTAAATGAACACTTTTTCTTTTCAGGTTATCCAATAAAACTTGCAAATATACAGCTAAGATAAAATATAAGTATGCCCACTAATTTTCATTTCTGTAAAAGTAAACTATTACAGTTATTGCAATCATTTTCTTCTGCCTCACATCAGTTACAAATGGGGCCGAAGTTCAAATTCATGACCCAGGTAATAAGTATTTAAATTAAAAAAAAAAAAAAAACAATATACAAAATATAAATCCACTAATTTAAAAAAAAAAAAAAAAAGTTCTGAAAGTTTTAACCATTTCTTTGTATCGTAACTAATTTGAAACCAAAGGTTGAGAAGAAAAAAAAAGCCAAAAAACTTGCGTGTGCGCTAATCCTCCCCAAGTTTAACAGATTACTTTGCTGCCCTTCCCTATTCTAGATATTATTTTTACTGAATATTTTTATATGATATGTAATCACTTCTGGGTGTATTATAAATTACAAAATACTAATGTAAACAAAAAAAATCCAATGAAAACTGAATAAATAACAAGACCTGGCAAGTTAAATCTGATGTGATGATGATTTCATTCCCACCATAATGTTCTATTCACTTAGATCAAATGAAGTGAGATCACACCAATAGGAGCAATGAACTGGGTAAATGAAAAATAAGATAGTAAGTGATGTCCCACCTGTCGTAAATGAGTCTCTGTCAAATGCAAGTACCATTTATTTTGAAAATGACTATGTACATGGCTGTGTGTAACACTGTCACCGACAAAAAAGAACACTCCTGATGGTGGAAATGAATTTGTTGAATCCTCACACTTTTGCATCCACAGTGAAATGGAGTGAATGATTTTTTAAAATATAAATGTATGAGCAGATATATCATTCTCACTGCCAACTCCCTGAGCTAACAATGAAACTATCCACACTGCCCATGGCTGAGCTGTGCAGGGGGATTATTGGGTGATGATGGTTGCTTGTGTAGCAGGTTGCAGAGGCATGAGTAGTGGTCCCTCTGCGCTTGGCAAGTGCGGAGAGTCCTGGTGGGGAAAGTTTTACACCATTCTTAAACTCAAAGCTGAGGACTGAGTCCAGATCAGCATCACTGTGGTTTTCATCATCATCCCCACTGCTCTCTTCAAGTACTTTCTCTGGCTTTGAACTACCAATGTAAAATTGGGGCACTCCAGAAATAATCAGGTGCTGCTGCATCATGCGGTTGATAGAGATGGCTGTCTCAGCAAATGACTCAAGGTCTTTGGTGCTGTTGTTTCTGTAAAAAGAAATTTTAATAATTTTATTTAAAACATGTTCACGGCCGTCTTGCAAACAAATCAAAGACATATAAAGCAAAATGGGCCTAGCAAATCTGTCTAGTAGAACAAAGTGCTAAAGAAATCCCCACTTCATAAAAGCACAAAGTACATTAGCATAGAAGCATAGGCTTCTTCAATGAGAGATCTACTGTTATGGTGGACCCCATTCTCATTACTAGGTGAAAAGGGACAAGATGAACCACAACAAAATTATAGAAATAATCAAGATACCCAACATATGTAAACTACTAAACATGAAATAATAAGATATGGCAGTAACATAATCATCATCTTCCTGTTCTTCATATAAAGCCACCATTGCAGATGGCCCTTGTGAGGAAGCTTATGCCAAAGTACAATCTCTTGTAGCGGTGGTTTCTGTAGCAATTTGTTTGATATCATGAGGTTGTCAGTCCCATGCACAATATCATATTAGTCATTTTTTATGACATGCTGCGAGGAATTAATTAAGCGTTAAAAAGGTTCATTATCTTTACAGCTGTTTCCCATTTACTGCTTTGTGATAAAATGTTCATAAAGTAGCTTACCTAGTCAGAATGTGTGGTGTGGCCAATGGAGTGGCAGCCTGGGGTTTGGTTACCCAGGGATGCTGAAGGACATCAGCTGCCGAGTAACGGTTGCGTGGGTTGCGCACCAGGAGGTGTCTAATCAAATCCTTGGCACTTTCTGACACACAGCTCCACTCCTCTTTTGGGAATTCATACACGCCTTCTTGGATAGAATTGAAGAGCAACTCCTGACAGTCCTGACATGCCTCGCCTTTTTCCCAACCACAATCTTCTCCACACTGTCCATAAAATGGAGGGTAGCCACACAACATTATATACCTGGGAATATATAAAAATATAGAAAAATTAAACAATTTTCTAACAAGCAACAAGAAAACTGACAAATAATAACTACCAATAACAGAAGATGGGTATCTAGATGGATAATGTCTTGTGCATTAACACTGACTGAAAGGAAAATGACATCGAGAGGACAGATCAAATGGGTGGCACATACAGTGAAAAGTATATGATCACCACAGTTAGTGGCTAACTTTGGGTGTTGGCTTTAAGAAAGGTTTATGGTGAAGAAAAAAAATGGAAAAGAGAACGGGGAATGGAAATAAAAGGGATAAAGAAGACAGACATGGAATAACCTTGGTCGTTAAGAAGGTGAGGGTAATGGATGAATGAAAAAGGGTGGTAAGAAATGATGGAGGGTCAGAACAAACAATATTTAAACATGTTATACAGTTCATGCAAAGTGAAATATTTTTTTTTTTAAATATAAGCACAACACAGCGGAATATTTGTCATATACAACAAAGAACATTTTAAATATATATATAGAAAAGTAGTAAGACTACTTACAAAATAATTCCCAGGCTCCAGAGATCACACTTCTTGTCATATGAAAAAGACTCTCCAACCCAGGCATCTACAACTTCTGGAGCCATGTACTCAGCTGAGCCAACAGGTGTAAGTAGCTCAGGGGTCTTGCTGCCATCAGAATTGTTTATGCTCATAGAAGGTACACCACTTGCCAGATCAAAGTCACAGATTTTGAGTGGAACAACCTCTCCCACTTTTTGACACAGAATATTCTCAGGTTTCAGGTCCCTATGTGCAATGCCCTTACTGTGCAGAAAATTAAGAGCACATGCGATTTCCCTGACAACAAGAGATGCCTCATGCTCACTCAGATGACCACGGCTCTCAATGTTACTGAGCAGTGTGCCACCCTCCATCTTATCAAAGACCAGGTAGAAGACATCGTCTTCCTCAAAGTATTCCACCAAATTCAGGATGTTTTCACTGCCTTGACACTGGTGGAATATCTCAATTTCCTTGAACACTTTACTTCGCTGAAGACTAGTACACTTGTTGATCATCTGGAAATAAATATAACGCAACTGTTTTACAAAAATGAATGCTAATGAAATATGAACAATGTGCATAATAACAATCTAGGGTTAGTTTATTTCACTGCTGTCTATCCAAAATTCAATTGCTGGGCTCATGAGAACTTTTATATCAATGATGTATCAGTGACGTAAGTTAATGAAAATTCATGTTTCTGAGTTCCATACATTTAATAGATTCTTTTATACATCTCTACAACATTAACAAATCCATGAGTAATTGTTGCTCACCTTTACTGCATATTCTTTTCCTGTTTCTTTGTTCCTGTAGGTCTGCACTGAAGCATATGATCCATTGCCTAAAAACTCTCCCGTTTCCTCATACAGGTCTGTGGGAATAAAAGGAAGTATAACTAAGTCAACATTAAAGAAACACAAACATCAGTTACAAACTGAGGAAGGAAAAAACAAATTTATTAAAGTAACAAAAATTGAAACACAATTTCTGAGTGCAAAGAAAAAATAATAAAGGTAAACATGTAGAAAACTTATGACGACTAAGGACATATTATTAAATACTTATAAAGAAAACATGGAGAGAACTTGAACATATGGAACTGCACATGACAAATTTGTGTGAATTAACTGAAGGCCTAAGCTCCACAGGGAGCCGATGAGTAATAAATGAAATGAGTGAAGTTGCTAAGAGGTTCTTACCCTTAAACTTTTTGATGGCTGCCCTTCTTTTTTTCTTCCTGCTGTTGCGGGTGTTCTTGGTGTTGTTATTACTGTTATTGTCGAGGTCAGGGAATACACTGTCCACGTCTAAGGTAAGGGCATTGTCCAACTCCAAGCTACTGGGGCGCATAGCTGAAGATCGTGATGAGGAAATTTCTTCTATCTGATGGTGTAAGAAAAACAAATAGTGTTGAAATAATGCACCAAAAAATAAATGTTTTTGACTATGCACTGTGTTTTTATCTCAAAAAACAAACAAAAAATAATTAAGAACAGGTAAAGGCTACTAAAAGTATACATACATGCACCTGTTTTTTTTAAAAATGTGCTACGTTAAAAATGTGATTAAACAAATGTCGAAATATGCAACTAGAACTTTCTTGTATAGTGCGAGAGATGTGAAATTTATGATGTGCTATAGTGACGGCTAATGTGGAACTGATGACAAAAAACAGACTAGTCCTAGAGGAACAACAGATAAGAAGATGCTGGAAATCGGTAGGACACACAAACACTGAGGAAACCTGTTGATAGAATTACCATGCAGTCCTTGTTCTGGAATCCACAAGGTAAGAGAGGTAGGCCTACAGGAAGATCGAGGAACACATGAAGAAGAGAACTGGAGACAGACATTAAAAGAATGAGGAAAGCATGGAAAAACCTCAAGCTAATGGCACAGTGCAGGAGGACTTAGCATAAGTTTGTTGGCCTATTATTTGCCTCTGCTCCTAGCAGAGCAGATAGGTGACGATGACAGCAAAGACTCAAACACATCTAGGCCTAATATTACATTACTAGAGAACTGAAAGGCTGAATTAAGGAGTAGGGCCTAAATTAAATATTAAACCACAAAGGCTACCCCAAAACAAACTTTCAATCCCCACACCTAACCCCTTTATAAAACACTACAAGTATGAAGCTTCTACCATTTTACGGCACATGGGGAAAAAAATTACACATAGCCTACACACAAGCAGGAACTTTTTAACTTTCGCTATCTACCGTAAAATCTCGTGTATAATACGCATGCTTGATTTAGCCCAAAATTTTCTGGTAAAATGGAAATTCGTGTATAATACGCATCATAATTTTTCAAGATTTTATTTTATGAAACATTTGTTAAAAAACTGAAAGAAGATGGAAGATGCTGCGCGATAGTAGTTCTTCGACGAACTGAAAGACCATGTCGCTTCATAAAACGAACTGCTCATGCTGTTGTGCCTATACGAGATTTTTTAAGTTCCAGAGCTTTAAGTCGCTTTGGGACCTAAGACGCGTCAAAAGTGAGAAATGCAGTTAGCGACCCATAGCTAGACTGCTTGCGTCAGCGAACCAGAGCTGACCAAGACCCTACTCCACCTCCAAGTGGTGGTCCTGGAAACAGGCTGCATCACTGCAGTCTGGCTGAGTGAGTAGGGATCGAAGAGGGAAGGCTAACCCGGTCCCAAAAATGCCGTGCTGAAGTCGGATGTGTCGGCCGAAAGGCGCAAATATCGCATCTTCGCTGTAAACGGACACAATGCAACCAACGTCCTTTTCAGGATGAACGAAGAAGGATTTCAATGCATGAAACACCGATGCCTTGTTGCCTTCTTTCCACTACCCACTCCAATAATGTTTTTTTCTAGGTCTGGAAGATCTGGTGGTGACCCACGATTCGCCTTTTTTCTTACTAGGCAACACTTGCAGCGCCTCTGTTTTTTCGCCATAATCGAATGTTGCACTCGTTAATGGAAAAATGTCGACTTGCTGCCCGATTGCCGTTAGATTCTGCATATTTTACCACTAAGTGCTTTTCTGCTACAGTACAACATTTTCTCGAATTCATTTTTAGGGCTCAAAATAATCAAATGACAAACTTCACAACCAAGCTTAATATCAAAACAGATTGAAGACCAAGAGTGCGAAATGCGTTTTGCAACAATGTCTGACACATAAGAGAACACATGGCACATTCAATTTTGCGCCATTTTCACTGTCAAATTGTGACAAAAACTTGACAGACTTTCCAATGTAGGTTACTTTCGATAGGCCTATCGAAATTACGTATTTTTTAGTACTCGCGTATTAGCGGGCAAAAATGAGTAAAAATTGTGCGTATTATACGCGAGATTTTACGGTATTTTCAATAGGCCTTAACTAAGAAAAAGGGATAGGCTAATGCCATAAACAAGTGGCAATTAATCATAGGCAGGTTGAACAAGATGCTTTTGTTCTTCATTAGTTAGGCCTAAATAATAATATATGGGCCTAGTCATGTTTCAATCTTAAAGACACCTTTTGCATCTCAACAGCATTAATATATGACTTCCAACTGTTTAATACTAGGCTAAACACTTTAAATAAATGTTTAAACTAAAAACCTTAGGCCTAGCCTATATGTAGGCTAAGTAAAACCATGACCTCAGCCGAGCTGGGTTAGCCCTCATCTAAATATAGAACCTTGACCAAGCTAAAAACTAGAAATGGCTTCAGCTTGAATTTCAAACCGACTATGCGAACTGTTGGACGATACGTCATAAATCTACCTTTCTCGGCAACGTATGTTACCTATAAATGCAAAATATTTCAACTTACCGTTCTCATTTTTAAAATATTCTTTCAGCGCTAGGACAAGATGAGAAGTCAGTCGGCGGTATGAGGTCTACAACGACAGTTAAAATCCAACTCGTTCTAAATAACTAATTCTGTCAGCAAATCCAAAGTATCCTTGGAATCTTTAAACTTGGCTGCTATATTTTTATGCGAGAAACTATTGCTTTCATCGCTAGTAGCAAGCTTTTCGGTTGTTCGTTGCGTCTCATTTGTCCTTCCTGGTCTACACAGTCTAACGCTCGGAACCTGCAGACGGTCTCTTTTATTCGCCGACGTATGCGATGTGGAGCTTGAGTCACGAGACTTCCCAGCCAATCAAACCGCTGCAAATCATATCCCGAATTTACGGAGCGGTGGCGTGTTAACCACCAACGATTGCAACAGAAAAATAGGCTGGCTGAATTTTATTCCTGGTTGACCTGAATGTAATCGTCTAGAAGGCATATCATCATCATTATATTATTTTACATTTTTAATCTTCATAACTTTGCTTGTTCAGGGAAAGCTCAGGCACTTAGCTTTGAAGACCTTTTTTATAAACTGAACCAAAGACGTCAGCAGTGAATAACTGTCCCCACACCTTCCCAGGTTACAACTGTTTATTAACAAAATGTTTCGTATACACTACATGCTTTATATATAGATTAAGCCGGAGAAAAATTAAAATACCTAGCGAAACCAGTCATTAATCTTTGAGTAATAATGAATATTTGTGCACGGGTGCTACACGCTACGCCCCACATTATTAATTTCTTCTTCTTCTTCCTCGTTCGCCTTCAAACTTCCACATTTATGACGCGTTATGTGCCGACAAACTTTGACGATTATATCGATCTCGTTTCTATAAGTCTGTGGTGTCTTGAAGAAATTGTGTATCCAATCTCTTCCCATGCAACGTTGTCAGCTTATCGAGGTGACATTGTATACTTTATTTTTCTAAGTGAATCTTGCTTACATAAAATTAAGGCGGTTCATTTGCTTCCTATCTACTTCTTCGTGTTTTCACGTTTAATATTCCTTTCTTACCCTGACACTTTTCATCTCGGGGTCCAAATTTAAAATCGGACATACAGATTATGTGTCCATGTAGGGATGACAAACAAATAGTAGAATGTGCCCCCTTCTTCTCCCCCCCCCCTCCCGACTGTCGTCTCCATGGGAGGAGCAGAGTGGGAATATGACCTTCTCTAGCCACGGTGAAGGAGAAAGTATATGGTGACGCGAGAATCCTGACACGGACATCTAACTTTATAAGAGTCTGAGAGATAGATGTAGTTATTTGAGAGCGAACGAAGGAGGCCACAAGACCCCGTGAGAGTATCTAAATATTTGCAAAAGGTGACCGAAACTTTATCCATTCTGTCCCTTTTTTATTTATTAGATCGTCTTAAATAACATTGATTATTGATTTGCTATACAATACACTTACAGCACTTCGGTCTGGTGTGCTGTTAAGTTGTTTTTATTTAAGATGTCTATTACCCCTTGATCCACCATCTCATAGGCACCACTCTATTCCTCGTCGAGTCCATTTTGATTTTTATATGCTTGTGCTATTGAGTGATCAGGATACATGGTCACAAGATGTCTGACAAATTTGTTGTTTCTCGATAAATCAATTCACTTGCGCTGTTCGATCAATGGCTCTAATATCTTCATTTATCTCTAGGTCTTTTGTGTTTAACCACTGTTTTTAGACATATCATTTGATGAGTGCTTATTTGAGTGAATCATCATTTGGTGATTGGACTACAGCTAGTCTCTAGGTCTGTCATTGATATCACAATGTTGGTATAAATATGGGATTAACGTTTGTATCTTGGTTGCCAGTTTGATCTTTGGATGTTTCAAAATTGGGGAGAGCAGATAGGTCACCTTATTGACTTGTCTCATTTTCACTCCAGTCTCTCTAATGATCGATCTGTAGTGCTTTGGTTTCGTTGAGTTTTCGTCTTCTTGTGGCGAAGAACACACTTTTCAACTTAGACCAAAGTTCGTCAGTTTATATCAGAGAGCAATCACCGTTAAAAATAAATGAACCATAGTGCATATTTACAAATACTAAGCTCCAAAAAGGACTACCAATGTCTATCCGCCAGCATGGCGAAGTTCTGAAAAGGACTGCTAGCACCTGCGGAGTTGGTAATACATCTGTGATGAACATGCCAAGGTTTTGAATTCTGCCACTTGTTTTAATTGAGCGTTACAAACTTCGATGTTGTCCACTTTTGACGTTTTAATTATTGTTAATAATTCTGTTTTCTCAGTGTTAAACTTTGTGCCGTGCTCTTGTAACCAGTAGCTTAGAAAATTTAGTCTTCTAAGTAGGCTCCTGTAGTTGTTTACTGTCTCTGTAAAATATAAATTGGTAACCAGCAAAGAACTGTTCGTTTAAACCACATTGTTCATTTAGATCACACACTTCATTTCGACGGTATGCGTTATTTTAATCACATGGTTTTGTGTGTGTGTGGGGGGGGGGGGGGATCTTTATGATGTTTATAAGACGAAAGACGATTTATAGTAGCGGTGGCGTACTAAGGGGGTTGCGAGGGGTCCGCCCCGGGTGACAGCAAGTAAATGGGTACCATCAGACACTTTTATGACAGTGCTTACTGTTAAAAATATACCTGCAACTGTGTATTTTTTTGGGGGAGGGGGGTGCCGAAGGTAGGATCGGCCCTAGGTATCATGTACTTTAAGTACGCCTCTGTGTAGTAGTGATCTCACACATACTAGTCTTACTCCATATAATCCGGAAAACCAATATAAAAGACCGGTCATTGTTTATACAACACTTTTATATTCTAAATACAGTGCTGTCCTTTAAGTCGGTATTTTTCTAGCACCTTCCATTGTACGTATGTCCCTGTTTAGTCAGTCAGAAAGCTTTCTCCTGGCCTACAAAGGTGACATTACATTCATATCGATATTCTAGTCTTTTTGCTACCAAGCCACCTTAGTGCAAATATTGATTATTGCATCCCTTTCCTGTCTGCGTCTAAACCGTCCTTGGCCAAATATTGGTTCTATTATTTGTCTTAATTAATAGTTGTTTTCATTTTGATAAGTATTTTTCTAACATCAGAAAGGATATACCTCTATATGTGTTTTCATTCCTGTTTGATTCCTTTCATCTTCCACATGTGTACTACAATAGTTTTCCGTCAGTCTTCTAAACTTTTCTTTCTTCACTTTAGTTTCCACATTGCTTTTATTTCTTCAACTGTTATGCCACAAGTTCTGGCTGTTTATTCTTAGAGCTGTTCATGGTAACCTTTTTAAATCCATGATCTTCTCTAATTATTTTCCTCTATTTAAAAAAAAAAAAAATTATCCCTATAGCAATTTATTAATTCATGCGCCGTATTATTGTCACATTGTTTGTTCTCATCCCGTCTAACGATTATTTGAAACACTACCCCTTAAAAAGTCAAATGATATGGTTTCTTGTACTTCTTTTTAATGATTGATCATTATAAAAGAATGGAGTGAACAACGGACTAGTAGTATACATGGTTAAGATTATGAGGAGGAAGCACGGTATAACAGAATGCAACTGTTTGTATTCGAAATTAGGTAGTAGCTTTTGCGCTATGCATACATAAAAAAAAAAAAAATAATAATAATATTGAGTATGAGAACTATCCCGTTAACCGCTGGTGGGCTATGATTAGCATGTATGGTTTTTTTTTTTTTAATTTTATGATGAGAAATATCCTGTTCAACCTCTGATGGGTTATAATTAGGACATATGTTGTTTTCAATTCCAAATAATATGAATAACTGCCGATACGTGAAAGTGCAGCACATTTGTCAAATCATTGTATATAGAGCCAATAAAAATAACCAATTATGTGTGTATATACATACAAAAAAACGACATAAAACAAAACAAACCCAAACAAAAACTTACTTACTTAGTCGTTCCCCTTCTACCGTGAGGTGTAGAGGTTTGGAAGAGAGAGCGCCAGACCATTCTATCAGCTGTCTTCTTCCTGGCCTGGTTCAATTCTAGTCCCCGGTTCTTCAAAGATTGTCCAATGTTGTCCTCCCAGCGGACTCTGGGTCGTCCTGGAGGTCTGGATCCCCGGCTCCTTGTTTCCCACGTCTGTCGTGGTAGCTGATCTTCTCCCATTCTGCAGACATGGCCAAACCATCTTAGTTGGGACCAAACAAAAACACCAAACAAAAATAATATTCAGGGGGGAGGGTGTAAAGGCCTTGTGTTTTCAGATAGATATTTTTGACTTTCACTTGCCATTAGTCATATGTATTGTAAGAACATCATCAGACCTTCACCTTTCCGATTACTGTATTTTAACTTTTGTTCTTGTTGAATACTGTTTGACTATATTATGCAGTTTCCTAGATCTGTCTATTCAAATATGCTGTCAAATATGGTGTCTCCATGGCCAGATAATATGTTCAATTGCCGATATGTAAAAGTGGCTTAATATCTCCTGTCCAATTACTGCAAATAGGGAAAAGGGTACAGTAACTGAATTTAAGCGAATAGAAAAGCATAAGATGATGATAGAATATTACAATCGTTTTAAAATTTCAATAAAGATTTGAAATGTGTCCCTATTTTTGATTTAGAAGCGTTGTCATAGGAAAAAAGTTGTTATCTCCCTTGATACTCTACCGGAATCGGAAGCACAGACAACTCTTTTGTAATAATTCAGAATGTTTGAAGGTATTTTTTGCATTTTTGAAGAACAAATATATCAATTTTTGCTGCATTCATGCGCATTTTTTTTTGAGCCAACAGATACAGGCAACTTTAAATATTAATCTTACCCTAATCTAATCATCAAAATGAATCTCCCAGAAAGTTTAGGTAAGTAGGGCCTAGATACATTAGTGTAAAATGAGACGCTGTGTGTTCTAGGTTAGCACGCAAGCTCAAATATTTGGTTATCGTTGAAAGACAACTTATTGATGTTTTTTGACAATTGTATCGTATTAACATTTAAAAAAATACAAAATGTTGGCGAGGCGCGCCTCGTTCAACCTAGACACAAGGGTCGTTGGTTATATTAGGGCGCGTGTCCAAATGTAAAATGTGTGGTTTGGTAGGCTAACTAAATTGAGTTGAAATGAATAAGATACCGCCTTAAAAAAAGAATTCAGAGATGCAGTTAAAAAGGAATCCTGGTTAAAACGAAGCACCATGAGCTGTGTCTTCCATTTCACCCAAATCGATATCTACCCAGCGGCCAGTTCAGTTGGCCTCGCCGTTAGTGGTTAGGACTAGAGTTAGGTTTAGATTTAGAAATGCTAAACCTAATACAAAAACTCTAAAGCTATAGACTTTTTGTGTTAGGTTTGGCATTTTAAAATCTAAACCCAACTCTAATCCTAATGACACAGCTGACTCAACTGGCCGCAGAAAAGATAACTATCCGGGTTAGATTATCGCACGTCATCTTTTACATCTGCACACATAACTCACCATGCACTGTTACCATACGCACATCCGATGTTTCACGCATGCGCAAAAATGCTGCGCGTATTATGTTTCCAGTTTCACCGTCAACTGTTAGAATAGAACGCATATAAACAAAGATGTTGCCTAACATTAGTCCTGCCAAATAAGTCGACGACATCGTTAGGGTTAGTGTTATATTTCCTAATTCTAACCCTTACCCCTTATTACTGCATCTCTGAATTATTTTTAGGTGTTCAACACCATATAGACCAACGGGCTGATCACCCGTTTGCCAGTCACTTCGATTACGGAAAAAACAGCAAATGGATTGATTTGCCGTTGCCCTAAAGACGCCAATAGGCGTGATGGGAAACAATGGCAAAGAAAACCTATCTGCTGTTGCCCTAAGACGCCACTAGGCGTAATGGCCACTGACTGCTTTGACGGTCGGTGGCTAAGGACGGAAGAAGAAGAAGAAGAAGAACACCATATAGAACACATACCTACTTTTCTTTCTTTCAATCCTTCATTTTTTCTTTTAATTGTTCTAATAATTGCAAAGTGTTTTTTTCTTTTTTTTCTTGTGTACATGCATTCCTCTTGTCTTGGGGTGGGCAGCTCTGTGATATTGACTGCCACTTGTGGTGTATTGATTATGAAGATGTGGTGATTATACACTTTTATGGTGTAAAAAAAAATGTAATCTTTATGATTGGAAAGTGTTTGAAAATTATTAATCTGAGTTAAAAAGCTGTATTCTGGTGATGCTGCTTTTGTTTCTGCTCACAGCGATAAGCTTTTCAGTAATTCAAATGTTCATAACTAAAATTCTGATCTCCATGACTGGAGAATTATCAAAGTTAACAAAATTAAATTCTATATAAATTGAAGAATTTGCAGGGAAGCCACAGGGCATTTCTTCACAGTAAGTAAGAATTTTGTAAAAAGAAAAAAATACTTAAATACAACACTACACAAGCTGAGAAAGACAACACTTTTAGGAAAAGAAATAAAACATGTGGAGACAAACTGGTGTGGAGTAGGACATACCATGCTGAATGCTGAAGAAAGTTGAAGCATTAAGAGAGCCTTAGAGATGTGAATTGTGGAATAGACAGCAACAGCTAGAAATTAATTATGGAGAAGAATAGCACAGAAGATAGAAATGAAAATTGGAAATTTTTGTCACCTTCTGTGATTTCAGTGATCTGGGAATTGGACGAAACATCTTTCCACCTCTGATTGTGCATAAACTTAAAGGTTGAGGGAAACAGAGCACCTATGGGTTTGCCCGGAGTGCAATAGTGTTGATTTTGATTAACATTAAACATAAAGGCACATGGAGCCGCGGTAGCAGAGTGGTTAGTGCACTGGCTTGGTGGTCCATGGTTTGATCCCCAGTTAAGGCAGGATTTTTTAAGACCGTAAACGGCTCTGGGGTCGACCCAGCCTCATGAATTAGGTACCAGAGCAACTCTGGGAAGGTTAAGGCGGCCGGTGTGGTGCTGACCACATCACCCCTAGTGTGCCAATGGTCAAGAAAATATGGGCCTAACACCATATTCCCAATATGCCTCAATGGGCATGTAACGGGATCCTTTACCTTTACCCTTTTATAAAGGCCCATGGATCTCACCAAGTAGGTAAAGAAAACTAGTTTTAAAAAAATTAAAAATGCTAAATGGATGTGTTGCACAGGATGGGAGGTTAAAGCAAGGACATATGGTTGGATCACCACCTTGTCTTAAAAAAATAAATTGAAACTTTTTAAAGACATTGAAGGAAGAACAAATCATGAGTATGAAATGCAAAATGTTAGAAATGAAGATCAAATTTGTAATCCTGTTTAACCTTATAGATGAAAATCATCATCTGTAGAGGAATATTGAAGAACACATTTTAAAAGGTTTTGACACAGGAAATTAAGAACGCAAGGATTAGTTCACAGAGAACACATGGAACCTCATAAAAGAATGAAAAACTGTCAAACAAGAGTCAACAACTGTAAAGGGCAGAAAGAAAAAGCATGACTGAACAAGAGTACAAGACGCGATTTTGAAAATCTCATCAGAAATTTGGCAAAGTAAGCAAAGAAGTGTTGTTGTTACTGTTTAATTAGGGCTACTGAGCTTCTCGCTCTTTTGCAGCCAATACCAAGTTGAAGACTCCTTGGTATTATCTACACTGTAGATCTAGGTCTTTCCTGTGACTTTTCTGCCATTCCGAAACATGTTGAATTCAAGTCATGAGCTCCATTTTCTCCAGCTTGGCTTGCATTTAAAGGATCATCACATCTGGACTCAAGCTAGGAGGAAGTAGCACATGGCAAACTGTGCTTTCCCTGCCATCCAGTGGGGCTCTTCACATATGCAGAGCTAAAATACTGTGCTCTGGCTCTGGGCTGTCCCAAGGAATTGTCACATCCTTCACAAAGCCATTTCTCAGCTCTCCTTGCCTATCATGGGTTCATAGTGAGATCCTCCATACAGCCAACGAAGTAAAAGCCGTAGTACGCTCAAGTGACTCCTCCAAGCTTAGTGTGCAATGCTGGGTTGTCAAC
This sequence comes from Oreohelix idahoensis, assembly GCA_024509875.1. Taxonomy (NCBI): domain Eukaryota; kingdom Metazoa; phylum Mollusca; class Gastropoda; order Stylommatophora; family Oreohelicidae; genus Oreohelix; species Oreohelix idahoensis. Next base: position 246,734 of record JAMPIV010012890.1, read on the forward strand.
ATGTTTCACCACAGGGGGAATCCCTGGAAGTGTGTCGATGGTCTCAAGAGTCAGTGAGGGTGTAATAAGCCTCACAGACAAGTTCACCTCCACATCTTTATGCTGTAGCATTGTGCTTATATGGTGGTCATATATGAATGACTCCAGATATGCCTGTATGCATGGCAGTCAATGTAAATGCTGATGCTTTGGGATACTTTTGATTCTGTTATATTTTTCTCTCTCTTTGCCTGATTAGCTTGTAATATAAATGTAGGTACTTCTGTCTTTATTCACCCACAGATTAAAATTGTTGAAATTTCGAAGCCAAACAAAAAAGGGAGGAGAATGTGAACAAGAAGATAATGAAGTCACATACTTTGAGAAAAAGAGAGCTATCCAGACTATCAGAAGAGAACAGAACCAACCCAAAGACGAGTATCACACTCTCGACCGGCAGGGACAGATAACTATTTTTCGACTCAGGACAGGGCATAACAAACTGAATAAACACATGCACAAGCTACGATTGTCTGCTTCACCATTGTGCACATGTGGATTAAACGAACAAACTGCTGAGCATGTTCTACAGGACTGTCCTCTGTATGACCAGTTAAGAAAGATATACTGGCCGAATGACTCAACACTAAACTCAAAGCTATATGGAGTTAAAGAGGAACTTCAAACAACAGTCGAATTCATCATGAGAACTCGTCTGACGGTGTAATCATCAAAGATGCGATCGCAAGAAGAAGAAGAAGAACGAAGCCAAACGGAGCACCGTACTTTTTCTTACATTTTGTTTCTCACATTCGCGCGAAAAATGTCATTGTGCGACAAATCTCTCTCACAGTTCACCAGTGTTCCTCGTGGGGCTACGTTTTTCCTTAGGCTTAGGAGACTGTGTACTCCGATAGGCTTCTATAATGATCTCTTGATCAACCATATCTGGGTATTTAAACTGATAATTGATTTCTGGTTGTCTTCGTGTTCGATATTTGCGGGTGTTCTGATAATATTCTGTGCCATCCGTGTATACCATTTCTCTTTTCGGTGCTGCTAGGTATCCTCCAGGCAATTGTTTAGCTTGTTTTGAACTTTCCGTCTTTCTCCATGGGGGTATTATGGTGTGTCGAAGCACTTGCACTGAACCTTGGAGGCAGCGGGGGGTGTATTGTGTTGTCTGACGCGGGGACTGATGTGTATGGTTCTGCGAAGTGATGTTTTGTTTATGAAACCTATCTCGATCAGTCTTACCTCTAGACCTAACATGCCATGCAGCAGAGTCAATGGGGTGGTGGGAGGTGTATTGTGTGGTCTGATGCGGGGGCAGGGATTGATGGGTATGACTCTCGCCTGCATTATGTCGGTCAGTGTTACCTTGTTTAGTTTTGTAGGTGTCTCGTATGGAGGAGGATTGTACTTGAGCTATGATAGCACCTCTAGCAATGGTTGTCGTTTTACCAGATGTGTTGACTATCATAACCGGGAAATTTCTGTTTGTTGTGACTTCTGCTATTCCTTCCGTAATAAATAGCATTGGGTCTTCATTTATATCTTCTCCCGATATGGGTTCCACATGAATAGTTTGTCCAGGTTTTATATATTGTGACGCTTTGATCCTACCCTTGGCTATGACTAATGAATTTGGTAAGAGGGTAACCGGGGCTGTTAAACGAATCAATGATGCAATATGGATGTCATCTTGGAGTTTTACATATTCTTCATTTATTCTTATTTTCCGTAGATCAAAATATATCCTGGCTTGGTGTTTTGACAGAAAATCTCTTCCTAGGATAAAATTTCTACTCATGCCTCTAGTGATAACGAATGCACGTGTGATTGTCTGGCTGCCAATCTTAAATGTGACATGGGCAATGCCTAAGGATTTCAATTCTTCCCCAGTTACAGAGGCCATATATGTTCTGGAATGCTGGAACTGTGCGTATTTCTTTATTTGCTTATAAAGTTGTTCCCTTATGAGGCTTACAGATGCTCCTGTATGTATGAGCGCTCTGTAATTCCTGTTCTCAATGGTGATTAGACAGGAACTTGGGTCAGGATGTATGGTGACTTTATTTTGAGTGCTATTATTGTGAACTAATGGTGGTTCTTTTGTTATTGTGTGAAGTTCATTCAGTTTTCCTCGCTTTTCATGTTGTATATGGGACCTATGGTTGGAGCTTTTGTTGTTGCTACCCCTGCTTCGGACACGGCTAGAGATCCCTCTTAACGCGTGCCAAATCCATTTTCCTGCATTGGACGACCTCTGGAGAAACTGTGCTGGGTATTGTGTCTTTGTTGGGCCCAGAAAACTCACAAAACTGCACCATGGTCCTTTTTAGGGTCAAGAAAACCCACAAAACTGCACCCACCATGGTCCTTCTTTAGGGCCACAAAACCCACAAAACTGCACCCACCACGGTCCTTTTTAGGGCCCACAAAACCCACAAAACTGTACCCTGGCAAGAAATCCTTTATTTGTTTTCGCCGCTGGGTGGGGAGGGGGGTCCCCTCGCTACGCACTGATCCTTGTCAAATATTGACACAATCAGAGCCGGATTAATGTAGTAGCAAAAGTAGCATATGCTACGAGCCCCGCGCTCTTTGGGGCCCCGCGCCAATAAATATGTACATAATTTTTTTGTCATCTTCTAATACGAGCGTTAAACCAATGATCTTGTGATTTATGCCATCTTTAGCGCCTTTTCATTTGGTGTCACGAAATTGTGAGAGAAAGAGCATAAGAGGGTGACTTAATGTGACTCTTCATTATTTTTATCTTAACTGTTTGCGGACGGAAGCAGTCATTTTCTTTGGATTTGTTGAAATCCTGTACACCTTCTTTTCTGCTTCTACCTACCGGTGTGGTCTCCTTCCTGTATCATACAGCTGGTCTTACTGTAGTGAAGTCTGTAACACTTCACTTCCCTGCATCATAAAGCTGGTCTTACTGTAGTGAAGTCTGTAACACTTCACTCCAATGCATCATAAGCTGGTCTTACTGTAGTGAAGTCTGTAACACTTCACTTCCCTGCATCATAAAGCTGGTCTTACTGTAGTGAAGTCTGTAACACTTCACTCCAATGCATCATAAGCTGGTCTTACTGTAGTGAAGTCTCTAACACTTCACTCCAATGCATCATAAAGCTGGTCTTACTGTAGTGAAGTCTGTAACACTTCACTCCAATGCATCATAAAGCTGGTCTTACTGTAGTGAAGTCTGTAACACTTCACTCCAATGCATCATAAAGCTGGTCTTACTGTAGTGAAGTCTGTAACACTTCACTCCCCTGTATAATACAGCTATGCTTAATACATTCTTGTGCCATGCTGCCACCCCTACCTGCTAAATGCATAATAGACTAACCCCGTGCTCTTCCTGCCACCCCTACCTGCAAATTGCAATTAGACTAACCCCTCGCAGGCAAATGTACAGAATACAGTGTGGTCATTTAATTTCAGAATGGGTGAACAAAGACACAAGAACCTAAATGTTTGTCTTTGTTGTTCTATGTATACTGGGTTTTGATATGGCTCAAATGATTCTTGAGGAAACTATTGGTTCATGTTATTTCAAGTTGTACTTGGTTGTTTTGTCACTAAATAGCCCAGCTTTAGCATTCTATGTGGCACTGCTTCTGTCATAACAGATAATTTTGCATCAATTGTACGTTGATGCAGAAGCTAGATGAATTTTTTTTTAAATAGCTTTAATTAAGATGGGCATATTGAGGAAATAGGAAATTACTTTTATGATGGACATGATGATGATTTATCAATACCCTTTAACTCCCCAAGGAGCATAGGCCTTCAACAAACACATGCCAAGTCTTCCTGTCCTGTGCCATCCACTCAAGTTCTTTCCATGTTTTCCTCATCATTTTCACCTGTTTCCAGTTCTCTTCTCCATGTGTTTTTTGGTCTACCTCTGCCTGTCTTTCCCTGTGGATTCCAGAACAAGGACTGCCTTGTAATGCTATCAACAGATGTCCTCAATGTGTGTCCTATCCATCGCCAGCGTCTTCTTCTCAACTCTTGTTCCACTGGCACTTGTCTGGTTCTTGTCATCAATTCCACATTTGTGACTTTGTCATACCATTTCAGTCCTTCTATTCTACACAAGCACCCGTTTATAAAAGTCTGTAGCTTTTTGGTTGTTGTTTTTGTTGTTCTCCATGTCTCGGAGCCATACAATAGGACTGACTTCACATTTGAGTTGAAGATTCTTATTTTTGTGTTGGACTTGATTTCTCTTGTTCTCCATATGTTTCCCAATGCAATGAAAGCTCCTCTTGCTTTTTATATTCTTATTTTGATATCACTGTCTGTCCCTCCAACTTTGTCTATATTACTTCCAAGATATGTGTACGATTCTACATCTTTTAGTGGTGTTTTTTCAAGTTCAATCTTGTTATCATTTCTTGCATTTATTCTCATAATCTTTGTCTTTTCCCTGTGTATTTTCAGGCCCACTTGTTGTGACCTCTCATAGAGAATTTTCATTTTCTCTTGCATCTGATTATGGTTATGGGACAAGAGCCAAGTCATCTGCAAAATCCAGATCATCTAGCTGTTTAGTCAGATTCCACTGGATTCCATTTCTGTTGTGTGATGTCGATGTTTTCATAACCCAATCTATTGCTAGTAAGAAAAGAAATGGAGACAAGAGGCATGCCTGTCTCACTCCCGTTCTAATCCTAAACGGTTCTGTAAGTTGTCCTTCATGAAGAACTCTGCATGTCATGTCTTCATAGGTCTTCTTTATTAAGTTAATGATCTTCATGGGAACTCCATAATGCCTCATCAATTTCCAAAGCGATTCTGTGTCTACACTGTCAAATGCCTTTTCATAGTCCACGAATCCGATGTATAGTGGTGAATTCCATTCCAGACTTTGTTCAACTATTATTCTCAATGTGGCTATCTGGTCTGTACAGGATTTAGTTTGTTGAAAACCTGCTTGTTCATCTCTCAGTTGCTTGTCTATGGACTCTTAATCTCCCAAGGATGATTCTGTTTAATACTTTTCCTGGCACTGATAGTAACATTATTCCTCTATAATTTGTGCACTCTTGTAAATTTCCCTTCTTATGCAATTTGACCAGATAACCTTCCTTCCATTCTTCTGGTATTTCCTCTCTCTCCCAAGTAGTTTGGATAATATCTCTGTAGAGGTATCAATATCTGTTTTGATGGCCTCTGCTGGAATGCAATCTGGACCAGCTGCTTTTCCATCTTTCAGAAGCTTTATGGCTTTCTTTATTTCTTCTCTACTTGGTCGTTCACAGCTGATTTGTAGCTCCTCTTCTGCTGGCTGGATGTCTGGGGGATTAGTTGGAGATGGTCTATTGAGAAGTTCCTCAAAATGTTCTGTCCATCTCTTTATTTGTTCTTGTATATTACTAAGCAATTTTCCATTCTTATCTTTTATGAGGCCATTTGCTTTCTTATATTTCCATGTTAGCTTCTTTGTGTTGTTGTACAGGTCCCTCATATTTCCTTTGGCTGCAGCTTCCTCTGCTTCCCTTGCCAAATCATCAATATATTTCATCTTGTCTCTTTTGATGATTCTTCTTACTTCTTTGTTTGCTTCTATGTACACTTCATGAGCCTTGGCTTTGGAGCTTCTGGTTTTGTTTCTTTTTAAATCTACTTTCTTGTTTTTCCTGTCTTCTATCTTACTAATGGTTTCTGTTGTTATCCATGCTTTGTGCTGATGTTCTCTTTTTCTCACTACTTCTTCACATGTCTCATTCCATATATTTTTTACTTGTTGTCAGTGGTCTTCCGTATCTGTTTCATCTTCCAGCTGTTGGAGTACTTGGTATTTGTTGGATACTGTGATTGAAAATTTTTCTTTTATTTCCTGATTTCTTAGATTTCCCACATTATACTGTTGTCTATAGCTATATGCTGTTGTAAATTTCTTGAGTTTTAATTTTGTTTTAGCCAACAGAAGATGGTGGTCTGATAGAACATCTGCTCCTCTACCTACTTTCACATCATGCAGTGATGACCTAAACTTCTTACTTATGTATATGTGATCAATCTGATTCTCAGTTCTGTGGTCTGGTGATATCCATGTTGCTTTATGTATTCCCTTATGTGGAAATATGCTTCCTCCTATAGCTAATTGATTTGAAGCATAGAAGTTTTCTAATAGTTCCCCATTCTCGTTCATCATACCTAATCCATGCTTTCCCATGATTTCTTCAAAGCCAATGTTTTCTGTTCCTATTTTCGCATTTAGGTCCCCCATTAAAACTGTGATGTCCTTTCTGTTCTTATTGTCCAAGACATTTTGTAGTCTGGTGTAAAAGTCTTCTTTCACAGATTCTTCTTTATTGTTTGTTGGTGCATAACACTGGATGATGTTTATATTTACTTTCTTTTTGGCTGGTTTAAACCTTGCTGTTATAATTCTGGGTCCCATTGCTTCCCATTCTATAAGTGCCTTCTGTGCTTCCTTGGACAGCATTAGAGCCACCCCCTTCACTGTGGTGAGCTCTTTCCTCCTCATGTCCTGAAGACAACACCATTTCTCTTGTGATCAATCTCCTCTTCTCAATGCCTTTCCACCATGTCTCGCAGAGACCTAGGATATCAATCCTGTAATTTTTTATTTCTGCTGCTACCTGTGCAGTTTTCCCTTGTTCACACAGAGTGCAAACATTCCTGGTACCAATCATGGAGATTTTCCTAGACGAAAAAAGGTTATTCGGCAACCCAGACTCCTTTCAGCTTTCTCTAGGTTGCTTCATGCACCTCCTTTCCAGAGGACCTTCTTCTGTCTTGGGCGGCTGAGTTGATTTATATTCTTTATTTGACTTGTCAAACTTTGTTGAAGTTTTTTACGGATGGGGTAACCAGCCCCATGCCCAACCCTCCTTAGTCGCTTTTTACGACATGCCTGGTAGGATACAGTGTTACTATTCTTCGCTCCCCTTTCGGGCCCGGTAACACACTATTGGTTCATGTTATTTCAAGTTGTACTTGGTTATTTTGTCACTAAATAGCCCAGCATTAGCATTCTATGTGGCACTACTTCTGTAATAACAGATAATTTTGCATCAATTGTACGTTGATGCAGAAGCTAGATGAATTTTTTTTTAAATAGCTTTAATTAAGATGGGCATATTGAGGAAATAGGAAATGACTTTTATGATGGACATGATGATGATTTATGGAAGAACATAATTGAAGAGATAAGGAAATAGTTTATAGCTTTAAGTTGAGTAAATATCAGAAATAAGGAAATATGTTTAATTTGAGCTTAGTTAAGAATTATAGAAGTAATCTTTGGACTTAAAATGTTATTAGAGTAGGAAAATGACTTTGAAAAAATGTGTAGAATTAAGAATTGGCAGTTCAGCTTCTGTGTACGTGTAGAAGAATAGATGCTTAAACATTGATGCTCAGCTGAAGTAGCATTTTCTTATTGATAGTTTTATATTGTGAAAATCTCAGCAGTTGGCCTTAACGCCTCAAGCTGTTTAATTTATTGCATTCATAACTTGCTTACGGATCGCTTATTTTTGTCTATTCCCTCTCATCACTGTGTATCCTATTAAAAAAAAAAAAATAAATACAAATTTTTACGTGCCTGCTGCTTGTATCTCATATCTGTCTTCATTTCACCAGTTTCATCACTCCATCTTCTTCACCTTTCTCGCGCCACCCTGATCCAGTCATCTCACCACGTCTCTCTCACTCTGTCTCCGCCTTTCTCTAATACATCTCAATAACTTCTATTTCTAAGCGTTCTGTCCTGCGCCTTCCTTTCCCATCCACCCAGCTTCACTTCACATTTTCTTACACTAAACAGATGAAATGAGTACAGAAAAAAAAAAATGATTGGATTATTATCAGTACGCGAGCAGGAAACCCGCCAAAACATGACAGGGAAATAATTATGTTGTCTTCTTTCTGATGACGACACTAGTTCTCATCAGAGCCGGATTAACGTAGTAGCCAAAGTAGCATATGCTATGGGCCCCGCGCTTTTAGGGGCCCCGCGCCAATAAATATGTACGTACTTAATTTTTTGGTCATCTTCTAATACGAGCGTTAAACCAATGATCTTGTGATTTATGCCATCTTTAGCGCCTTTTCATTTGGTGTCACGAAATTGTGAGAGAAAGAGCATAAGAGGGTGACTTAGTGGGACTCTTCATTATTTTTTATCTTAACTGTTTGCGGACGGAAGCCATTTAAGTGGCGTTGAAAATTTGGTCACGTTTGGACGGAAGCCACTTTTTTGGCTTTAGGTGACTGCCCCTCTAATTTTGTTTCGTTCTTTGTGAAATGAATTTGCATTAACAATAAAAACTAGAATTTAGGAAACGGAAACTTCCTGTTTTAATTGAGACATACGGCGTGCTCGCACTCTCTTTCGATCTTGATTAAAATTTCTTGATTTGTAAGGTTAGAAAACTCAAGAAATGAGCAGTAGACACAGAGATATTGGACGTAATTATGCTTCTGGAAGTGAAAAACGTAAAGCGAAGGAAGAAAAAGAAAGAAGAGATCAACTTGTGATATCAAAAACACGTAAGCTGACAGAATATTTTGATGTTCATGATGGTGGTACTCTTACTGCTGAAACTGGAAGTACAGGAACAACTAGTACTACTAGTGCAGGCTGTGCAGCAGAAAACATACAGCAAAACCCAGTATACACTGAGTCTGAATGTGAAAGAATAAGTGAAACGAAGAAGTACTCTAATGATATTGGTGACTGGCCGAACAATGTAGATGACTGTGAGCGTGAATATTGGATATCCAAGGGAAGTGAAAAATGTCAACATGTTGATAGTGCCTTCTCTTCATCCGTGCGATTGTATGAAAAGAAAACTCGATACTGTCAGAAGTCTTATTTTACACATATTCATAAACTTACAAACAAGCAACATGCAAGAAAATGGTTATGCTATTCAGAAAGTAAAGGGCGCCTATTCTGTTTCCCATGCAAGCTTATGAGTTCAGAATCTTCATCAAAGTTTACTGTGGAAGGGTTTAATGACTGGAAAAATGCAAGCAATCTATTGCGTCGACATGAAGAAAGCTCCTCACATAGACAAGCTTTAATTTCACTGTTGATGCGTAAAAACAAAGGTGAACGTGTCGATTCCCAACTTGTGAAACAAACTGACATTCAAGAAAAGTATTGGCACAAACTTCTAGAACGAATAATTGAAGTTGTGAAGTTTTTAGCAGAACGAGGCCTTTCATTTCGTGGCAGTGATGAAATTGTTGGGTCCCCTTATAACGGGAATTACTTAGGGTTGTTAGAATTACTGGCCAAGTTTGACAACTTTTCTGGCAGAGCATATAAGTACTCATGCAAACAAAGGATTTGGACATACATCATATCTATCTAAAACAACGTGTGAGGAATTCATCAATCTGATTGGATCCAGCATACTGGATCACATTCTCTGTGAAGTGAAGAAATACAAGTATTATTCCGTTTCATTGGATTCTACTCCAGATATATCTAATATGGACCAGCTGACTTTGACTCTGCGCTATGTTTTGCCATCTGGACCAGTTGAAAGATTTGTGACATTTTTGGATATGGAAGGTCATAGTGCTGAACAGCTTACTAAAAGTCTACTTAATTTTTTAAAGGCAAATGACATTGATATTAAAGACTGCCGTGGTCAAAGTTATGACAACGCCAGCAACATGAGTGGCAAGTTTATAGGATTACAAGCACGAATTAAAGAGATGAATAAGTTTGCGCATTACATTCCGTGTTTTGCACATTCACTAAATTTGGTTGGAAAATGTGCTGCTGAAGGTTGTCAAGAAGCAGTCATTTTCTTTGGATTTGTTGAAAGCCTGTACACCTTCTTTTCTGCTTCTACCTACCGGTGGGGTCTCCTTTCTACTGCATTATGTGCTGGCGGTACTCATAATAAGTCCCATTTGCCCTTTGTGAAAAGACTGTCAGATACCAGGTGGTCCGCTCGGGCAGATGCAACAAAAGCACTTTTACACAGCTTTTCTGCAATAAAACAAGTCTTGGATGATATTTCAGATAACAGTGATCAGAAGGCAGAGTGTCGTCAACAGGCTCGTGGTCTACTTTCAACCATGATGAAGTTAGAAACAGGAATAATGATCATACTGTGGGATCAAGTATTACAGCGTTTTCAAATGACCAGTGCTTCTTTGCAATCTTCTGATCAAGATTTGAATACAGCTTGTGCACTCTATGAATCCCTGCGGGGGTATATTCAAGCTATGCGGTCTACTTTTGCAGACATAGAGCAAAATGCCAAGGATCTGACTGAGTGTGAACATTATCAAGAACAAACTCGAAGAAAACACAAACGAAATCGAGAGTATGATGATTTCAGTGGTTCCAGCACACTTGATCCACTTGTTGAATCTCAAACGCCTTCTCAGCAGTTTAAAATCCGAACATTTCTTGTCCTTATTGATAGCTTGCTCTCTGCCTTGTCAAAACGCCAGAAAGCTTATCAAAAGTTGAATGATGTATTTGGATTCCTTCGTCAGTTACAGTCGTTTACACCTGAAGAGGTGGTAACGAGATCATCGAATCTTATTAAATCATATCCGGAAGATCTGGAAGAAAGTCTTTGTGAAGAACTTGTGCAGTTTACAGAACTGCTGAAAACTGATCTTGCTTCTCATATTGGCACTACTCTAGACCTTGTAGAGTTACAGTTTTACCGTTTGATAATTGACAATTCTTTGGAGTCTTGTTTTCGAAATGTAGAAATCGCCTTGCGCATCTATTTGTCACTAATGGTAACCAACTGCAGTGGAGAACGATCATTTTCAAAACTGAAACTTATTAAAAATGAACTAAGGAGCACCATGGGTCAAAAGAGATTGAACAATCTCACACTAATGAGCATTGAACATAAACTTCTGCGTGAAATTGATACGTCCTATATCATCAACAAATTTGCTCATGCTAAATGTAGAAACATTAATATTTAAACAATAATGTTGACTGTGTTGTTACTTTTGATAATGATAATTACTGTACAAATTAAAAATGTATGTGTTCAAATATATTTGTGTTGTTTTATTGTTTTTTTTTTTATATATATATAGGGCCCCTTTCTTAACATATGCTACAGGCCCCGCACTAGCTTAATCCGGCCCTGGTTCTCATGTGGTCCTTTCATTCCTTTCCAACCTCAATGAATCTTTGTGGTCAAACATATCATGACATATGGTCAGAGGTCGATGCACCATGAAATCAATTGGAAGGCCTGCGTGATTTTTTAATGGATGTTCAACCTGGCTTTCACAGTGCAGTGTGAGCCGTTTCCGTATTTTCGTGAATATGCACAGTGAAAAGATTGCATGGCAATAGGTGTTCATTTTAGTTTTCATGGTGCAAAGCGCCTCTTACGTATTTTCATGAAAAGCAGACGGAATTTTTTCATCGTAACATGACTTTTCACTTAGTAATATGGGGGATTCTGCGGGCAACTTCTACTTTCAAGCGTTTGAAAACCCCGCTTTGTAATGCGCTGTTTACTGACTGACCTAACGTAATAAAGTTTCATACAAGAGTGCGCAGGTGGCATCTGGTGTTTTGTGGTGGCTGGTTCGTTGACTGAGGTCATTAACCTTTCTGATTTCTGGATTCCGAGGATGTTTTTATGCCACTGTTCGCCGGTAATTGTCCAGTAATAAGTACACTGTTTTTTCCTATACTGTTTTGAAAAAAAAAAAGATGCCAATATGAATTATCCCAAAATATCTGTTTCTTTATCTGTCTATCTATCTAGCCACTTGCTGTTTTTTCCCCAGCTGCTTGCTTATATCTATCTATCTATCTATCTATCTATCTATCTATCTATCTATCTATCTATCTATCTATCTATCTATCTATCTATCTATCTATCTATCTATCTATCTATCTATCTATCTATCTATCTATCTATCTATCTATCTATCTAACTATCTATCTATCTATCTATCTATCTATCTATCTATCTATCTATCTATCTATCTATCTATCTATCTATCTATCTACCCACCTTGTACTCTTCTCTCTCTCTCTTTCCTCCCTATCTACCTACCTTCTACTCTCTCCTTTCTGTCTACCCATCTTCTGTTTTCTCTATCTACCCACCTTCTACTCTCTTTTTCCTCTCTATCTACCCACCTTCTACGCTCTCTCTTATAATATCAACTGTAGGTTCTAATGACGATGTTTGTACTTTTCAATATATTTTATGTCATGTTTATAAGTAGTTAATATGAGTGTGCTATTTTATTTTACTTTACAACGTTGAATTCCTTGACATTGATATGTAAAATGCAAGTGAGAATAAAATGAATTCAGTATGAAAGGTGAGAGAAAGGAAGGGCAGAATGTCAGACGGGCCTGCGTGCCCAATTCTAAACCCTTTGAAAATAAAGTCCATTCTATCTATCTATCTATCTATCTATCTATCTATCTATCTATCTATCTATCTATCTATCTATCTATCTATCTATCTATCTATCTATCTATCTATCTATCTATCTATCTATCTATCTATCTATCTATCTATCTATCTATCTATCTATCTATCATTCCTTTTGTCTGCACATCTGTTTTCTTTCTTTCATCTTTTTGTCTCTCTGTCTCTTTTTCCGCCTGTCTGCATGTACATGTTTTTTTCCTTTTGTTTTGTTATTTTCAGTCGCACCGACCGTCTAGTTTTGTGTCCTTACATCAGAGTAATCTGTCTACTATTTATTAACACTCCTGGACACTGAACGTAACTTGATATAAAAAAAGGGGGGGGGGGGAGAGGATCCCGTTACACGCCTATTGAGGCATATTGGGAATACGGTGTTAGGCCCGTATTTTCTTGACTATCATCACACTAGGGGGTGATGTGGTCAGCATCACGCCGGCCGCCTTAACCTCCAGAGAGTTGTTCTGGTACCCAATTCACGAGGCTGGGTTGACCCCGGAGCGTTTGCGGTCTAAGAAATCCCACCTCAACTGGGGATCGAACCACGGACCACCGAGCTAGGAAGCCAGTGCACTAACAACTGTGCTACCGCGGCTCCCGTAACTTGTTATAGCAGACAGATAAAGACTGGCGGTCTATTTCATTGAAGTTTTTGCTGCCTTTTGGCGAAGCACGTCCCATTCAACCATAGACAGGAGTCCTTCGTTTATTGTACACCGCACTTACTTCCCAGTAAAAACAAATAAAAAAAATATCTGCCTGAACTCTAGCAGCGTTGATAAATACCAGGCCCTAAAAAATGACTACCGGTGCCATCAGCAAACGTGATGAATCCCTGGTAAATGCCGAGTCATAAGGACTGTTATCTAGATCTGGAACAGGTAAATATATACTAGCGATTTTCTTTTAATCGTTGGGGTCTGCTGGTCCTGAAAAGGATAGCCAGCACTTCCAGAGTTGATAAACGCTCAACCCTGAAAAGGATAGCCAGCACTTGCAGATAAACGCAAATCTCTGAAAAGTATATCCAGCACTTGCAGAGTTGATAAACACTAAGCCCTGAAAAGGATATCCGGCACTTGCAGAGTTGATAAACCACTAAGCCATGAAAAGGGCTGGTCCTGAAAACGATATCCAGCACTTTGTCACGAAGTGGTTTTAAGTTTATAGAGTTTGCCTGAATGAAAGCAAGACCCTAGTATGAGAAAGTCTGAGGAAATAGAATTTAGATGAAAAATGACATGCCTGTGGACAGATGAGACTATTGACTCAAGGGATAGAACCAGGAGTTGACTCTCCCCTTGCCGCTTCGTGACTTCAGAAAAAGTTATAATCTCACTCCCTCTAGCTACCTTTAAACACAAGGAGATAAGGTGTATAAAAACGACCACAGACACCACTATACAGACCACATGTAGGTATAGTATAGAATAGAAGCTGATCCAGTAAATATGTATATATTTATTTACATACAAGAAAAACATAAAATGGCATCATACGTCATCAAGTCAGTCGATAGCGTGCACTGTTGCACGGCCTGAAAACAACGTACCAATTAGATTAGATAGACACTAGAAAAAAACAAACCCAAATCACATTCACTCTTTCTGTCACCCTGCTGAGGAACAATAAAATGATTAGTGATTAAATAACTCTACTATTGTGGGGGCTGTCCACTTTAGCCTCCACTCTCTAATACACATAAGATTCTACTGTCTCAGTCCTGTTGACTCTTCCTCAACGAACCGTCTACACAGCTTTCCACTTGTTAGGCGATATGCGCCGCTATCGAACACCACTGGAAATGCTATAATAATAGACTTGGAGTAACACAATGGCTCAGTGTCTATCCTTCGAGTAGATACTGAACAGACCCTACTGGTCCTGTCTATTTTCTCCCTCCTTCTCTCTCTCTCTATCTCTCTCTCTCCCTTGGTCTCAGTGTCTCTCCAACACTCGACGACTGATGATGCGGCGTCTCCGTTACGCTCTTCTCTCGTTACCTTCACGACCCAGGTATGGTAACCCTATCACCTGTTCCTGAATTCTGCGATGATGATGATGAAGTTCTGGCATCAAGCATGAGGTACTTGATTAACTGTCGACAAACTTCTCTGCTGCTGACTAGCTTCCCTCTTTTAACCCGCTCCGGAGTTAGAGGAAAAAAACCACAGCCTTGATTTCCGGCTGTACGCAATTGAAACCAGTCTCACGGCCACCTGCCGTTGCTAGAGACTATAATAGCGACGCTGTCGGCTGTATGATAAATAAACCACGGTCCCGCTGAAGCATAGGGACTTCACTGCCAGAGACCATAGGTCTGACCCTTAAGATAGGTCCTGTTGCCGTGGGTAATTTTGCACATGGGCAAATTTATGCTCCCCCACTATTCTTGCCGTCACCCGCTGAAATTAAAAGGAAATGCGTCTATTGAATACCAACTCCAACATAACGCATCTCTAACCCATTAATCTTTATAACTCCCTTACTCAGTACTTCACTCGTCATGTACAACAATACAAAAAAATTAATATTACCCACGTGGCTCACTTGTCATGTACAACAATACAAAAAATAACATTACCCACGTGGCACTTAAATCTCTCTCCTCCTCCCCTTCTCTCGTTCTGAAAAAACGATACATAAAATATTCCTACCCACGTGTCTCTTCATTCTCACTCCTTCCCCCCTCTCTCTCTCTCATCTATAATCTGCCAGGTAAGTAAACAGAACCTCCCGACCTGTCTGCCTCTTATCTGTTTGTGACGCGCGGCTACCCACGTGTCAACATTTTCAACTCGGGAACTTCTTTTGTCCGAAATTCCGGGGTCTCCTTTTAAACATTTACCCATGAGGTTTCCCGGCTTGCTCCAAAATTAAATTAAATCTCGCTATAGGAATAGTTTCCTCCCCTAAGCAGTATAATTCACTTACAACGTAAATCTGAACCCTCCGACAATATTTCTCACATTTAAGGCTCAGTAAAATTAACGAACACACCAGGGATTTCCCCATAAAATTACATTAGTAAATACACAGAAATAAATGGTGGTTTTACATAGCATTCTACAAATATGGGCACACGTGTTTCTCACAACTTCACACACTCCTATCTACTGCCAAAATCCCAGAAAGAATAAGCACACTGTTACATTTACATCGTTCGTCAAAAAATGATAATGGATGGCACTATCGTTAGAACTAAAAAGTTAATGTCCCCGAAAAAATTAACTACGGGCGAATTTCTAAAAGACCCACTAATAAGTAAAACGAATTAATAAAATTCTACATACCAATTATCGCTGGTTTTTCCCACAGTGGAGAACGATAAATCGACGTCGACCGGCGGCAATATTTCTTCGGAGAGATTTGCCCACAGTTCTAACTGGCTATTTATACACACCGGAGCCACCCCCGCGTGTTCCTCAATCTACGCACTAGGGCCAATGGGAACGCTCATAAAAATAAACATAACTATGAGCTACGCCAATCAGATTTGAAAACAACGCGAAAACCACGTGTCTAAAAATGCGTTACGTTACCTGACGGCCGCGTGCTTCCGGACTCGTCATAGCGCGTGCCGGAAATGGCGATTATTTCGTAAACAACGAAATCTCCGTGATCGTGAAAAAATCTATAAGAGAAAAAACTGGCCGAGTGAAAAATAAACCTACCATCGTAAAACGACCCCATTTAATTTATCTCCTCAAAAATACCAAACACGATATATATTCAAGTGAGAAGAAAAAAAATGATGAAAATTCAAAATAAAAGAACAGGATCGGCCCAGAAATACAAAATAGACGACAGAATCGGGCCGGTAGAAAGACAGAATTACAGTGCGGCATCACACACTTCCAGATTTGATAAACGCTAAACCCTGATAAGGATATCCAGCACTTGCCGAGTTGATAAACACTAAGCCCTGAAAAGGACTAAGTTCTTTCAGCCAGCACGAGGAAGTCCTAATAAGGGCTAGTCATGGAAAGGGCTGCTCGCTACACTGACCCTATGTGATAAACACATACTATATACTAGAATAGGTAAGGTTTACAAAGTAGTCACTTGGTCAGTCACCTTTTTGATGACGTCGTCACCACTTGGAAGGCTGACAGCGTGTTCCTTAAGTCAGCTGCTTGACCAGAGGGAAACCACATGACGTGATTGCATCGTATCTTTTTCAGAGAACATAGGAAAAAAGAGTGAAAACTCGTAACATAGGGGATCGGTCAAGTCAAAAGCTCAAAGAACCTAGAGCTAATGCCACGGGATATAGAGTTTGTTGACGACCTATGTTCTTTGCTAAGCAAACGGGTACTGATGATACTTCAAAGACAAAACATTTTCTTGGATACCTTTTACCGAATCATTTGGCGCGATGTTGTAAGTAGGCAGGTAGGTGGTGTGGTTGGTAGGGTAGGTTAACTCGTCGATCTTACTGTGATGGTGGCTGTGACTTTATTGAGTCCAATTTGTTCATTTTCCTGATCTGACTTTTGAATTCTGGGAACGTGCATCTGTTAACATGACTTGTTCTGTTCCACTATTGTTGTTTGTTGTTTTTTTTGGGTGGGGGTAATTATATGTCGGTTTGTATATTTGTGACGGTGTTCTACTATCAGAGAACTGTAGTGCAGTGATTCTCAACGTGGGCCATATGGCCCCAAGGGAGCCACAATAAGAATTTAAAGTACCTTTTTTGCAGCTAGCAGCGACTATGGGGAGTTGGGGGGGGGGGGGAGAAACAAGATGTAAATGAGGCCCACATGGGGGGGGGCACATGAGCAAATAAAAAGATTGAGAACCCCTGCTGTAGATCATAGTGAAACATTGTCATCTTAATTTCGTTACAACGGAAAAAGGGAACGGAAGAGTTGGACACATACGCTGGAAGAATCCAGACCAGTCCTCAGCCTCTCTTTATCTCTCTGCCTGTCTCTCTATCTCTCTCTCTCTATTTTTCTCCCTCTCTCTGCCAAGTTGTCCTTTGTCTTCCAATTTTGGAGTTGCCCTTTAAAAGTTCGACCACATTTATTTAGTGACCTATCCTTTCCCTTGTTGCTGTGAGTTCAGCCTTCTCCCCGTTTCGAATTTCTTTCTCATGTCACGCTCTAATTGTGCGTTATTGTTGGTTACTGTAATGCATTAATATTGGTGTTGATGCAGCGTTATCCCTGACAAAACTGTATAAAGAAGGAAACTTTTGGTAAACATGAACATCAAATTGTACAACATGTGACGACTGTGTCAGCTGACGTATACACTTTGATCACGTGGTGACCATTATCGCCACACAAGTATATTGTCCTAAAATATGATAGCATTTATTAACATTATTTTGAACGTGACTTTTAACTACGGTAATTTGATTATAAAAACAGGACTTTTACCGAAGTACAGCAGTGTTTTTTTGTTGTTGTTGTAAATAAAGTAACTCAGTGTACAGATTTGGCTCAATTTGTGTCCAGTTTGGCTTGGTTTGGTTTTAAGGACTATCTTCATTGCACACGGACAGCTCCATCAGTGCTCCTATCTCCTCCCTTAGATCATACAAGGAGGATCTCAGCACAGTGCACGAACTCTGCAGCACCGGCGAGAATCCCAATGTGTGTATATAGGAATCACACATTCTATAAATATATCTGGTGGGTAGGTTTCTAATTTTGAAATTTTGCCAGGGCAGCAGCCTTAAGGCCTACTCTTTACGATTTCCAACTGCCGTGGGATTTTTAACGTGCGCAAATTGCAATGGGAATCGAACCCGGTACCTCTAGAATCAGAGGTGGACGCCATACAGTTCAGTTTGGTTTACAAGGCCCCGTTGAAATGGCTATTTGACTATCTTTGTTGCAGTCTTGTGCAGTCATATTTGATTGTACTTACGCAGTACTATGGCGATGAACTAACTTCTGAGCCTGACATTTTGTTATGTTTAAGATGACAAAGATGGTAAACATTTTGCCATTTCTTCTTCTTCTATGATCCTAAGCCGCCGACTGTCAACGCAGTCAGTGGCCATCACTCCTGGTGGAGTCTTGTATGGCAACAACAAACTGCTTCCACTTTGCTCGGTCGGCGGCCATCTTTCGTGGAGTGCCCCAGCTCTGGTTCATTCTTTGCATTTCGGCCTCCACAGTTCTTGGCCAAGTTGTATTTGGTCTGCCTCTCTTTCGCTTTCCTTCAGAAATCCATAACATAGCTGTTCTTGTGATGGCATCAGGGTCTCTTCTGAGGACGTGGCCGACCAAACTTTATCGTCTGCCAACAATGATGGCGTGCATGTCCTCTTGGTTGCTCCGAGTAAGCAGTTCTTGATTGGTGATGGTATTCGGCCAAAAGATTGGGAGAATTGTCCTTAGACAGATTGTGTGAAAAGAGGACAGTTTCGACATTTCCTTCTCTGTTTTGTCATATACGAGGGACGGTCAAAAAGTAATGCCTCATAATTTTTTATTTCATTCAGTAGGCAAGAAAACAGATAAAATTCACATTGAAATGTAGCCCCAAGTCTGAACTTCAAAAATTTATTTCTCAATGTAGTCTCCGTTATTTGTTTCAGTTTTTGTCCAT
The DNA here is from genome assembly GCA_024509875.1 of Oreohelix idahoensis. Lineage (NCBI taxonomy): Eukaryota > Metazoa > Mollusca > Gastropoda > Stylommatophora > Oreohelicidae > Oreohelix > Oreohelix idahoensis. Next base: position 265,744 of record JAMPIV010012890.1, read on the forward strand.
CTTCTCACAAGGGCATGTATCCCTGCACGGTAAAAATGTGTGTCCTTTTCCTAAACCACTGGCGTACGGCGCGTTTAAGGGTCTCGGTGTCCTCAAAGTGATGTCCGCGAAGATCTTCTTTCAGTGGTCCGAACAGATGGAAATCAGAAGGTGTAAGATCGGGGCTGTAAGGGGGATGTGGTAATAATGTCCAGCCAAATTCTGCAATCGCATCAATGGTGCGTTTAGCGGTGTGTGGCGTGGCATTATCGTGCAACAGTAGTGCAGTTCTCTGATCTTTTAATGGGTAAAGTCGCCGAAGACGACCTCTAAGCTTCTTCAAAGTTCCAATGTAACGGTCTGCATTCACCGTGTTTCCCTGTTCCAAGAAATCGAGAAGAATCACACCCTTCTCATCCCAAAACACGGAGGCCATAACTTTCCCTACAGATGGTGAACTTTTGAACTTCTTTCTTGTCGGTGATGTTGTGTGATACCATTCCATTGACTGTCTCTTGGATTCTGGTTCCAAAAAAAATGAACCCAAGTCTCATCACCTATCACAATATTCGATAAAAACTCTTCTCCTTCAGTTTCGTAACGGTGCAGGAGGTTGATGGCTATGGTTTTCCGTGTTTCTTTATGTCTGTCTGTCAACATTCTGGGTACCCACCGTGCACAAACCTTTGAATAACCCAGGTCTTTAATGATGTTCTGGACACTGCCTTTACTAATGGACAACATGGAAGAAAGTCCATCCAGTGTTACCCGACGGTCACCACGAATGATGCCATCAACTCGATGAATGTTGTGTGGAGTCACTGCGGTAGACGGACGACCAATCCGCTTTGCGTCAGCCATTGAGGATTGACCTACTTCAGCTTCGTCACAACGATGTACCCAACGTCGGACAGTGCTAACATCCACTGTTGAATCTACATAAACATTCTTCAAACGTTCGTGGATGCGAATTGGGGTCTCGCCTTCAGCATTGAGGAATTCTATTACATAACGTTGTTTTAACCGAACGTCTTTGGCAGCCATTTTTAAACTGTTACAGTGGTGCCACCTGTTACTGAAACAGGTTGGTAATGCTATACAGTGCAGAAGCGTGTTTGAGGAATCTTGCTAAATTTACAAATTGCACACCGATGCAGTATTTACATACATAAACAATAGGAGGCATTACTTTTTGACCGTCTGTCGTACCTTTGTTCTAATCTTCTTCCTTTTCTTCTTTCAGTTGTGCACCGTGTTACATCTGCATGCCTGTCACCAGGACGAAGTTCAGTCTTTTTCCTGGTTCATGTGGCAGCCCCATAGCTTCTTCCTTAACTCTGCACCCTCTGGCCAGGTCTACTGTCTTAGGTCATAGTGGGTAGGGCAGTTTTGAAGAAGGGTGAGTTTTTAAAAGAAATGGCAAAAGGTAATGCATCTTACTAGGCCAAAAGACCGAAAATTGCAGCACACAAGGTTTTCGTCAGGGAAATTAAAGAAATCGAGAGCTAAGCGAGAAAGATGAGAAAAATAAATACAACCCGTGACAGCCACGACGACTTGGCCAATTTTCTTTTCTTTTGCTCTAGTTAGACGCATTACGGTTTTTGTTTAAAACACACCCTTCAGCACGTCCTACAGCAGTCCTGCCTAGCGTCTTATACCCTAGCAGTTTTAGAGAATGTGTTCAGGGGGTCTGAATTCCAGTTCCACATGGACATTCATTAGTGTAAGATAACCTGAGTTGTAAAATCTAAATCGCCGGGTTGCTTTGGCCTTCATATCTTCTTCTTCTTCTTCCTCGTTCGCCCTGAAAAGGACGGCGGTTGCGTTGTGTCTGTTTACGCCGTAGCTGTGATATCTGCACCTTTCGGTCGACACATCCGACTTCAGCACGGCATTTTTTGGGACCGGGTTTGCCTTCCCTCTGCGATCCGTACTCGCTCAGCCAGACTGCACTGCTGCAGACTGTTTCCAGGACCACCACGTGGAGGTGGAGTACGGTCTTGGTCAGCTCTGGTTCGCTGACCCTGATGCAAGCAGTCAAGCTATGGGTCGCTGACTGCATTCTCTACTGCTGCATCTTTTGGTCCCGGCCTTCATATATAAAAGAAATGTCCTCAGTATTTAGATGACGTTGGGGAACAGTTTTTAAAAAGGGGGTTGGGGGGAGGGGGCGCCGCGGAAGGGGCTAAAGTATTTCCGTTGCTGCAAATTATCCCAACCAATGAAATAGACCTATCCGTTTCTTCAACTGTGCCATAGTGGACAGTGTCGCTAGTTGCGACGAAGACACTCGTTTTATCTATTCCAAAATAATGAAAAAGCGTTTGACCCATAAACTCGGTTAAGTCTCGACCCTACGTACTTTTAATTGATGACGTCTTTAAGCTGTGGTTTTGTCTCCTGCGAATATCAGTCTAGAATTGTCCTAAATAAATCCCAGGCACAGCGGGCAATGCTGCTAATTCATGAGGTCAACGTTCATTCCCAGGGCCATCTTACTTAATTTCACTATATTCCGCTGGGTAGACTGAAGCACTGCTTTATTTACCGGTTATTGACCACCTTTCACAACATACGACGAAGTGAATAAGAGATTCTTGAATGTCATTGTTCCGTTACAGTATTTCGTGCTGTTTAAGTTACACTAACCAGGAAGTGACGACATTTCTCGTAATATTGAAAACGTCCAAGAGATATTTGCTAGTTCCTCATCATCATCATCATCATCATCATCATTATCATCACCTCTCAGCTCCCCAAGGAGTATAGGCCTTTCTGTCCTGTGCCATCCGCTCAAGATCTTTCTTCTTCATGTCTTTCTCCAGCTTTCTTCTCCATATGTTTCTTCTTCTACCTCTCTTACCCTGGGGACTACAGAACACGGGTTGCCTTGTAATGCTATCTACGTGTTTTCTCAGTGTGTGTCCCCCAATCCATCTCCAGCTTCATCTTGCCATCTCTTGTTCCACTGACACTATTTGCTAGTTCCCGGCTATTAATTTCTGTTGTCTATTTGTCTACTTCTGTGTTTCTTACGGGTGGCTGTAGTATACCCCTGTATGTGTATTATTTATTTACTGCTCGCAGGGTTGTGGAGTCGGCCAAAAAAATTCGGACTCATGAAACTTTAGAAGTCCGACTCGGACTACATAAAAATATATTTTTTTTTAACTTATCATATGGCATAAAATTCAAAGTCGATCCGGACATATTTTACCGACTCCACTAAAAAACGACCGGGTCCACAGAACTCGGGTTTCCCTCTTTATGTATTTAATGTCTATAACTTGGTCAGTACTGGCTACCCGATTCCTGTGTTGTCAGCTGTATGCCGTCAACAGAGGACATTAACATTGATGTGCGGGCAAGAGGAACAGTAAGATCGGTGGATTAAACTAGGATGTGCAGACCGTTTAAAAAGACTTGATCTCTGTAAGCTCTGTTTTTTTTTCTTTTAATGTAGCCTGACTGGATAACGTGAAAACTCACAACAGACTAAGTGAACGTCACGTGTACAAATACGCACACAGGGTTAAGCCGATCAGCAGAGGGGAACTCAGGATAAAGACTGCCTCGGAAAAGTTGACTAAATATATAGACGCTGTCAAAACTTGGCCTGTTTCAAGATGTGTCTTTATTGATATCAGTGCACACAGACAAATATGCATAATAAATTCGAGGGTGAATGACCTCGACGTGTTAGGGGCACGTAAAGGGAAGGAAAAACACAGGCGAAAAAGTAACATGCGTACAGAGAAAGGATGAAAGGAAGATACATATGTTTATAGAGAAAGACACACACACACATAAAACATAAGGTATACTTATATGCCCTTTGCGTGGAGGCATATATGAAGTCAACCTTAAATGACCACTTGCTAAGCACAGTGCTATAGTATACAAATCTGGACGTGAACTTCTGCCTGTGAGATTAATAACACCCTTATAGACCGTTATCATCCACACACTTCCAGGGATTCCCCCTGTGGTGAAACATGTTGACAACCCAGCATTGCGCTCTAAGCCTCGAAGAGTCCTTTGAGCCTCAGACGTAACTCTGGTTTTTACCTGGTTGGCTGTATTCAGGAGGATATCACTATGGACCCATGATAGACAGGGCAAGCTGAGAAGTAGCTTTGTGTTGGACATGACGATTCCTTGTGAGAGCCCAGAACCAGAGCATAGGATTTTAGCGCTGTATATTTGGAGATCCCCCTTGGATGGCGGGGAATGCACAGTATGTCATGTTCTTCTTCCTCCTAGCCTGGTGCCTGATGTGATCGTTTAAATGCAAGCCAAGCTGGGGGTCATGAGTACAACTCAGCACGTTTTGGATTGGCAGAAAAGCCACAGGAAAAGCCTAGATATACAGTGAAGATGATGTCTGCAGCTTGGGTTTTGACTGCTCAGCAGTCCTAGTTAAACGACAACAACATACGCCCTTTATAGCCCTCTCATAAATGGGTGCTTGCGTAAAATAGAAGGATTGAAACGGTGCGAAAAGGCCGCCAGCGTGAAACTATGACATAAAGCGGACGAGTACCTGTGGAACAAGACATGAGAGGACAATGGCCTTGGATTGGATACACATTGAGGAAACCTGTTGATAGCATCACCAGCAGTCCTTGTTCTTGAATGTCTAGGGTAAGAGATGTATGGGACTATACAATCTTGCTTGACCAATCTTGTCACTCCCATGTTGGTCCACGTAATATTTACTTGTCTCCAATTGGACACGAATAAACTAAGCTCTCACATCTGGGTATGAGATATTGTGATTGCTTTCTTTCTTACCTTCATCTTTCTCCCACCACCCGTTCCCCGCAGTCCACTGTTTTAATTATACAAGGTGACAAGCATGATTAGGTAACAACACGTACAAACACGTTGGCCGTTCTGCTTCCCAATACGGAGTTTTAAAATACAGTTGGACATTTGAATTTCATTCATCAGGCTAAAGACATAATGGCTACTATCTCTGTTTTACGGATGTACAAAACAGACATCGGTGCATCCAGTGCGAATTTCCCTTCGGTGCAAGCAATGCATGAAAACTACAATGTTTTTCAAAAGATAAAGAACAGGAAAACACACCGAAGTTCCTTATCTGAAACAATACAGTTTTAAAAATGCTTCATCTACTAAACCTTTAACCCAAAACACTCCCTGTACGGCGAGAGGGATCAATCAGTCGATACCGTTTGTGTACCTCAGTACCGGTATATCTTAAAGTGTTGGCGCAGTTAAGGACTGATATAACCAACAACTCCATGTACATGGTAGATGGTTGAAAGGGGCGTGCTACAAAGACAAGTAGCAAACACATTAATTTAAAAAAAAAAAAAAAAGTTAAGGACCAAAATCTGGATTGACTAAGCAGCAGCACACATTACACTTTACTACTATTTATTGCAAATATTCTGTATCTTCATTCTGCATATTCTTTTTTAACTAAAATATTTTAAAATGCATTCCTAGCATACCCTATAAGTTAAAAAAAAAAAAATTGTGTAAGGTCTTAAGAAAAATACCAAAGTTATGAGTGAATTATATTGTTGATAGGATAAAGTAAAAAAAATTTTGATGGGTGACATGAATGCAAAGATAGGTACAGTCAATACTGGATTTGAAGAAGTCATGGGAAAACATGGGCTAGGAGTAATGAATGAAAATGGAGAACTATTCGCAAACTTCTGTGCTTCAAATCAACTGGCTATAGGAGGAAGCATGTTTCCACATAAGAGAATACACAAGGCAACATGGATATCATCAGACCATAGAACAGAAAATCAGATCGATCATATATGCATAAAGAAGAAGTTTAGATCATCATTGCAGGATGTAAAGGTATATAGAGGAGCAGATGTGGCATCAGATCACCATCTTCTGATAGCCAAAGTAAAAATGAAACTCAAGAGATATGCAACAATGCAAAATTATAGACAACAGTTTAATGTAGGACAGCTAAGAAATCAAGAAACAAGAGACAAATTTGCGGTCACAGTATCCAACAAATTCCAAGTGCTCCAACAGTTGGAAGATGTAGAGAATACAGAAGACTATTGGCAGCAGGTCAAAACGGTATGGAAGGAGACATGTGAAGAAATACTGGGGAAAAGGGAAAGACAACAAAAAGCATGGATAACAACAGAAACCATCAATAAGATAAAAGATAGAAAAAACAAGAAAGCAGAGTTAAACACAAGCAAAACCAGAAGTTCCAAAGCCAAGGCTCAAGAAGTGTACACAGAAGCAAACAAAGAAGTAAAAAGAAGTATCAAAAGAGACAAGAGGAAGTATATTGAGGAGTTGGCAAGAGAGGCAGAAGATGCTGCAGCCAAAGGAAATATGAGAGAACTGTATAGCAGCACAAAGAAGCTAACAGGGAAATACAAGTAAACAAGTTGCCTCATAAAAGATAAGAATGGGAAACTGCTCAGCAATATACAAGAGCAAATGAAGAGGTGGACAGAATATTTTGGGGACCTTCTCAATAGACCAGCTCCACAAAACCCGCCGGACATCCAGCCAGCAGAAGAAGAGCTACAAATTAACGGTGAAAGACCAACGAAGGAAGAAATAAAGAAAGCCATAAAGCTTCTAAGAGATGGAAAAGCGTCTGGACCTGATAGCATTCCAGCAGAGGCCATCAAAGCAGATATCGACACGGCTACAGAGATGTTATATAAATTACTTGGTAAAGTCTGGGAAAAAGAAGAGATACCAGCAGAATGGAAGGAAGGATATCTGGTTAAGTTGCCTAAGAAGGGAAATCTACAAGAGTGCACAAATTATAGAGGAATAATGTTACTATCAGTGCCAGGAAAGGTATTGAACAGGATTATCCTTGAGAGATTAAAGGAGTCCATAGACAAGAAATTGAGAGATGAACAAGCAGGTTTTCGACAAAACAGATCATGTACAGACCAGATAGCCACTTTGAGAATAATAGTTGAACAAAGTCTGGAATGGAATTCACCACTATACATCGGATTTGTGGACTACGAAAAAGCATTTGACAGTGTGGACAGAGAATCACTGGAAATTGATGAGGCATTATGGAGTTCCCCTGAAAATCATTAATTTAATAAAGAAAACCTATGAAGACATGACGTGCAGAGTTCTTCATGAAGGACAGCTTACAGAACCATTTGGGATAAGAACAGGAGTGCGACAGGGATGCCTCTTGTCTCCATTTCTTTTCTTGCTGGCAATAGATTGGGTTATGAGATCATCGACAACACACAACAGAAATGGAATCCAGTGGACTCTGACTAAGCAGTTGGATGATCTGGATTTTGCTGATGATTTGGCTCTCCTGTCCCATAACCGTAATCAGATGCAGGACAAATTGAAAACACTCGATGAGAGGTCACAGCAATTGGGTCTGAAAATACACAGGGAAAAGACAAAAATAATGAGAATAAATGCAGGTAATGAAAACAGGGTTGAACTTGAAGAAACGCCAATACAAGATGTAGAATCATACACATATCTTGGCAGTAATATAGACAAAGTTGGAGGGACAGACAGCGATATCAAAATAAGAATACAAAAAGCAAGAGGAGCTTTCATTGCATTGGGAAATATATGGAGATCAAGAGAAATAGGATCCAACACGAAAATAAGAATCTTCAACTCAAATGTGAAGTCAGTCCTATTGTATGGCTCGGAGACATGGAGAACAACAAAGACAACAACCAAAAAGCTACAGACTTTCATAAATGGGTGCTTGCGTAGAATAGAGGGATTAAAATGGTATGACAAGGTTACCAATGTGGAACTGATGACAAGAACTGGACAAGTGCCAGTGGAACAAGAGATGAGAAGAAGACGATGGCGATGGATAGGACACACACTGAGGAAACCTGTTGATAGCATTACAAGGCAGTCTTGTTCTGGAACCCCCAGGGCAAGAGAGGCAGAGGAAGACCAAGAAGTACATGGAGAAGAGAGTTGGAAACAGAGGTGAAAATGATGAGGAGAACATGGAAAGAACTTGAGATGATGGCACGTGACAGGAGGACTTGGCATGTGTTTGTTGAAGGCCTATGCTCCTTTGGGAGTGGAGGGTTATGAAATGAATATTGTTGATAGACATTCTGTAGACGTTATCAAAAACAGTTTGCTATAATAAATGAAAACACTTCTTAAACAAGACCACAGGAGTGTTTGTAACTGCCTGGCTACGAAATTTGAGCACAGGTGGACTTGTTCACACCCGCCACGTAAAAGGCGTCAACATTTACGTCGGACTAAAGTTTTTGGTGTGACGTTAAGACAAAGTGCTGACATCAGACATAATTATTTGTTTTATGTTGGGGGTTAGTGACACTGTTCATACCAGATTCTTCGCCTTCATCATGATCATTATCATAATCTTTTGTAATTTCTTCATCTTTATTCTCATTCTTCATCTTCGTACTTTTTTCAACATCATAATCACACCTGCCATTATCATCATCATCCACATCATCTTGATTGTCTCTGTCTTGACAGTTATCATCATTATAATCATCTCCACTTCAGCACGCAAAGAATTTTTGTTGTTGCTGTGAGTATTTTTTTCTCAATTGATAGTCGTCTGTTTCCTTTTCTCTCTGTCCAGATTTAATTGAGATCAGTCTTACGCTTTTTGTTTATATTCTTTCTGGTCTTCTTTCACCTTGTTTTTAAACGTCAGCTTTCTTCAGCTTCTATCTTTGGTACTACCTTTTGTATCAAAGACCCGAGAGAAAACCTCAGATAATGACTTCACTAGATAAGCAAATTGTAGGCACATCCAACAAAGTCTAACACACACAGACACACCCACACTCACTCTCTACCATTCTGTTTACCTCTTGTAGTTCCCAGGTATTTCTGAAGAGATGAAGAAAAATGCTGTACCTTCAGGCAAGTTGTGCTAGGTGACTAATATGAGGTTGTTTATATGGCAGGCAGTCTGATCATGTAATACTAATTGCCATAGAAACCAATGCTGCAAGAACATATGAATGCTTGGTGCAGACTTCCTGTAAGGTGTCCAACTGCAGTTGTGGCTCCGTGCTCCATAAGGAGAGCAAAAGAAAATGATGATAATGTATTCCCCCTCACCCCTAGAAACTTGATCGAAGGGGGGAAATCTTCTGATGATCAGATTGATTCCAGTTGTATTGCTCTGTATAGAGTTTCCTATGTATTCCATAGCTTTCTACTTCCTTTCATCCCTTGTGGTAAATTGCTAGTCAACTCTGGGAATCTTCTCTACCATGGGGCTATGTCTCTATGAAAGATCTAGTATGATGTGGGTGAGTTCTTTTGCTTGTGCAAAGCAGCTTCTCTGGAGTCTACCCTGGCCATAGCCTTTCAGTCATATTGGGTTGTTTGTTAGCCAGTTACATTTATCTGTTGTAGTACTGTCTAGTCCATGGTTTCTTAACCTATTTTGTGCCTTTGATTGTCCGATGAAGGCTATGGATCCCTTTGATTGTCTGATGAAGTCTATGGATCCCTTTGATTGTCTGATGAAGGCTATGGACCCCTTTGATTGTCTGATGAAGGCTATGGACCCCTTTGATTGTCTGGTGAAGGCTATGGATCCCTTTGATTGTCCGATGAAGGCTATGGACCCCTTTGATTGTCTGATGAAGGTTATGGACCCCTTTGATTGTCTGATGAAGGCTATGGACCCCTTTGATTGTCCGATGAAGGTTATGGATCCCTTTGATTGTCTGATGAAGGCTGTGGGCCCCTTCTTGGAAAAAAACAATATAAATATAAAAGTAAAATTAATAAAAATTTTACATTTTAAATGTTAGTTTATGTACATGGTCCCCCCTAGAACATTCCTGGACCCTCAAGGGATCTGTGGACCACAGTTTAAGAAACCCTGATCCAGTCTCTTTTGTTATTCATGGATCGTGTTTTTTTGTCATCGGGACGCTCATGTTTGTCCACTGACGTTTGGTAGAAATAACACACAGAAGTATTCTCTTTATGCAAGAGAATACTTTTAAGTTACTGTAACACACTCAGCCCTGTGTAGTTTCCAGAGGGGTGGGGGGGTGGGGGGGTATCTGATGAGACAACAAAACATAGTACTACTGTTTCCTCATACAAGTAGACCTTATATGAGGTTGGTTGGCAATCCATTATGTAAAATAAATTGCTGCAGAAACTGCTGGTGAAAAAAAGCATGTGGATACTTGGTTCAGGTTTATTGCGAGACCAGTGGTGGCTGCATGCCTTATAAGGAGTAAAAGGTAAAATGATGACGTTAATACATGCAGCTTTTGTTCTAGTTTTCATCATTTCATTGGAAAAATGTTGTTGATGGTATTGTATTTCCAGCTTTAATAGCAGAGTCGGAGGAAAATCTACAAATCATTCTAGACAAAGCAGTGGAAGAGAGTGAGTTGAAAGGATTATCTTTGAATGTCAGCAAAACTGTTTGCATGGTAGTTTCTAAGAAAATACAAATACCAGTTTGCTCTTTGAACAGCAAAAGAGAAAAAAATCAAACAAGTCAATCTCTTTAAATATTTAGGCTACACATTGACATCAGATGGCAGATGTGACACAGAGATAAAGAAAAGTATCGCCATGTCCAAAGAAGCCTTTACTAGGATGAGCAACGTAATGAAAAACAGAAATATCACCATAAGCACAAAAATTCGCTTACTAAGGGGCTACGTGTGATCTGTTCTTTTATATGGATGTGAATGTTGGACAATGAGTAACCAAATGGTGAAAAAACTAGGGGCAGTGGAAATGTGGTTTTTTAGAAGGATACTGAGAATATCGTGGACAGACAAGAAAACAAATGCCGAGGTATTGACAGCTGTGGGTGTTAATATATCGCTCATCAAAACCATCAGGAAATGTATGGGACACATTAACAGAAGAGGAGGAGTGGAGGAATTAGTCTTATGTGGGAAAATACCAGGTAGGAGAGGAAGAGGAAGGCAGAGAAAGATGTATGTGGAAAGCTTAAACAACTGGGCAACAAACAACAGCATGGGTAACAACAACCTCATTAGACTATCAAAAGACAGAGAAGATTGGAGGGTCATGATCGCCAAGGTCTGTTCCAGACCAGGCACCTGAAGACGATTGTATTTCCAGTTTACACGATGACTGAAAAGTCACTTCCTGTTTTTAAACTTTTATAACCTCACTTGTATCCATTGGATATCATTATCACTATCATCAAGTACCATGTCAAGTGGTGAACGAGATCATGTCTCTCCACAACTTCCTGTCTCTGGTACAATTTCATTGGATATACATGAAACAAATGCCAAAACAATGAGCCATAAATGCCATTTGTCAAAAAAGTTTTATGTTCGTATTGTGTTGTCAGAAACAAAATAAAATCGTAAATGGCCAATAAGCTGACATTACAATAGATAGCAAAAATTTGCTGCCAGCTATGAAATAATGTGTAGAACAAACAGGATCTCACGCTGAGTTGTTATGTTAATGTGACATTATATGTAGTAAAATGACAGTTAATTGTCTTTAGGGGTCGAAGTGGCTAAGAGGTATGGCTTCCGCTTCGGGTTCTAGAGGTACCTGGTTCGATTCCCCACAGAGGTAATATAATTTATGGAAATTTTTTTCTGAACCAGTGGTCCTAATGATGTCATACTCCCCCCTGGTCGCCTGGGTAGTGAGATCGGATGCCTAGCTTGTTGGATAAGGGCGAAAAAATCGGAGGTTCCGTGTGCAAGTTGGGCACGTAAAAATTCCCATGGCAGTTGGAAATCATAAAGAGTAGGCCTGTCAGGCCGCTGCCCTGGCAAAATTTAAAAAATTAGAAACCTGCCCACCACAAAAATATTTATAGAATGAGTGATTCCTATATACACACATTGGGATTCTTGTCGGTGCTACAGAGTTCGTGCACTGTGCTGAGATCCTCCTTGTGTGATCTAAGGGAGGAGATCGGAACACTGATGGAGTAGTCCGTGTGCAAGGAAGATAGTCCTTCAAACCAAACCTAATCGTCTTTATTTTGATGTTTGTTTCATATAAATTAATTGGATAGGAGCGACGAAGTAACGTGAAAAATATGAATTAACATTTTATTTGCCTTGTATATTACAACATGCAACAAATCTTCACACACAAAAATTGATTTACTTTATCTTATAACTAATCCTCAGATTCTGAAATGAAAAACATCATTGACAAGCTGGCCAATTTTGTGGCCAGGAATGGTCCCCAGTTTGAGGAGATGACCAAACAGAAGCAGAAAGACAACCCTAAATTTGCTTTCCTGTTTGGTGGGGAGTTCTACACTTATTACAAGTACAAAGTGGCTTCAGAAATTGCTCGTAAGTGAAGTCCTGCTCTCTCCCTTGTCCTCTTCGTTTTCTCCCAGTTCTGCTTCTGCTCATGTTTTTATTCAGTCACGCCATGAAAGTTGTTTTGTGATAGTTCAGCAGTCTACAATCTAGATGTTCTTTTACGATTATCTCCCTTCTGGCTAATCTCACGTTAATTTGATTTAATTATCTGCCGTATTTTCTTTGTTAAGTTATTTTCCGTTTTCCTTTGGGTCTAAACATGTCACATTTATTTTCTAGTCTCACATTATTTGTTGACAAAAAATCTGCAGTTGATGGAATTCTTTCTTTATTTGTTGTTTGTTTTGTTTTTGACAAGAAATGAATAATTTATGGAATACATTCATTATTTATTGTTTGTTTTGTATTTGGCAAGAAATCTGCAATTTATGGAGTACATTCTTTATTTGTTTGTTGTTTTAAGCACTCTGCTTCCTGTGTTAGTTATTCTTGATAGTTGTGTGTGTTGTTAGAAATACTGCTGTCATAATATTCTTTGTATCTTGCTTAGTTGTACTCTATGTGCTACGTCCTTTAGAGCATCATATGGCTGTTGGAATGGTTCTTGTTTTGTGCATTGTTGGTACAAGAGGTGAGACGAAATCTCTGGTGCTGGAAAAGTCATACATTGAGGAAACTTATTAATAGCATTATCAGGCAATCCTTGTCCTGGAATTCTCATAGTAAGAGAAGTAGTGGTACACACAAAAAAACAAAAACACTTGGAGATGAGAACTTGAGATAGAAAGAAAAATGATGAGGAAAGACATTGGCCTGATGATATGTGACAGGAGGACTTGCACAAATGTATTCAAGTCCTCTGCTGCTTGGAGAGGAGGTAAAAGGTAAGGGATCCCTTTGCAATACCCACTGAGGCATATTGGGAATATGGTGTTAGGCCCATATTTTCTTTACCATTGGCACCCTAGGGGTAATGTGGTCAGCATTACGCTGGCCACCATAACCTTCCCAGGGTTGCTCTCTAGTACCCAATTCATGAGGCTGGGTGGACTTAAGAGCCGTTTGTGGTATAAAAAAATCCCACCTCAACTGGGGATCGAACCATGGACCACCGAGCTAGGAAGCCAGTGCACTAACCACTGAGCTACTGCGGCTGCTGCTGCTTGGAGAGCTAAAGAGTTATGAATGTGTGAATGACCTTTTTCGATGATGAGAGTAGTAGTAGGATGAGGGACTATTGTTGAGAAAGTTAGTTTGTTCCAACCTTGGCTTTTAGTAGCTATGGCTTGGACTCTCTTGGAGGTGTCAGTCTTGTGATGCATACTTCCATTTAACTTATCTCACTGTTTCTTCTGTCTCTCACCAGGTGTGTTCTCCATTGTTTAATTTCTGTCATAGTGTTTCTTCTCAGTGTATTATTTGGTCTTGCAGTTTTCCTACATTCCTGGAGGGTCGTATATATGTCTTACAATTTACAGTTGATCAGTTTTGTTTTATACAAAATGTAGATAAATCATTAAAACAGTTAATTTTTGTCTTGTTTCCAATTATTAGAACTTAACCAGAAACAGCATTTAGAACAGCAGCAGCAGCAACAGCAGCAGCAAATGCCACAGCAAATGCCACAACAACAGGTTGTCAACCAGCAGGTGATGCAACCCATGATGGCAACCAGGCAGTGGCAGCCCAACCCACAAATTCAGGAGCAGATAACTCAGGTAGGAAGATGTGTCATTCCGAGCAGTATTTTTAATTCAGTAAGCTTTGAATGCTTACAGGTTTGAAGATATATAGGGCACTGATGATTGAGTAGATTTGGGGCTGAGTGGAAGATGACAAGTCCAGTCTTGTAAGAGAAAATGTGAGGCAATTAAAACATTGGACAAGAGAAAAAAGACCAAGGAACACAAAAAGATACTCTCACACTTTGACTAAGCCCAAGGATGATGGATATACCTGGAAAGAGGTGCAAAGAATGGCCTGAGATGAGATCAGTGGAAACTTTTTCTATGCTATTGAGTTAGGGAAGGGAAATGGTCATCCTACCACATAAAGCCAGTCTCACTATCTTGAAGTCTCTTACACTTCGCTCCTCTGTGGTAGTATCTGCTATAGGACTACCTTTACCATATCATTTGCATGTCATATTATGGATGTTGTCTATGTTTAATATCTGCTGTGTCCTTTGAGTGCCACTTTCTGTCTATGGCTGTTACATTGACACCCTTTGTGTTGCAGGCTCAGGCTCAAGTGACACAGCTACAGACACACATACAGGAGCAGGTGGCTCAAAGTGAGAGCAACTTGGCTGCTCAGTACCAGGCTCTCATGCAACAGCAGCAGGTAAATATTCATCATTTGATCAGCTCACTGAATTATTGTTAATGTTGTTCAGAATCTACATCATTATATCCTGGGCAAACCCATAAGTGCTCAGTCTCCCTCAGAAAATGTCAAATGGTAGGAATGCTGACTGTTCCTGTTGCCAGCTGTTTGTATATATACCCGACCCATCTTCTCATATCTCTGCTCGTTTTACGCTTGATGCCAAATTCCAGCGGTCTGAGTCATGTTGATTCATGGATTGCAGTGTTGTTCTTTATCAGGCGACTCACTAAATTAGCTATCTTTTTTCTTATAAAGGTCATTTGTGTGTGCATTTAATACAAGTACCTTTTACTACTCTTGACATAAAGAAATTACAAATTCAGGTTTACCTGCATATACTTACTTAAACAACCCTTTTTTAAAAAACTCACTTGTTTCCTGACTCAACCAGAGACTCACTTGTTTTCTAACTTGACCAGTGTTTCACTTATTCATTCTGTCTGTCACTGTCACTGACTGTTTCACTTCTGCTCTTATTGCTCAATTGCACACACACACTCACTCACATAATGTCACTTTCCTCCCCACAGAGTCAGATCCAAGATACCATAGTGAAGAGCCTGGAGGACAAACTCAACTCCCTCATACAGGAATGTGAACTGACCATTGATGATTTCAATGAATCAGTCCAACCTATCATTGAGTCCTGTACCAAGGATGCAATACTGGTCAGTGTCGATGTTGGACCTGCATTTTATGTAAACACTCAAGACTGATTATATTCCATTATAACTTTCTTCGTTTTTTTTCCTTCATTCCAGGAACTTGAAATTCTTAGCTATAAACACATTTGTCTTTTTTTTTTTAAACGTTGCTCATTTAATTTTTTTTATTTTGTTGTTGTTGTTGCTAGTTTTAATTATAAATTGTATGTCTATCATTTTGCTAATTCTGGTTATGTAATCTGTTCATCTTCTTTATGATTTGTAACTTTATCTGGCACCGACAACCTGTTTAGTGCATGTAATTGTATTGTTTCATTTTTATGAATGTTTTCCCAGCTTATCTAAGAAATTAGATGCCTCTAGGTGCTTCTTTCTTGATTTGTTTGTTGTTCCTTCTTCTTCCACTTGGGAATGATATATGAATGTTGTTTTTCATGCACTGTTTTATCTGAACAGTCAAATCCTGTTGTTAAGTTCCCCGTAACGACAGTTCATTTCACTTTATCTTATCAGCTTCTGTATATGATTTACTACCCTTACTTTTACTTTTGACTTTTTTGGTTCACTGTTGCTGTGTAGTATAATGGGGAGTTAAGTTTGCATTCTTGAGCTAAGTGTGTTGCAGTTGGCTGCTGTGAGCCTGAGTTGCTGTAGGATTTCTGTGATCTTATCTATTCTTCTGCCTCTTGATCTTCCCTGTGCCTTGAAACCGGATCTTCTACTGTTGTAAGTGCATAGTGGTAATTTATCAGGCTCCATTCTCATGAGATGTCCAGACCACTTAATTCTGTTTTATTACTCATCTGGCAAATAAATGAGATCTGGACAAGAGATAAGAGAAGGTTACATTTATGTAAAGTCATATTACGCTGGTATTTATTCACACAAGTTTGGCTTAGCATGTGCTGAAAAGAGTCTTGAGTTTGTGACGCTAATAGGTATGAATCACATATCATTTTTGTATGACAGACTTATCTCTGATGTTGTAGAGTGCTTGTGAGAAAAACATCTGTTTACAGCTTTTCTTGACCTATTTTTCCTACAAGGAGATATTCATCTTATTCTTCAAAATTCATGGCCATTGAGTTTCTTGATGCAAACATAGTCATTTTCAATCCTGTCTTTCTTGTCTAACTTTTAAAATTTCTCGTCTCCAGGAACTTGTAGCTTGAGGCTTTCTGTTCATTCTTTTCATTGCTAACTTATTAGCTGGTGCATTGCATCCCAGGTATTCTCCAATATTTAGGCTGGTCTAGTTGTAGCATAGTTTCTCAGCATAATGAGGAAGTGGAGGGGAACTGCGGTAAGACGTGGAATACAATGGATGGTTTGAAAAAAGACGAATCATCTTTTTTCGATTTTTTTTTCAAACCATCCTCAGCATAATGAGGAGGTTTGATATGTAACAGTGTCTTTTAAGTTTTTTTTTTTTTAATCTCCTGTTTTTCTGGCTTTTTCATTTTTTTGATTTTCATATTACACCTTCTAATTTTCTTAGTGTCCCATCACTTCAAAACAAATTCCCACCAGGTTGTGATCTTTTCAAGCTGCATTTAGGAAAATTATGGAAAAGCCACACATTTATGTCCCGGAAACTAAATTGCACACTGATGCGTGATGCCATATGATGATGGATGGTATCCGCATGTCTGGTTTTTGTGTAGTGTGTAGATGTGTTCAGTCAAAACAATGTTCATACAACAATAACAGGGCAATCCACATAGGACGTCAGTAAACTCACGACGTATAAAGTCAATGAGTCTTGAAACAGCCGTTGACGTTTTTCTTCATTATTTATTGTGGACGCCACAGTGACAAAATGGTTACGCAAATGTGTAGGCACATCAAACAGTCATTATCACAGCAACATTCAATACAGCAATAAACGGTAGACAGCATTACAATGATGAGTCAGATGCATGTTATATTTCAAAGTGCTGTAAATGTAGTCAGGTGGAAAACTCCATCCTTTTCTATAACAGCCAGGAGATAACCAGATGTATGAGATCAGTTCACTCTCCTTAGTTTGACTTCAGCAAGACAGACACGTCTGCCGAAGTATAAATAATGTCCTCAAGAATATCCTCTAGATAATAAAGGTTTTCTAAACCTAGTTCATTTAACAAAGTAGCAAGTAATGGTCCTTGGTACATGCATCAACCGATGCAGTACAATGCAGCGACATGTGAGCTGGGAAAGAACATCTCGTGACGACGACTTTCGGAGACAGGCTATGAATCGAAATCGCTCACGACCCAAAATCGATAGAGTTAATGAAAAAGTCAATTTACCTTGCTTTCATGAAATACACAGAAATATCACGCCTCCCGACATGTGCAAATACACTAGAGGTATTATCCCGAATAAACGAAATATCCATAAGAGGACTACACATCCCTGACAGAACAAAAATAGCGGAGATCCCCTCTTCAACGAGGCATCTCTTTCGCCATTCCAAATCGCTCACTCACACTAGTGGTGGGCGGAAACCGATCGACCAAACAACAAGACAAGTCATGCGCAGTCCAGCGCAAAAATGACCACAGCTCAAAAGTTAACTGCATTCGATACTAACGCGAGAAGACAAATGCTTACCGAGAAAAGTGACTATAGATTTCAAGCAGTTGTTGCCCTTGCGTTATAAAACAGATATTGAAATAAAACGATGTTGCGAGAATTTATCACGCAACATATCACCACCTCCTCCCGATAAAAAAAAAATGTGGAACATATTTTTTTTTTCAATATCAAAGAGCAAGCGATAAGCGGCTCAAAACGCACGAATTATGCGCTGATAATTAATTAAATTGCCAAACAATAGGCTAATTATAGAGTGTCTGGTGAGGATATACCTCAACAGAAAAATAAATATGTCTCAAAAAATATTCACATCGGGGAGGTGTCACCAACACACACATCACGTTAGCATGTAAACACAATATACGTATGCAAGTTACTATAATCATCATTAAACAGCATACTCTAATATTGTCTTTAAAAAATGGATGTACAAATCTGATAGGAAAATTTAAATAGTACATTCTTTGACATGTAATGACATAAGTACATAGTAAAGTTAAACTACATGACGATCCAGGACATATGCTCTGGTATTCCGAGGGTAAGTACACAATCTAGAACTCGTAAGGTAAGTCCTCAGCTCAACAATGACATTCTGAGAAAGTACAAGCAATATAATGCTAATTAATAACTAATATGCTTCATAAGGTACAATACATTATTAATAATTGTGGCTGTTTAGTAAACTAACGGCCCTTATATTAACTACTCAGTCCTCCTCTATCATTTTAAAAAACGAACAGAAGAAGATGACAACAAAGCACGATAGTGTGTACATATAAAGTAAGTACAGATGTGCTAATCTATTGTAGAAATATAGGTGTGTTATGACTCTGTAATATATAGAAATATAGGACAGAAGTATTAGTTGGAGTCATGTGGGCATCTAGACAAAATGTCAGCCATCACATTATCCGCACCACGGATAGCTCGTACCGTGAAGTGAAAAGGTTGAAGAGCTATAGCATATCGAGTGGATCTCGAACTCTTCAAATTCTTAGTCTGAATAGCTGTAAGAGCTTTCTGATCAGTCTCTAGAATGAAATGTGCGCCCAGGAGGAATCTTTGTAGCTTTAGAATTGACCAAACCATCGCTAACAACTCACGGTCTAAAACCGAGTAGTTCCTCTCTGCCGCATTTAGTTTTCTAGAAATGTACATAACAGGATGCAGAGTATTTGCATATTCTTGCATCAGTGCTGCTCCAATCCCAGTGGATGAAGCATCACTCCGAAGAACAAAAGTCCTATCAAGAGTAGGTAATCTTAAGATGGGAGGAGAAGAAAATATATTCTTGATTTGGTCTAGTGAAGATTGGCATTCTTCAGACCAACGGACCAGATTAGGCGAACCTTTCTTCAACAATGTTGAGAGAGGTGCCATGATCGAAGATAAATTTGGAATAAATCTCCCATAAAATTGAATTAAACCTAAGAGACTCCTAACTTGTTTCTTCGTTTTAGGAACAGAGATGTTCAGTATTTTGGAAGTATTGTGGTCTTCTGTCTTCAAGAGACCATGACCAACACGATGACCCAGGAAAGAGATTTCACCAAAACCAACAAAAGCTTTAGAAGGTTTTGCTGTCAAATTATTCTCACGTAGAGTGGACAGTAAGTCATATAACCCTAAATAGTGATCTTCCCAGGTATCACTGAAGAGACAGATGTCATCTAAGTATGCGATGACATCCGAACGATGTGACAGAATTCGACGCATCATGCGAACGAAAGTGGCAGGGGCGTTCATGAGACCAAAAAGGCATAACATTCCATTGAAATAGACCCCTAGGTGTAGAAAAAGCAGTAAGAGGTTTGGCATGCTCTGCTAAAGGCACTTGCCAATAACCTTTAGACAAGTCAAGTTTAGTGAAGACTCTAGAATTAGAAAGTCTAATCAGTAGATCTTCTAACAAAGGCATCGTTTCAGCGTCGAACTTTGTGACCTGATTCAATTTGCGATAATCAACGCAAATTCGTATGTTCTTATCCTTCTTCCGGACAATAACCATGGAAGAAGAATATGGTGAAGTCGATGGTTCAATTATATTTAATTGAATCATTTCATCCAATTCCTTTTCCACTTGCGACTGAAAGTGTATAGGAATAGGATACGGCCTAACCCTAATTGGATTATTGTCGGTAAGAATTATGTCATGTTCTATGACATCTGTGTGTCCAGGAATGTCAGTGAGAACATCCTGAAATGTTTGTAACATCGACGAGACTTGTCGATGTTCGTCACCAGAAAGATTAGGAGAAACAGAAACGTTTTTCCAAGATTCCGTAGAATGTAATGGAACCACTGGAAGGGGAAGGTTAACATCAGAGAAGGTAGCTTCCTCATCCTGAATGACAGACAGGGATGAATAATGACCGTGAGGTGCAGGAGCATCATCCGTTGCCTGGAAAATAGGCAGCAAATAGTCCGGACGTTCGTGAAATTCCGAAAGCATGTTTATGTGGAAAGTTTTATGCTTTCCATCAATATCGACCACATAGTCAACATCGGAAATCCGAGAGACTATTGCATACGGACCTTTCCATGCAATAAGAAGTCTATTTTCCCTACTGGGAAGTAGGACGAATGCTTTGTCACCTGGACAAAGTTGTCGTAGACATCTATTCTTGTTAGCAAACTGCCTTGCCTTCTCTTTAGCAATTTCTGATGAAGCAGTTGCTAGCTTACATGCCTCAATGATCTTTTGTCTAAGAGCAATGACATACTCATATGAGGATTGAGTTTCATCGCTAATATCATCGGCAGTGATGAGATCGTGTAATAAAGACATAGGGCCGCGTGGACGCGCGCCAAAGACAAGTTCGAAGGGAGAAAATCCTGTGTGTTCATTAGGGACTTCTCTATAGGCAAAGAGAGCCGTGGGTAAAACCCTGTCCCAATCTTGAGGATGATCTTCAGTTATCTTACCAAGCAAAGTCTTGAGCGTTCTATTCAGACGCTCAACTAACCCATTAGACATAGGATGGTAGATACTACTGAGAGATCGTTCAATATGTAAGGTAGACATTACCTGTGACATAGTGTCAGATATGAGTTGAGTGCCATGGTCTGACAATATTTCTCTGGGGAACCCCAAGCGAGAAAATATCAACCAAAGAGCATCTGCGATATCTGTAGTAGATATGCTCTTAAGAGGAATAGCCTCTGGCCAACGTGTGCACATATCGACACATGTAAGTATAAACTGATGTCCTCTGGCCGACTTGACCTTAAAAGGGCCAATAATATCTATGGCCATTTTCTGAAACGGCCGAATAGGAATGTCAGCAGCCTGGATAGGCGCAGCATGTCGTGGTCCTCTAGATTTGACCTCCTGACATACCTTGCATGATCGGCAGTAAATACGAATGTCCTTATTGACAAAAGGCCAAAAGAAAGCCGCAAGGACTCTCGACTTCGTACGGGCAAAACCCATATGTCCAGCACATTGCGAGTCATGAGCATGTTGTAATATTTGGACTCTCATGCTCTTGGGAACAAGAATTTGCGAATGTGCCGACGTAGTCGAATCTTGTACCATACGTACAAGTACGCCGTTTCTCATTGCAATCCAAGATTTTCTATTTGTATCCTGATTTGGATCACCTTTCTTCGCAAGAACGAAGAATTTTTTTTAAAGAAGGATCTTCTTCTTGCAATTTTATGAAAGAGTCACGAGTAATTACTAAGTGACTATCTTGGCTATCAACTTCATTATCACTATTCAGTGAAGTTTCGGGTGTTTGTAGAGCTTGTGCTCTTGTAACTACTGCATTTGTAGCTTGCATGTTATTATCTTCCCAAGCAGCAATCTGCTGTGGGGTACACTCCCTAACTCCGTGAATACGACCAATAATAAGGTCCGCAATAGGATTAGGTAAGAGACAAGCATGCACATCTCCAGTAAAGAAAGGAGTGGCAATGCGAATTACAGCAGTAGGATATTTTTCTAGAGTGCCGCCAAATGTGACACATTTAATAACCCTTCCTGTAGCACAAGATGGATCTACAAGCGATTGTCTAACACCAATAGTGGTGCATCCGGAATCGAAAAGTAGTGAGACCGGAGTATCATTAACAAGACCCTTATGTAGAATTAAAGAACCCCTCCCGTCATGCGCAACAGCAGCAGGAAGAGCGGGAAGTGGGTGACCACAACTCAAAGTAGTTATGGTACCCGGTTCGAATAAAGTACTGCATTGGGGGCATTTGTTTGCTCTCTCAAAGTCAAAAGCAGAACCAGTGACAGCGTCAAAGTTTTTACTATCAACAACATGATTACAGGCTCCCTCAGTTTCCTGTTGTACAGCATTAGCCTGCTGATATCTCTTTTTTTTGTGTTGAGATCTACCCCGACTATTATTACCTCTGAAGTTATCAGAGTTATTATTATCTCTGCAGTTATTATTGTCTCTATTGTAATTGTTATCCTGGTTCGAATTCCAGTTTCCACGATTACTATCATGTTCACATTGATGCGAACATCTATTTGTTTGGTTCTGAGGTCTTCGGCAGGAATAACCTCTATTACCATATCCTCTTTTGAAATGCTTATAATTATTAGGGTGATAGTAACGACCACTATCAGGTTGTCTCCAATTCTTCGAAGAAGAATCACCATGAAATTGGTTTCCATGATTTTGACAGAAATTACCGCTGCCCTTTCTATCAAAATTTTGTTGGGACCTACGAGCAAAGTTTTGACCATACGGAGCTGCCGAAGCAACTGGTAAACCTTCTTTCACCTTAGAGTTACCCATGGTTATGTGTGGGTGCGCAGTTACGTATTGGCAACAGAAATCTTCCATTTCTTTTATTGTTTTAGGTTTACGTTCATGAAGGAAAGCAAGGAAAGACTCATTGACAGACGACATGACTTTGTCTCTAAGTATTAAGTCCATAAGTCCTTCATAAGTTTTTTCCATCTTAGATAGTTCAACCCATCGTGAGAAAGTAATGCGTATTCTTGCAATAAACTCGGAGAATTCAACTCCATTTTCAGGTAACATGTTTTTTCATTACCATTACTCATGCTCGTCAATTTCAATTTCTTTAACTCTAAAGCTAAGAGTTTTTCTTCATGTTCCATTTTTGCTTTCCTCTCATCAGACTCTCTTTGTAACTTCCTTTCTTCAGCTTGAGCCTGCATTTGAAGTCTTTCATTTTCAGCTTCTTTTTCAAGTCTTTTATTTTCAGCTTCTTTTTCAAGTCTTTTATTTTCAGCTTCTTTTTCAAGTCTTTTATTTTCAGCTTCTTTTTCAAGTCTTTTATTCTCAGCCTCTAGCTGTAGCTTTCTTTCCTCAGCTTCTGATTCCCTTTTTTGTTTTTCCATTTCCATTTGGAATCTCTTTTCATCCACCTGCATCTGCAGTTTCTTTTGTTCAGCTTCCATATGCAGTTTCTTTTGTTCAGCTTCCATTGCTTTATCATATCGAGCAGTTGCAAATTCTTCTAACTTATCACCAGTCTTCCCAAGCAATTTACCCTGCTCAATAAAGTGCTCAAATGTAGACATGTTGTCTAACATATGAGTCCAAAACCTGAAATAATTAACTAATTTATTTCAAACCTAAGTGTAACAAGTCTTAATTAAGCACTTGTATATTCACATCACATTATATTATCCCAGTCTCTGTGGGAAACAAGTCTCCAATCAAAGAACTTGTATATGAAATATCAGCACTCAAATCTTGATCATAAGTGCACTTCTCATTCAATAGTGCACGACACTATTCATCATTCATTTATCATCAGTATAGTAGTAACAGTGCATTAGCATAGCCCATTAACTAATTACTATAACTGTAAACAATGACTATGTAAACACATGCAGAATGTAAACATTGAAAATGTAAACAATACAAACAATGTAAACAATAACAAAGATCAGCAACAATACAAAAACTTTCGCAGAAATCAACTAAAAATAAAGCAGAAATTAATGAAATATCACAAAAAATGTGACGATATCTGCGATAGAATTAAACAAAATACATGACACCACAGTGTATAAACAAAAATGTTGTATGAAACTAAATTATAGACAAGAGTAGGCTAACAAATACAAACAAATCACAACAAAACTAAAGAATGTGAAATAATAACGAAAACAATATTAAAACATGTCATCACAGCTAACATAAATAGCAACAGAAGTCGCTTAGCAAATTCCAGTATCGGAAATTTGCAAACCCTACAGAAAACGCTCACAATAGACGACCTCTATGACGTGGCATAATCTAACGGAGACACCACCCAACCGAGAACCCGCTGAAATATAAACATATAAATATACAAATAACATATAGACATATAATATATAGAATGAGATGATACACAGAAGACTCAGCAGAAGTATAAGGGCACAGTTTACATACAAACAGGCCACTTAACTTAAAGGCTTCCAATCGTAGAACAGCAGAAAAAACGGATGTCAATCAACGTCCTAAAGAGCGAAGCTCCAACGATGATGGCACATCTGAACTGCTTCCACTGCTAACACGATGGTACAAGAGCTTCTGAAATACTGTGTGTTGAGTTGTTTCGGCACTTGACCTTCTAATCCAAAAGTAAGTTGATGGAAATCGGTACTTGGCCTTCTTCAGAAAACAACCCGTTTCAACCGGCACTTGACCTTCTCAAAAAACGACAGCACTGGAACCTTGACAGCAGCAACTTGCTTGACTTGCGTAAAAGATAACAGCAGTCCGAGTTATCCGGCAACATGTAACAACGCCGGGTACTGTCAAATTCTTGTTTCCGTCAAAAAGTTGAAATTTTGACTTTTACCGGGCAACGCCGAGTACTTTGAAAATTTTGAAGATGTTGACTGTATTGAAGAATGTTAATTTCTTGAAGGATGCTGATGAATTCTTGTTGAAAATGAAGTGGGTAAGGGACCCCGTGTTTGCTAGTACCAGAATCAAACCAGCTTATGGCCACCAAATGATGCGTGATGCCATATGATGATGGATGGTATCCGCATGTCTGGTTTTGTGTAGTGTGTAGATGTGTTCAGTCAAAACAATGTTCATACAACAATAACAGGGCAATCCACATAGGACGTCAGTAAACTCACGACGTATAAAGTCAATGAGTCTTGAAACAGCCGTTGACGTTTTTCTTCATTATTTATTGTGGACGCCACAGTGACAAAATGGTTACGCAAATGTGTAGGCACATCAAACAGTCATTATCACAGCAACATTCAATACAGCAATAAACGGTAGACAGCATTACAATGATGAGTCAGATGCATGTTATATTTCAAAGTGCTGTAAATGTAGTCAGGTGGAAAACTCCATCCTTTTCTATAACAGCCAGGAGATAACCAGATGTATGAGATCAGTTCACTCTCCTTAGTTTGACTTCAGCAAGACAGACACGTCTGCCGAAGTATAAATAATGTCCTCAAGAATATCCTCTAGATAATAAAGGTTTTCTAAACCTAGTTCATTTAACAAAGTAGCAAGTAATGGTCCTTGGTACATGCATCAACCGATGCAGTACAATGCAGCGACATGTGAGCTGGGAAAGAACATCTCGTGACGACGACTTTCGGAGACAGGCTATGAATCGAAATCGCTCACGACCCAAAATCGATAGAGTTAATGAAAAAGTCAATTTACCTTGCTTTCATGAAATACACAGAAATATCACGCCTCCCGACATGTGCAAATACACTAGAGGTATTATCCCGAATAAACGAAATATCCATAAGAGGACTACACATCCCTGACAGAACAAAAATAGCGGAGATCCCCTCTTCAACGAGGCATCTCTTTCGCCATTCCAAATCGCTCACTCACACTAGTGGTGGGCGGAAACCGATCGACCAAACAACAAGACAAGTCATGCGCAGTCCAGCGCAAAAATGACCACAGCTCAAAAGTTAACTGCATTCGATACTAACGCGAGAAGACAAATGCTTACCGAGAAAAGTGACTATAGATTTCAAGCAGTTGTTGCCCTTGCGTTATAAAACAGATATTGAAATAAAACGATGTTGCGAGAATTTATCACGCAACACACACCCCTTGACATAACGCACATTTTGCCCTATCTCTTCATGGTGTGAGTGTTTTTAGAAATATTCAAGCCTGTTTGTTTCTTTTTTTTTTTTTGGACACAATTTCAGGAATTTTCTTCATTTATGGTAAGTATTTCAAGTAAGTATGAATAAGCATCTCCATCTTATATTCATATATTTGGCAAGAGAAGCATCAGTGCTCATCATAGATGAAGCTACTGTGCTTTCCTGACACTCTTTTCCTGTCATTGATTTACTTCTGAATGAAAATGATCACAGGAGCATTAGTTCCATCAGTTCATGCAGCAGAAAGTGCACAATATAATTATTTACTGTCATGTTTTGGTGGGTTACTTGCTCATTATTGACTAACTATCCTGATGAACTTCAGCTGAAGATTTAACAGAAACAAACAAAGAAACTTTATGTTATATTCAGTGATGACTTGTCATGGATGGTTAAGAACACTTGTCTTCTAAGAGGCAGTGCAGAAAATGAAAAGTCATTTGCAAAAATCAGTAAGTGGCAGTCCATGTGTTGGGCATGTTTTAAGTAGAGGTAGGTTAAGTTTAACAAGAGGTACAAATGGTAAAAGTACAGATCCTTCTTCTTCTTTGGTCCTTAGCCACCGACCGTCAAAGCCTGGTGGCATCTTGTAGGGCAGCAACAAACTGCTTCCACCTTGCTCGATCGGTGGTCATCCTTCGTGCAGTGATTTAGCTCTGGTTCATTCTTTGCATCTCTGCCTCCACAGATCTTTGCCAAGTTGTTTTTGGTCGGCCTCCCTTTCGCTTTCCTTTATGGGTCCATAGCATAGCTGTTCTTGTGATGGTATTGTGGTCTCTTCTGAGGACAAGACCAACCCAACTCCAGCATCTGCCAGCTGTGATTGCGCACATGTCCTTTTGGTTGCTCCAAGTAAGCAGTTCTTGGTTGGTGATGGTATTCGGCCAAAAGATTCAGAGAATTTTCCTTTGGCAGATTGTGTGGAAAGAGGGCAATATCGATATTTCCTTCTCTGTTACTCTGATGTCTTTGCTTGTTCTGCCATCTGGTGTTACTATGCATCCTAGGTATGTAAATGTGTCTGTCTGTTCTAGTTTCTGGTTCCTTATTATTATGGGCTAAAAGTAGAGATAGATTATAATTAATATAGAACAAATATACTGAACACTTTAACACTAGAAAGTGAAGAGCATCTACGATAGAACATATTGAGAATATCTCCTAGAAGTAAAATTTTAAGGGAAGCATAAGTTGCGGCCACAAGGCCTTCATCAGGGAAAGGACAGAAAGTGAGAGCCAAGTATGAAACATATACACAAGGCAACATGGATATCACCAGACCATAGAACAGAAAATCAGATTGACCATATATGCATAAACAAGAAGTTTAGATCATCATTGCAGGATGTAAAGGTATATAGAGGAGCAGATGTGGCATCAGATCACCACCTTCTGATAGCCAAAGTAAAAATGAAACTCAAGAGATATGCAGCAATGCAAAATTATAGACAACAATTTAATGTAGGACATCTAAGAAATCAAGAAACAAGAGACAAATTTGCGGTCACAAAATCCAACTAATTCCAAGTGCTCCAACAGCTGGAAGATGTAGTGAATACAGAAGACTATTGGCAGCAAATCAAAACTGTATGGAATGAGACATGTGAAGAAATACTTGGAAAAGGGAATGACAACAAAAAGCATGGGTAACAACAGAAACCATCAATAAGATAAAAGACCAAAAAAAACAAGAAAGCAGATTTAAACACAAGCAAAACCAGAAGTTCCAAAGCCAAGGCTCAAGAAGTGTACACAGAAGCATACAAAGAAGTAAAAAGAAGTATCAAAAGAGACAAAGAGGAAATATGTTGAGGAGTTGGCAAGAGATCAGAAGATGCTGCAGCCAAAGGAAGTATGAGAGAACTGTATAGCAGTACAAAGAAGCTAACAGGGAAATACAAGTAAACAGTTGCCTCATAAAAGACAAGAATGGGAAACTGCTCAGCAATATACAAGAGCAAATGAAGAGATGGACAGAATATTTTAAGGACCTTCTCAGTAGACCAGCTCCACAAAACCCCCAGACATCCAGCCAGCAGAAGAAGAGCTACAAATTAACTGTGAAAGACCAACGAAGGAAGAAATAAAGACAGCCATAAAGCTTCTAAGAGATGGAAAAGCGGCTGGACCAGATGGCATTCCAGCAGAGGCCATCAAAGCAGATATCGACATGGCTACAGAGATGTTATATAAATTACTTGGTAAAGTCTGGGAAAAGGAAGAGATACCAGCAGAATGGAAGGAAGGATATCTGGTTAAGTTGCCTTAGAAGGGAAATTTACAAGAGTGCACAAATTATAGAGGAATAATATTACTATCAGTGCCAGGAAAAGTATTAAACAGGATTATCCTCGAGAGATTAAAAGAGTCCATAGACAAGAAACAGATGAACAAGCAAGGTTTTCGACAAAATAGATCCTGTACAGACCAGATAGCCACTTTGAGAATAATAGTTGAACAAAGTCTGGAATGGAATTCACCACTATACATTGGATTTGTGGACTACTAAAAGGCATTTGATAGTGTAGACAGAGAATCACTTTGGAAATTGATGAGGCATTATGGAGTTCCCCTGAAGATCATTAATTTAATAAAGACAACATATGAAGACATGACATGCAGAGTTCTTCATGAAGGACAGCTTACAGAACCGTTTGGGATAAGAACGGGAGTGCGACCGGGATGCCTCTTGTCTCCATTTCTTTTCTTACTAGCAATAGACTGGGTTATGAGAACATCGACAACACACAAAAGAAATGGAATCCAGTGGATTCTGACTAAGCAGTTGGATGATCTAGATTTTGCTGATGACTTGGCTCTTCTGTCTCATAACCGTAATCAGATGCAGGACAAATTGAAAACACTCGATAAGGGGTCACAGCAATTGGGCCACAAAATACACAGGGAAAAGACAAAATAATGAGAATAAATGCAGGTAATGATAACAGGGTTGAACTTGAAGAAACACCAATACAAGATGTAGAATCGTACACATATCTTGGCAGCAATATAGATAAAGTTCGAGGGACAGAAAGTGATATCAAAATAAGAATACAAAAAGCAAAAAGAGCTTTCATTGCATTGGGAAATATATGGAGATCAAGAGAAATCAGATCCAATACGAAAATAAGAGTCTTCAACTCAAATGTGAAGTCAGTACTATTATATGGCTCTGAAACATGGAGAACAACAAAGACAACAACCAAAAAACTACAGACTTTCATAAATGGCTGCTTGCATAGAATAGAAGGATTAAAATGGTATGACAGGGTTACCAACGTGGAACTGATGACAAGAACCTGACAAGTGCCAGTGGAACAAGAGATGAGAAGAAGATGATGGCGATGGATAGGACACACACTGAGGAAACCTGTTGATAGCATTACAAGTTAGTCCTTGTTCTGGAACCCCCAGGGCAAGAGAGGCAGATGTAGACCAAGAAACACATGGAGAAGAGAGCTGGAAACAGAGGTGAAAATGATATGGAGAACGTGGAACGAACTTGAGATGATGGCACATGACAGGAGGACTTGGCACGTGTTTGTTGAAGGCCTATGCTCCTTTGGGAGTGGAGGGTTATGAATGATGAATGAAGTAAAAAACAGAAGAAAATAAATAAAAATGGATACATCCCATCAGATCTGCTAATGAGCTTGGTCTGCTAGACAGTTAGGAATCATGTAATGAAAACACAAAATGGCTGCCACTTCCGGGTGTAGAAAGTAAATACTAAGTAGGGAAAAGAAAATACAGCAATATAGACACAGTTAGAGGGACAAACAGTGATATAAAAAAAGAATACAAAAGGCTAGAGGAGCTTTCATTGCATTGGGAAACATATGGAGATGAACAGAAATCAAGTCCAACCCAAAGATAAGTATCTTCAACTCAGATGTCAAGTCAATACTATTGTATGGCTCTGAAACATGGATAACAGCAAAAACCAAAACCAAAAAGCTACAGACTTTCATGGATGCTTGCATAGAATAGAAGGATTGAAAATGGTTTAAGAAGATCACTAATGTGGAACTGATGACAAGAAAAGAGCTAGACAAGTACCTGTGGAACAAGAAGATGAAGCTGGAGATGAATAGTACACACACAGAGAAAACCTGTTGAAAGTATTACCAGGCATTCTTTGTTCTGGAATCACCAGGGTAAGAGAGGTAGAGGAAGACCATTGAACATGTGGAGAAGAGAACTGGAGACAGACATGAAGGGAATGAAGAAGATATGGAAAGATCTTAAGCTGGTGGCATGGGACTGGAAGGCTTGCAACAAGTTTTGCCTATCCTCCAAGGAGAGTTGAAGGGAAAGAAGGGGGGAAAAAAAACCAAAAACCCAAAAATAATTGTAATAATAATAAATATTAAAGAACAAGAAGAAGGAAATAAATAATAATAATAAATTGGGAAAAAGCCAAAAATCTCCCAAAAATAATTGTAATAATAATAAATATTAGAGAACAGGAAGAAGGAATTAAGTAATAGTAATAATAAATAGTCTCCGACTATATAAGGAAAAGACGATGGTCATATATCGGTCATGTCCTACGAATGCAAAACAACAGAATACCACTACAGGCGCTCACTTGGGTTCCTGAGGGTAAGCGGAAAAAAGGAAGACCAAAAGAAACACTCAGAAGAACAATAATAAGAGAAGGAAGAACGTTGGGCCTAAATAATGTGCAAGAGCTAAGAGGAGTGGCGTCACAACGAACAACCTGGAGAGCACTGGTTTCTGCCTTATGCGCCGTGTTTGGCGCTTAAAGAATTTATTATTATTATTAATAATAAATTGTATGTATATATAGTTACAGAAAGGGGAAATAAAATGAGAAAGGAGAAGGTCGCCTCAGACAAATGAATGTTGAGTGTTAATACTGTCTGATTTGAGGCAACCCAAAAGGGGAATGAAGTATTTGAGGTGAAATCAACGCAGTATCAGAGAAGCAGGATCTGATAGCAGTGGCCTGGATGTCCATATGACCCTTTTTTTTAAAAATTCACCCACCCTTCACCATGTCTTACCGCAGTCCCCCTTATCTTCCTACCAACAGAGGTTTAAGAGGATAAGAAAATGCTAAAGAAGGTAGAGATAGAACAGTGACCTAAAATAAGAACACAACTATAATGAGGTCTGTAGTAATGATGATGATAGGAAACTCTATGAAGCATTACAGCAGGAGACAATCTGATCATTAAAAGTGGTTTTCCCCATCATACAGATGTTTTGTGGCCCTTATATTTCATTTACACTCTTGGGGCTGGGCTTTGAACAAGCTGTATAAAATGATGAGATAAAGGCAAAAACAAGTAATAAGGACGTCTTGCTGAGATAAAGGCAAAAACAAGTGATAAGGACGTCTTGCTGAGATAAAGGCAAAAACAAGTGATAAGGACGTCTTGCTGAGATAAAGGCAAAAACAAGTAATAAGGACGTCTTGCTGAGATAAAGGCAAAAACAAGTGATAAGGACGTCTTGCTGAGATAAAGGCAAATACAAGTAATAAGGACGTCTTGCTGAGATAAAGGCAAAAACAAGTAATAAGGACGTCTTGCTGAGATAAAGGCAAAAACAAGTGATAAGGACGTCTTGCTGAGATAAAGGCAAAAACAAGTGATAAGGACATCTTGCTGAGATAAAGGCAAAAACAAGTGATAAGGACATCTTGCTGAGATAAAGGCAAAAACAAGTGATAAGGCCGTCTTGCTGAGATAAAGGCAAAAACAAGTGATAAGGACATCTTGCTGAGATAAAGGCAAAAACAAGTGATAAGGACAACTTGCTGAGATAAAGGCAAAAACAAGTAATAAGGACGTCTTGCTGAGATAAAGGCAAAAACAAGGACGTCTTGCTGAGATAAAGGCAAAAACAAGTAATAAGGACGTCTTGCTGAGATAAAGGCAAAAACAAGTAATAAGGATGTCTTGCTGAGATAAAGGCAACAAAAAAAAAAACTGGCTGTATTGTCAGCATGATGTCTTTGATAGGGACAATGCTTATTAAAACACTAGAGTAAAGAATTTAAGAACTGAACTAATGCATTAAAGAAAGAAGATATAAATAAATGTAG
Organism: Oreohelix idahoensis; assembly: GCA_024509875.1. Lineage (NCBI taxonomy): Eukaryota > Metazoa > Mollusca > Gastropoda > Stylommatophora > Oreohelicidae > Oreohelix > Oreohelix idahoensis. Next base: position 297,823 of record JAMPIV010012890.1, read on the forward strand.
TGAATTGCTGAAGTAAATCAGCTGTGGTGAATTGCTGTAGTAAATCAGCTGTAGTGAACTGCTGATGTAAATCAGTTGTAGTGAATTGATGAAGTAAATAAACTGTAGTGAATTGCTGAAGTAAATCAGTTGTAGTGAACTAGATTAATTAAATTGGCTGTAGTGAATCACTGAAGTAAATCGGCTTGTGAATTACTGAAGTAAATCTCAGAATGTGTTCAAAACTGCATGTTAAAACACAACAATTGTGATATATCCAGATCAGGCATATACTTAAAAAACATAAATAAAAAAGACATTGCCATTTCTTCTTCTTCTTCCTCGTTCATCCTGAAAAGGACGTTGGTTGCGCTGTGTCCGTTTATAGAGAAGCTGCGGTATTTGCGCCTTTCGGCCGACACATCCAACTTCCGCACGGCATTTTTTGGGACCGGGTTTGCCTTCCCTCTTCGATCCCTACTCCTCAGCCAGACTGCAGTGATGCAGCCTGTTTCCAGGACCACCACGTGGAGGTGGAGTAGGGTCTTGGTCAGCTCTGGTTCGCTGACCCTGACGCAAGCAGTCAACCTATGGGTCGCTGACTGCATTCCTCACTTTTGATGCGTCTTGGGTCCCAAAAAGACATTGCCATTTAATATTGACAATCCTTGTCAGTAGCCAGTAGTAGATAAGATTTTAATCTTTATTCCTTTCAGGCTGGCAAGAACTGGATCATGCAGAGAACATCGTCTGACAAATTTTGTGATGCTTTGTCTCAGTATTTCCTGAAGAGGTATAAAGTCTAACTTACTTACTTAGTCGTTCCCCTTCTACCGTGAGGTGTAGAGGTGAGGTATAAAGCCAATGGGGGAAAAGTGCTGTTTGTGGTGTTAATGTTGTCCTACTGAAGATGGTGTAAATCATGGTGCATAACGTTTATGAATATTCTTGGTAATGTAGGGAATCTTGTGTTAAGTTGTTTCGTGGAATGATAACTAATTGTTGTAACACTGGGTATGAGTGCAAAATTCCAACGTCAGCTAAGTATGAGTGAAACGTTACTTTATCCACTAGGTATTAGTGTAAAATTGCAGCCAACCAGGTTAAGGTGTAGACTTATATAGTCTACTAGGTTTAAGTAAAAACATAGTCTAATAAGTCTGACTGTAAATAAAAAAGCATAAATCTACATATACTAAACCTAAGTTTATACATGAGCATCTTTGTTTCTAACAGAATCACCTCAAAAGAAGCTCCATTCCAGCTGCGACTTCACCTGATTTACCTTATAAATGATGTGATGCACCACTGGTGAGTTCAGCTGTCACTAGAAGCTTGAATAATGTGTTTGTTTCAATCTATTTGCATGCTGTTTTTAGTGGGTGTTTAGCTTTCACAGTGCAATGCATGCCTTTTTCATATTTTCCTGAAAAGCTAACTGGATTTTTTCCCTTGTTTGTTACAGGACATTTCACTAAGGCAGTAAGTAATAATGGTGATTTTTAGTGTGGAGGTCTTCTTCTGGTGCCAGCGGTGTTGATTTAGAATCAGTGAAGGTTATGTTGTCTGAGGGCTAATAAATGTCTTGTCTAAATTGGCTGAGTATTGCTATGAGGGTCATGTTTATTGCTGTAATTTCTGTTTAACTACAAAGGGCACCCTAGTATATTGCTGAAGTCAAAATGACAATGTTTCTTATTTTTAATGTTTCAGCGTTCGGCGCAATGTAGAGAGTCTTCGTAGAGCTCTAGAAACTGTTGTTGTCCCAATCTTCTGTACATCGAGTCTCAGTGCTGATGAAGACAAGATACAGAAACTAAACAAGGTAGGTTTTTTGTTTGTGTGTGTAGGTGTCTGTGTATATACGCACACACACAACATGGACTATTTCAGTTTTCTTAATCACATTTAAAAGCTAAGACTCTCCACATGTAAGCCTACCTTGCCGTGGTTGGAGAGCTTGAGCGCCTCAATGATCCCGGGAGCTATGCCGGCGGGAGTTTTACTCCTGGCAGGGTCACCCAAGCCGGACAGGTCCTGGGTGAGGGGCCAGACTAAATGGGCTGAGGAGTGGGTGGAACCCTATAGGTGTAGATGCAGAACCCACCGGCGAGTGGTACATGCTCTGGTCTGCACCAATCCACCCCCACTTCATGGGTTAAATGCTTTCTTGCCTCATTCTTCACTGTTTGTCGTCTATCACGCCCACGGCGACCGTTGCCTCAATTGGCTGTGTGTGGTGTACCCGGAAACGGGGCCTCCCAGTACTGAGGCAAAGTTAAGTCCCCGATGTCACTTATCGGTGCAGAATTGAGAGAGATGGCTGAGCATCACAATCCCTCCTGTGTTGCAGCATGATGAGAACCCAGCATTGCACACTGAGCTTGGGGGGATCACTTGGGCACCAGACTTAATACTGGCTCTTGACTGGATGGCCGCATGCAGGAGATTTCTACAATGGAGGGTTGGCAGGTGGTGGGTATCGGGAAGTGGCTCTGTGCAGGACGTGAGGATTCCTTGGGAGAGCCCAGAACCAGAGCACAGCATTGTGCAAGCTCTGCATAGTTGGAGAGCCCCCTGGATGACGGGGAATGCACAGTGTGCTACCCCACCTATCCCCAACTGCTAACTTAGAACCAGAAGTGGGGTCCTCTGTATGCGTGCCAGGCCAGGATAAAATGCCTGGGAAAGAGACTGGAGCTCAGAACTCCCTAACTCAAAGTTGCAGGATGGCAGAAAAGCCACGGGAAAGACAGGGCTATTTTGAAGATAACGCAACCATATTTTCACCATACGAGCTCGGACGCCGCCTCGGTAAACAAGGTCCGCGCAGAGCAGTGACACCCCCAGGCTGCTTGCGAATAGTCTACTACTGGGAACATAAACAGATTAGGGATGAGCCCACTCTCCCGTTGAACAGGTGCTAAAGTCGTAGATACTGGGCCAGAAGGCGCACCGGAAACCACAGTATCATGCAACTCGCTTTTTTTTTTTCTATGGAGAGTACACCGTCAAATAAATCTCGTTCTGGTGCTCGCCCTGTGGAGCTCCACCAGGCAGGTGCAGTGCCGGGCTCTGAGCCTCGACAGAGCCCACCCTCAGCTACTGGAGGACCCTCTAGACCGTCTTGTGGAGTCAACAGACGGCGGAGGAGAACTACTGACCAAAACAAAACAGAAAAAGAGAAACCCAGAGTGCCACTTGTCATGATGCACTGGAATGCAGAGGGAGTGAACAGCAAGCAGGCTGGATACAGCAAAAAGACAGAGCTGGAAAACATCTTGTATGAGAAGCAAGTCAGTGTTTGCTGTATCCAAGAGACTCACTTGAAAGCAGATCAAACCTTTAAAATAAGGGGATATCAATGCTTCAGATCCGACAGAAAAGATAGACGAAAAGGAGGAGTACTTACTCTTGTAAGGAATAACATTCCTGCACACGAAAGGAAAACCTTCATGGATGGAGCAGAATATCAGCTGCTGCAGATAAAGGTAGACAAGATGGAAATAGAACTCCTGAACTATTACTGTCCGAACAACAAACCCCTGAGTCTCAGCTCTATACAGGTACCAGCCACCAACCTTATAGCAGTTGGAGACTTTAATAGCCACTCCCAGAGCTGGGGCTATAACCATCTGGATCACAGAGGTGAAGAGGTTGAAACTTGGCAAGATGATCACTCCCTAATCCTAGTCAATAATGCCACAGATACTCCTACCTTCTACTCCAGAGGATGGCACACAACCTCAACACCAGATCTTGCCTTCTCCACACCAGATATAGCTGGATCTATTAGTAGAGAAGTAGGAGACCAACTAGGGGGAAGCGACCATCGCCCAATCTTTCTTACTGTCCAGAGTGCAACTCTCAGTACAGGCCCAGCCATTACAAGATGGAACTACAAAAAAGCCAACTGGGGTTTATTCAGGCATCAGGTGAACACGCTGCTGTCTACCCTCAAGGTACAGAACAGAGACATCAATGAAGTGGTAAAAGACTTCAACAGATGCATACTACAAGCTGCAAAAGAAACCATTCCCAAAGGATGCCGGCGTAACTACATACCATACTGGTCCAGCACACTCCAAGAACGTCAGGAAGCTATGGACAAGGCTAGAAAGGACGCAGAGTCTCAGCCTTCACTTGAAACTCACAACAAATGGAAAAAGGCTGTAGCAGAGTTTCAGAGAACAAAGCTAGAAGAAAAGCGGAAAAGCTGGAGAACTAAAACGGCATCGCTGAACCTTGAGAAAGACGGCAGGAAACTTTGGAGATTAGTCAAGTCTCTAAATGAAGAGCATTCCTCACCAAGGCAGACTATCACATTGGATGAAGGTGGCAAACTTTTCAGAGGAAAACAAGCTGCAGACTTGTTTGCTAGAAGATACAGTTCAGAAAGCAACTTACCCATTAACATAGACCATCAGAGAGAGATAAGAAAAGAAATACTGGCAACCATGGGACAGACAGATACTCCTGCCCCAATGAGGGAACCCATCACACTAGGAGAACTACAGAAGGCTATTTCCAAGCTTAAGTTTCAAAAGTCACCCGGCCCAGACAAAATCAGCAACGAAATGCTAGTAAATCTGAGCTCAGCAGCAAAGACAAAACTGCTTGAGATATTCAACCACAGCTGGTTGAAAGGAACGGTACCCCAAGTATGGAGAGAAGCCATCACAATACCCATACTAAAGAAAGGGAAATGTAAGACCGAGGCTGCAAGTTACCGGCCAATCAGTCTCACAAGCTGTGTTGGGAAGACTATGGAGCGAATAGTCAACCACAGATTTGAAATGGTATTTAGAGTCTGAGCAGATCCTGGTGCCGGAACAAGCTGGATTTAGAGAATGCTACAGTATAGAAGACCAAGTTACTTACTTGTCTCAAGCAATAGAAGATGCCTTCCAGGAGAAGAAAAAGGTCCTAACGATCTGGGTCGACTTCAAGCAGGCCTTTGACAAGGTGTGGAAAGATGGCCTCATTGCAAAACTTAGGAGAAGTGGAATCCAAGGCAACATGATGAAATGGATCCAGTCATACTTGCATAACAGGAGAACTAGAGTCACTCTTGACGGTCTGCAGAGCAGAAAAGTGTTGCTCCATCAGGGGGTACCTCAAGGAGGAGTAATTTCCCCAACACTCTTCCTTGTTTACATCAATGACCTGGTGAAAGATCTCCCTGCAGGAGTTAAAGCTGCCTTATATGCAGATGACCTAGTACTCTGGTGCGCTGATGAAAATGTCACCACAGCAAATTATAGAATGCAGCGGGCAGCAGACATGCTAGTGTCATGGGCAGAGAAATGGCTTATCACAATAAACACAGACAAAACCTCCACAACACTGTTCTCCCTCGCCCCCAAGGACAAATCAGCTAACATACACCTAGGGACAACCGTGATCAAGGAAGAAAGCTACCCCACCTATCTTGGGGTGACATTTGACCAAAGGCTTACATGGAATAAGCATATTGAAAATGCAGAAGGAAAGGCCCGAAGACGACTAGGCATACTCAGAAAATTAGCAGGTACCAACTGGGGAGCAAATGAACGAAATCTAAAGAAGATTTATAATGGAGTAATAAGACCACACTTAGAGTTTAGCTCAGCAGCATGGTCATCAGCTGCTAACTCACATCTGCAGTCTTTGGACAAGGTGCAAAATCAAGCTCTCAGGCTCATTACAGGAGCCATGAAAACTACACCAATAACAGAGATGCAGAAGGTTGCTGGATTACAGACATTGTCCCATAGAAGAGACACAAAAACCATGATCCAGATGGAAAAGTACAACAGTATGCCAATGCACCCAATGAAGGCAAGACTAGATGATCTGGCATTGGGACGTCTAAAGCGTAGCAGCTTTGTGCATCGGGGGAAAAGACTTATAAGACAGCATCAAGAAGACCTATCCATGAAGACAACACCACTGAAGCCCACCCTATACCCTGTACCATGGGAGCAGGCCAGCAGTGCCCTCCAAATTAATACAACAGTCAGTGGTCTCACAAGTGGATGTGAGTATAATGATCTGCAAAAAACGAACTGCTACATTGAGTATGATCCAAGAAAGCTATCCCGATCAATCATGGATACATGCCTATACAGATGGATCAGCAACTAATGCTGTTAGGAATGGAGGTGCCGGTATCTTTATCTCATATCCTGACAACCACTATGAGACTAGGCACATTCCCACTGGTAAATTCTGTTCCAACTATACAGCTGAGGTTCAAGCTCTAGAGCAAGCTGCAAATATGATTTATAACACCAACTCTGACTGCCACCAGGTAGTCATCCTCACAGATGCACTGTCTGTCCTGCAAGCTCTCAAGGGTGGTAAACTCCCGCATCTGAGAAATGAACTAAACAAGGTAGCTGCCAAAAAGAGAACCATACTTCAGTGGGTACCATCTCATTGTGGTGTACCCGGAAATGAAAAGGCAGATAAACTTGCAAAAAAGGGAGGAGAATGTGAACAAGAAGATAATGAAGTCACATACTTTGAGAAAAAGAGAGCTATCCAGACTATCAGAAGAGAACAGAACCAACCCAAAGACGACTATCACACTCTCGACCGGCAGGGACAGACAACTATTTTTCGACTCAGGACAGGGCATAACAAACTGAATAAACACATGCACAAGCTACGATTGTCTGCTTCACCACTGTGCACATGTGGATTAAACGAACAAACTGCTGAGCATGTTCTACAGGACTGTCCTCTGTATGACCAGTTAAGAAAGATATACTGGCCCAATGACTCAACACTAAACTCAAAGCTATATGGAGTTAAAGAGGAACTTCAAACAACAGTCGAATTCATCATGAGAACTCGTCTGACGGTGTAATCATCAAAGATGCGATCGCAAGAAGAAGAAGAAGAAGAAAAAGCTAAGAGATAGACAATTTTTTCACAGTGGAGTAGTTTTGTTTGATTTTTTTCAGATACATGAAAAATAATGGAGAATGCTCAATTAAGTTTTGAAGAAAGAAAGAAAATTCTATAAGAATTGCTGTATGGTTGTGAAATGTTAGAGACATCACTATACTAGGTCCAGCATCAAGAAGTGGGGTGACAAGTCTCTCCTTCCCCCCGTCTCCACCCCCGTCATAGACTTTATGTGCAGCCAAACCAAATAGAAATATATGGTGGTTACAACACAGTCATTTTGCAATCTAAGGATTATTTTGTGTTAATTTGTCATAGTGTACTGTTGTTGTGGTTGCTTTATTTTGTTTTTCTGTTTGTTCTATGCTGTTATGATGCACAACATATCCTCTTTTTTGTTTATTATAGTCTGCATGCATTCAACTACATTGTATTCTGTTGAAGGCTGTTTTACTCTATAGGTGTAATCTTGTGAAATAAGTGTTATGTGTTTTTATTTTTAATTCTTTGCCTGTGAGCTCACTGTGGCTTTATGAATCTGTCATGTCTTGGGCAATAAATAAAAGTTATAACTATGTCTCTTTATTAGTACTATTTTTGCTTCCAGTTCTTTTTTCTCAATGTACTTTTGAGTCTTCTTCATTATCTTTTTCAATGTCTTCTACCCTGGTGATTCAGAGCAAAACATGCCTTGTGATTCTAATTGATGACTTTTCTTTTTATGTCCTGTCCACTTAGGAGTCTTTTCCTCCCTCTTGTTTTTATTTATGGGGCTGGCAACATCATCATGTAAAAACTAATTGCCATAGAAACCACTGCTGCAAGAGCATGTGACTGGTTGGTGCAGGCTTCCAGCAAGGTTGTCAGCTGCAATGGTGGGTGGATCTATGCTCTGTAAGGAACGCAAAGAAAAATGATGATGATGTTTTTATTTCTGCTGCTGTACATACAGTGTCTTACAGTGTTTTCATACAGTGTCTTAACACTTAAGGTGCCATTCTGGAAATTCAGTGAGGTGAAATAAGCTTGTGAATGATCCATACTTAATTTGGCTTTCTCTTTTTTCTGTAAAATCCTGCTGATATACTTTGCCTGAAATGTTGTTACAATCTGCATTTTTTTATTCTTTTATAATATGAGTTGTTTTTATGATGTTGGTATCCACACTGCTATTTATTTCTTGTTTGTTACTGATGTTTTGCTGTTATGTATTATATTATTGTCTTCTGTGTTATATTACTTACTTACTTACTTAGTCGTTCCCCTTCTAGCGCGAGGTGTAGAGGTTTGGAAGAGAGAGCGCCAGACTATCCTATCGGCTGTCTTCCTCCTGGCCTGGTTCCATTCTAGTCCTCGGTCCTTCAAAGATTGTCTAATGTTGTCCTCCCAGCGGACTCTGTGTTATATTTTGTTGTTTAAATCTGTTTCCATTATGTTTTTTATGTTTTCTAATCTTTTTATTTTCTTCTTACTTTTTTCAGTTGTTGGACCTGTGGGAGAAAAATAAATACTTTGGACCTGATACACTTGAGGTGAAAATCTGTTTTCTGTTCATGCATTTTATATAGCTTGGATGCTTCTTCAAAGCAATGGAAGCACTAATTTCCATATTATTATAACTTAATAGTAAAGTTTATATTATAATTGATAAGCCACACTAAAACCGTTACAAATTTTAATGGGCATTGAAATTACATGTCAACAGTGTAAAAAAGAAGGCAGAGCAAACGTTATGTAATAAAAATTGTAATGAAGCTAAATTTTACTGCATAAAGTAACAACCAGAATGTACTCGAATGTAAAGTGTTACAAAATTACATCTAGTTTCAAGATATTGGTTGATGTCGTGGATGCAGACGTTTGTGTAAACAGAAGATCTGACTGTGCTAGGTTGCCAACAACTTTTTGATGGTGCCTTACCAGTTAGACTTGAACGGCATTTCTTCTGAAAGCTAGTTATCAGCAGGTGCAGATTTTAATTTTTAATGATGAACCAGGAATTAATTATACATGGATGCATGAAGTAAAAAGTTAATAGTGGCCTCCACTACTTTTTATGTCTCATCTAGATGGTGTGTTAACACCATCCAAGCAAAAGTGACAACATCAACAACCTACAATGCATAGAACAGAGCACAGTCTTCCAATTAAGAACAGAACACACCAGCATCAACAAGCACTTTAAAAAAATGCAATCCTTCGCTTGAACTTAAATGCAGCAACTGTGCCCATATATATGAGACAGTTATAAGTATATAAATCAATAAAACGGTATTGAATCAGTTTTAGAACTAACGGTTCACATGAAACAAGGGACGTTTCGGGTTTTACCCTTCGTCAGCCACAGTTACAAACAGGTGACAAGGACAAGAATTACATATAGGTACTACAAAAACATACGATGATGAGAAACATACACCAAATGAGCGATACAAGCAGATGGAAAAAGTAAACACCCACAGTGATGAGTGAAAAAAGAACAATAATATTACAAGAAAATCGTAAAACCTGAAAGAAATACCGAAACAAGAAAGTAAATAATCAACGAAACGAAAAAAAGAATGAACAAAACTTCGGAACAAGTAAAAGGTCATTTAGCTAGATCCGTAGATGCTTGGAATATAATACTGAGGTCCTTGTCCAAGAAATCGTCTAAGGAAGTGGACATTTATTTATTTATTTACTTATTTATATGAGACAGTTCAGCAATGTGCTTCTCACTTGTCCAGATCTCTCCACAAAAGGAAGAAAGCTATTGCCAGACTCCTCAACAAATACAAACAATATACAGCACCACTCAACAACTGCAGAACATGTGCAAATTCTTCAGCTTGGCATTGGCTGCAAAAGGGCGATGAGCTCAGCAGCCCTAGTTAAACAACAACATCCATGAATCATATTTGGCTGATAAATGTCCTTTTAAAGAAATTCTGGTGTACTGAGTGTCCACTATGCATGGCAAATGTACTTCCTTCAGATTTACCTTTTTCCCATATAGGGCTGAATCATTGCTTCGTGTTTGCAGGTTATCTATAGAACTATCTGCAGACTCAAATGTTATATAAGCAGATGCTGTCAATGCTGTGCCCTAAAACAATAAAGAAACAAAAGATCTAGGCTTTATCTACCTGTTTATTGAAGTATTACCAGACTGTGTACACAACAAGGCAGTATAATAATAATAATAAATTCTTTAAGCACCAAACATGGCGCATAAGGCAGAAACCAGTGCTCTCCAGGTTGTACGTTGTGATGCCACTCCTCTTAGCTCTTGCACATTGTTTAATCCCAACGTTCTTCCTTCTCTTATTATTGTTCTTCTGAGTGTTTCTTTTGGTCTTCCTTTTTTCCTTTTACCCTCAGGAACCCAAGTGAGTGCCTGCAATGGTATTCTGTTGTTTTGCATTCGTAGGACATGACCGATATATGACCATCGTCTTTTCCTTATATAGTTGGAGACATATTTCTGCAAGTCAATAAATGTATTTTTGTAAGAACGGTAATTGTGGTCATAGGAGAGTGAAGTTTTAGAGACTTCACTATATATTATGAGGTAGGATGATCAGTGCCTTCCCCTTCCCTAACTCAGAGAGCAGTCAGGTACCCATTTACAGTTGGGTATACTGGATTGTGATGTTTTTAAGTTTTGAACCCGGTAATGTTTCCTCCAGAAGCATGTGCTCTAACCATTTTGCCACTTGACACTGCAAATGTAATAAGTCATGGTGCCATGACACCAGGTAGAATGCACAGTTTAAAGGTTTTATTACGAAAGATTCTGACACATACAATATTACAAATAATGAGTTGTCATCATCTACCAATCCATCACCAAAAAATTTTTAAACGGTGTCATATGTTTGCAGAATGGTATACAAAATTTTACGATATGGTAAAATATTATGGAAGAATGTCACACATACAATTTTGCAGTTAATAAGTGGAGTTATCATCATCCACCAATCCATTACAAAAATTTGGGAGCAGTGTCTTATGATTGCTGTGAATTTTTAAATAATTACCATACTCACCTACTTAAATATTATAGTGTGCCATGGAATGTTGAAGGGCACTTAAGTTTGCCGTGAAGTAAAAAAGGTTGCAGAGCACTGTATTAGGCATAAATTACAAAAGTATTGCTTTTAGAACATACAAATAACAATGTCCTCCTATACACAGAAAAAAAACCATTAGTTACCAGTACCACTGCTAATGTCCCACTGACATAGGTTCAGTAGACTCTACTTTCATCTTCAGGAATATTTTTGATTGTTTGTGTTCAGTATACAATTAGTGACTTCTGCTACATAACTGATGTAGTCTTAAACTTTATTTAGGTTATAGAAAAACACGATTTTGGACCGTAGTGTTTATTTGTATTTTTTATCTGGTGCAGCCATGTTGAAAATGCAATCTCACAAATAGTTAAAATGCCATCCAGAAAACAAAATGAAAATCTAAGTTTTGAATTACTGTGCTAAGAAACAGATGTCTATGAATGCACAAATTCTGATTGTTTTGTTAAAACTAATGCATTTTCTTTGGAGCAGCAGTGGCACAGTGGTTAGTGCACTGGCTTCCTAGCTCAGTGGTCGATGGTTCGATCCCCAGTTGAGGTGGGATTTTTTAGACCGCAGATGGCTCTGGGGTCAACCCAGCCTCATGAATTAGGTACCAGAGTAACTCTGGGAAGGTTAAGGCAGCCGGCGTGATGCTGACCACATCACCCCTAATGTGCCGATGGTCAAGAAAATATGGGCCTAACACCATATTCCCAATATGCCTCAGTGGGCGTGTAATGGGATTCTTTAATGCATTTTCATAGCAACCCGTCAGTGAAATGCTAGCAGAAAGTTTGCTTGATGTAAGATGTGCTTTAAAGTACATCATTCGTTTTTGAAATTGGGTGTTTTACTTATAAACATCTGTCACTTAACAGAAGATGAGCAAAATGGTTCTAATTTAATTTTTTTAATTGGCTGTGCCATGCTCCGTATTTATATAGTCTGTTGCTTCTCCAACAAATTGTATTGAGCAGTTGCTGAAGGTGAGAGACATTGTTCTTAAACATTTGTGCTTTTACTGAGTTATGGGGGCAGATATGCACATTGTGCTTGCAATGTTCTGGTTTCTTATTTATCTTTTTGAAAACAGTCTAACAGTAAGTTAACCATTTCTTTTGAATTTACTCTTTTTTGTAAACGTATGCAAATAAAACTCTGGATATTTGTATCCAGCACTGAACTTTGAATAAACAAATGGATACAAATTAAAAAAAAAAAACCAATTATTATTCATTTATGTTGAAGTTTACTCACAGTTTACCCTTTGGATATTATTGTTTTGTTTTTAATATACTCTGGTGCTAACATATTTTCTATTAACATTCTGAAGAGATTTGATTTTTTTTTTTTTTTTTCGTACGCCCGCTAATACTCGAGGCGAAATCTCAGGTTATTATTTTATGTCTAACCTGACATTGATTTTACGTGAGTATGCCTTTATTTCTTGTACAGAGACAGGTGTCCCTCGCCATTCAGGCAAATACTCGCCGATTTCGGAGGTACCCATTGCAGCTGGGTAGGCTCAGGAGCCGCCAGTCCCTGGTTGACGACACTAAGAGATTTGATGAAGTTTAAACTGTAAACAGATGCAGTAATTCATGAGATTGGTCATATTTTTGCAGTTAGAAAAAAATATTGCACATTTTTGTACGAGTTTTAAAATGTTAAGACTTAGTTTATCAAAAGGCAGTAAATTTAACGATTGAAGTATTGCACTTTAGAAAAATATTAACCCACAATGACTGAAAATACAGACTGTCCTCAACTTACGACAGGGTTCCGTTCCAACTCGTAAGTCAAAATGCTTGTTAGTCGAAAACCGCTGTATGCAATATGCACCTTAAGAATATATGAACATTGAACATGCCTAACGCTAAAATGAGTAGGTCTGTTTTGTAATATTTTAAACAAATTTTACTCTTTGTTTTTAGTGAGGAGATACAATGTACAATTTATAACATAAAATTACTGTACTGTAATAAGTAAATAAATAAATCATTCAAAATGTAATTCTTGTCCTTGTCACCTGTTTGTAACTGCCTGATGAAGGGTAAACCCGAAACGTTCCTTGTTTCATGTGAACCGTTATTTGTAGAACTGATTCAATACCGTTTGATTGGTTTATATACTTATACTGTAATAAGTGATGAATGTATAAATATATAAATAAATTTATGACAGAAAAAGAACATGATAGAACTAATGGGATGCCGTTGTAAGTACAAGTAGCTGTAAGTCGCATATGTCGAGAGTCTAGGACAATCTGTATAAAGCAGCACTCCTTTTTTTTTAAGCTATATTCTAAGTTTCTGCATGGCCAGGTCTGCTGGGTTTAAAGCAGAACTGATTACCAATGTTTTTTTTATGTTGAATTACAAATCAGTTTCAGCAAACACTTAATGGTATGTAATGAAGTATAGTTTATAGTGGTGATCCCAATTGAGCATTGGGACCAAAACTTCAGTTATCAACGCATTCTTAATAATCAAATTTTGTTCCCAGCCCAGAAGTAAATGAAAAATTAAGATTTTTTTCCCCATAAAATAATCATATTTTGTACTAAGCCCTGAAGCAAATGAAAAATTGTGATTTTTTTCCCCCATAAAATAATCATATTTTGTACTAAGCCCTGAAGCAAATGAAAAATTGTGATTTTTGTCCCCATAAAATAATATTTTGTACTTAACCCTGAAGTAAATGAAAAATTGTGGTTTTTTTTTTTTCCTCATAAAATAAAAACATTTTAAATTAGGAACCTTAAAATATTTGAAACGAATAGTAGTTTCTGTTTATATGAATTTTTTAAAATGCGTGTGCGCGCACACACACACACAGCATGCATGTGAGAGTAATGTTGATTGAAATTACTTTACAGTCATGAGTAACTATATGTTAGAGTGGTGGTGCATACATTTGGCTGTTTTTGCTACATTTGATATGAGCAGTTGTGCATGTTTAATTTGGTGCGGTTACCAGAAACATCTGCATTATACTTCTGTAAGCAACATTCAGCATCTGAATAGCTAAGCAGTTAGAGCACTGTCTTCTCACAGCACAGTTACCGGGTTCCGGGATGGTAACATAATAGCATCACCTTCCAGTCTACCCAGCTGTAAATGGGTACCTGGAGTTAGGGAAGGTGAAGGCAGTGAAGAAGGGAAAAGGTCACCCCACCTCATAAAGCTGGACCTAGTATGATGAAGTCTCTATCGCTTCACTCCCCTATGGCAATTTCTGTTGCGGGACTACTTTAAAGCATCATTCATAATTATTGTAGTTGGGAAGTCAGAGGTCAGAACTATCCCCCCAAGTGCTTACATGTGTTTATATTGCTGAAGAAGTTTTTGACTAGCAAATTTTTTTTTTTTAAATGTGAGGATTTGAAGAATATGGTTAATATAGAACCAATCACCAGAGTTCTGTTGTAGAGTATGACCTTGGAGGACAGCCAAGGAGAAAATATTTCGTGGCTATGACATATGCCTGGAATAAATATAAGATGAGAACAGTACTATTACTACTTAGTCGTTCCTCTTCTACCCTGGGATGTAGAGGTTTGCCAGAGAGAGTGCCTTACTATCTTATCGGCTGTCTTCCTCCTGGCCTGGTTCCAATCTAGTCCTCGGTCCTTTCAGAAATCGTCTTAATGTTGTCCTCCCATCGAACTGTGGGTCATCTCCTGGAAGTCTGGATCCCTGGCTTTTGCTTTCCCATATTTGTCGTGATAGCTGATTTTCTTCCATTCTGCATGCACAGCCAAACCATCGTAATTAGGACTGATCCACATAGGTCTGCAAGGGCTGGGTTTTGAGGCCATGACGCATTTTCTGGTTGCGGACCATGTCTCTTCTTGTTACTTCCACCACTTTCCCCAGATACCTCATTTCTGAGGTTTGGAGCTAGCTTTTGTGGGTTGTAGTCATTGCTCATGATTCACATCCATATGTCAAGACTGGTACAAAGGTGGAGGAGTATACAGCTATCTTCTTCTTCTTGCCAGTTTCAAATGAGAACACATCAAGCTAAAATACAAGCAACTGATCAAAAACTGATAATCATATCTGGTTACAGTGCTTCACAGCACAAGCAGTAGATGGATAATGACAAGAAGAAACATTGAGAAGTTTAGGTTATTTAACCATTTCTGTTGCAGGTAACACGTTTTAGGTTTTAGCCTGGCTCTAAATCGGATGCCAGTCTATTTTTCCTCTCCACAGTTGGTGTTTTAAAACAAGCAGCAGACATATATTTATGAGAAAATATATCATTTTATAGAGATAGAATCATTAAAAATTTGGTGGAAGAATATTTTTGAAAAGCCTTGTATACAACAGCTAAACATATATTACATCATGTGAACTATAGAGACGAGGAACAAAAATGGTGACACATTGAAAGCTTTATACAGATCTGTACCCTTTTATCCAAAAACTGAAATATGTTGAAAATCAAATGTTTCTTTGGGTGACTTTAAAAAAATCATAATTGGGTGACCTTGGGCGATTTTAAACACATATTGGGCAACTTTGGGCTACATTAAGGTGACTTTGAGCTACTTTATTGAACGCTATTTGGGCAACATCTAGAAACTGAAAAAGTCTGGTTTCCGAAACAAAGCTGTGCGCAAGGATTTAAGACAATAGGGTACAGACCTGTACTTACATGTTGGAATGTTCGTGGTAGTAACATTTTCAGAATATAAATATATATCCATATATTGAAATAAGCGCACACATTTTTATTACAAAGACATGAAAACTCTTATTTACATATTTCTTTTCTCCTTCAAACACATATTAAATCAGAAAATGAGAGATCCAAGCCAAGCCCTATCTAGTTATCAGGTATGTAAAGCTTGTTAATTCCCTTTCTATCTTTGTTTGCTTATGTGGCTTGATATTCATGGAAGCCGGTTAGCACATGTTCTTTATTTGTCCTCCATTTTTATTTTCCTGCTGATTCTCTTTAATCTTAAATTTATTCTCGTTTTCTCTTTTAATTTGTAATAATTCCTTCTCCTCCTCTAAACCTCAGACCTTGACCCCCACACTTCTGCTCCTCTAAACCTCAGACCCTGACCCCCATACTTCTGCTCCTCTAAACCTCAGACCTTGACCCCCATACTTCTGCTCCTCTAAACCTCAGACCCTGACCCCCATACTTCTGCTCCTCTAAACCTCAGACCCTGACCCCCATACTTCTCCTCCTCTAAACCTCAGACCCTGAACCCCATACTTCTGCTCCCTTTTTCATCTTTTCTTATTTATTTAATCTTGTATTTTTGTTCATACTCTTATTCCTATTTCTTTTTTTACTTCCCCTTTCTTTTTCGGTTTGTATTCTTCTTTCATTTTCTTTCCTTCCTATTTTTCTCCTCATGTTTTATCCCTATATTTCTTAACCAACTTCTTCATCTCCATTTTCTTCCAGGTCTTCTGTTTATTTTTATCTTCCTTTTCTTTTGTCTGATGTACTGTTCCTGTTTTTCCTCTATCTATTTCTGCTGCACGTAGTATAGTAAAGTTTCTAACACTGCACTCCTCTGCTATGTGACTACCTTTACCTTTATACGTATGATACATACAAAGCAAATACAATAGTAATATGACACAAATATAGCATAGATCACTGGCACATTAGAAAAAGAAGTGTTGCTTCCCGACGTCAAAAACTTGTAGAAGCTCTGTTAAGGGGGGCAGCTGGCACTGAGAAACCATTACAGATTACATAGTGTTTGGTGACTCAGTATTACATAGATTATGACAGTGATTATTCATTTGGCCCATCAGATGAAACAAAAGTTATCATGAAAAAACATAAACGAAATGAAAAATGAGCAACAGGAGTTCCATCATTTTCAGTGAACTTATGCAAGTTGTTTTATATTTAATGTGTTAGTTGGTTTTTATAAAATATGAGGTAACTTTTATGTGAGGATCCAGATCTTATACTACATAATATACACACAAACCAAAACAAACGGACACTATGATGGTTCCTTACTTGTTTGAAAGAGAATTTATGATTGTTTATCTGCCAATCAGGCTAACTTGATCACAGAAAATGCTCAGGAAGTGACAGTCATAACTCAGACCATACAGCAGCAGTACAGTGCTTTGGAGAAGCAGCACCAGGACTTTGTCACTCATCTCAACTTTCAGCTGGCCACTGCCCAAGAGCAGCTGCAAATCTTAATGTCCCAGTCTGGTGGTAAGTATGTTTAAAGTTCTATTTTTTCCCTCTTTTCCCCCAGTGTTTCTGACTTACGTTATATTTAACTGTTTTAGGTCTATCATAATTGTTTGAGATGATCATACAAATTTAACCTTAGATATTGAACCACTGATCCACTTCACACTAAGAATAATCTTATCTCTATATCTCATTGTTCTTGATATCACATCTTTCAAGGGAAAGCTTTCTGCTTTCATCTTCCTTTTACTCTCCCTTTTGGTTCTGACCTTCCATCGTTTTTTGTAATCACTTTTCTATATCATAAAAAAAAAAGTCTCACTTTTATCACAATTATACATTCTATCTGTCTACCTTTCTGTCTATTTTCCTGTCTTTCCAGACCCAGCCTTCCATTTCCCCCCAGTTTAAATGTCGATAGTTGGTAGAATGTGAGACATAGGTGCTATGATTTTAATAAAAGTTATTGTTAAATTTCAATGAAATGAATTTT
Source organism: Oreohelix idahoensis (assembly GCA_024509875.1). NCBI lineage: Eukaryota > Metazoa > Mollusca > Gastropoda > Stylommatophora > Oreohelicidae > Oreohelix > Oreohelix idahoensis. The sequence continues at coordinate 315,445 of JAMPIV010012890.1, forward strand.
AGGTTAGAAACAGACTGATATAGTTGAAACCCATTATGGAACACTTATTTTAATTTTCTTTTCAAAGCACTGTTAGGTTTTCTTCACAAAACACTGTTATTCCTAACATATCTACTTCTGTGTATGTGTGTATGCATGTTAACATGTTTGTTTCAGGATTGTTTTGAGAACTGTAAGTAAAATTTACTACTGTTGCAATTATTATTGCTTTTGAGATATTTGTGATTTCTTGTGGTGTAATCTATCTCTTGTAGAATGCGCCAAACTGAGAACATTATAAACGCCCCCCCCAAAATTATTAATAATTTGGCTGAAATACTGGCTTGAGAGTGTTGTGTGTTTATAGAATACATTTTCTCCCCTGTCAGTCTGGCATATTTTAACATGCCTTTGTTGCAGTTTTAAAAGAAATATATTAATGCTGTGTTTGAGTGGGACAACTGCATAAGTTGGCATTTAAAATCTGGAAGTAATCAAACGTTTTCATCTTTATTTGCATCTTCATTTTACACACACATTGTAAAGTAAATTTACTGGATTTTACACTGAGTATTCCAAGGGCAGTAAGTTAATATTGCAGAAACTGTAATCCATGTTTTTTGTGTGTAGTTTATTCATGTGGTTAAAATGTCTTGGCTCTTGAAAGTCTGACAAAAGTGAGTTTTCGGGAAGACCTGAAGGAGATGTAAATGTAAGTCCAGCCCAAGTTGCTGTTGTAAATAATTATCCCCCCTTTGCTTTTCCAGATGCAGGTGGCCCTCCATCATCAAATGTAGGTATGCCATCTTCTCTGCCAATGATGACAACTCTGTCAGCCCACCAGCAAGTTCCAGGCCCTCTCTTGCCATATCCTCCCCCTAACAGCATGGTAGTGCCAAATGCTGGCGATCAGGTAAAAGTGTCTTTGTAACGTGTGTGTTCTTATTTTCCTGAGCAGGAAGGGAAAAAAACTTTCTTGATGACTGTAATCTGTGTCAAGAGTCAAGAATGTTTAATTTTTTTCTGTTTTAATGAATGAATGACCATTCCAGAAGTGTTTAGTCCTTAAGAAATGTATGATTACCATTGCAGTTGACCTCATATAAAGCCTGCTTCTTTTATATATGTATTTATTATATTTTATATATGATTTTAAAAATCTTAATCTATTAATCAAATTTCTTTAATAGAAGATTAATCTATCAATTTCGAACAGTTTGATTATAAAAAATCATAAATAACACTTAAAAAAAATTACTTAGGACTTTCTTTATATAACTTGTTAATAGAAAGCAGAATTGAAGGCAAACATGCAATGGGAAGCCATTGCTATAAGTGGGAAGATAACTTTGAGAGATGGACAGAAAAGAGTCTTATCAGAGTGCACCATCAAGACAAGAGAATACGTTGGAGATCCATTGCAGCCGACCTTCGTTGCGGAGGTGGCAGCTGATGATGATGAGAAGAAAGATAGATGGACCTCTGGGTTGATCACTTGCACATAAAAACCAACAGCGCACATGCGTGCTGCAAAAAAAAAAAAATCATACAAATCTATTGAAATGATAGGAACGAGGAAGACATGGAAAGACCTTGAGCTGATGGCACAGGGCAGGCAGACGTCCATAAAGTTTGTTAAAGGCCTGTGCTCCTTGAGGATCTGAAGGGTGATGATGACGATGAAATTCATTGACAAAGGAGCTGGTGCTAGAGTTTTGCACTGTGCTGAGATCCTCCTTGTGTGATCTAAGGGAGGAGATTAGAGCACTAATGGAGTTGTCCGTGTGCAATGAAGATGGTCCTTAAAAACCAAAAACCATTGGCAGGTGATTCTGATTACACGGGTACACAGTCATGAAAAGATTAATTCATTTATTTATACTAGAGCATGTCTTGATGTTTGAAGCATATGCATTAGTATCCCTTCTGTTATCTTGTCCTTTCACCAGATATCCGGCTACAATCAGAATGGAGCCCCACCAGGTGTAGTCCCAGGACCTAACATGTATGGTGATTTTCAGCACCAACCTCAGCAGCCACAGCAGTTTGAGTACAACCATGGCTCCAACATGGGTCAGTGACATTAACTTTGTATAGCTATTGAAAGTATTTCAATGTGCTAAAAAGAATTCTAGTCGTAGTAATATCAAAACTATTAATTATTAGTAACAGTAACAAGTCTCTGTCCATGCTTTGAAAGGATGGCTATGGCATGAATGGAAAACAACTTTTGATGGGACAGAAGGATGCAGAAGTCATTATTTCTGTTATTTAATCAAGCTAGATATTGACAAGCTAGATATTGACAAGCTAGATATTGACAAGCTAGTTTAACTTTCAAAGCTCTGCTGTCTTTGATGACATTCAACTCACAGAGTATATAACAAGCAAAAATGATGAGGTTGTCACATTAAATTTGACCTGTAACAGGTGATGGTTAAAGTTTGGGAAAAATATATACACACTCAAGAAAAGTTCTTCAGCAAACATAATACAGGGTGGTCACAAAGTCTTTCCCTGATTTCAAAAATTTAAAAAAAAAAAGTATTCTGTGCAGAGACACTTGGTTTTTTGGAAATTATTCCAGAACTAAAACAGTTTTTTTAATGCTATTTGTAGATTTCAACATTTGCGCTATTTGTGTAGGATTTTCAACACTGTGCTTTGAGGGATTGCAAGGTCTCTTGAGGCACGATAGGTTGATTTCTGAGGACTGCGTTGAAACGCCGTGCGCACTGCATCCACAGTTTCTTCACTCACACGAGGCCTACCTGCTCTGGGCATGTCACCGACGCTGCCAGTGTCTGTAAACTTTATATACCAAGCTTTGATGCTTTTAACATCTGGAGGATCTCGTCCATACTCCCTTCTAAACTTTCTTTGCACTGTCAACGGCGATTTACTTTCGTGATACCATAAAACACACTGCGCTTTCTCCTTCATTGACGCCATGCTGAAAAAGATGATTTGTGAGCAACCTACAAAGGTAGCAAAAAAAATTAATGCTCTTTGGTGAAATTTCCAAAAAACCCAATGTTTCTGCGCATGATACTTTTTTTTGCAAAAAAAAAATTTGAAATCAGGGGAAGACTTTATGACCACCCTGTATTACTGAATAGTGATGAATTTCTTTTATAACCCTACAGCTTTTTTGTTGAGCGTTAGCCTACCTGTCTTTTACCATCTGTTGTAGGTCTTTCAGAGTCTTCTTTATCCCTATTATCAATCAATCAATACCCTTTAGCTCCCCGAGGAGCATAGGCCTTCAACAAACACATGCCAAGTCTTCCTGTCCCATGCCATCCGCTCAAGTTCTTTCCATGTTTTCCTCATCATTTTCACCTCTGTTTTCAGTTCTCTTCTCCATGTGTTTTTTGGTCTACCCCTGCCTCTCTTTCCCTGTGGATTCCAGAACAAGGACTGCCTTGTAATGCAAATTCCCTTCCCTATTATACGTGTTGCCAATTCCCTTTTCAATGTGTTTTTTGGTCTCCCTCTGTTTCTTTTACACTGGGTATTCCAGAACAAGGACTGCCTTGTAATGCTATCAGCTGGGTTTTTTTTTTTTCTGTGTCCTATTCAGCGCCAACGCTTTCACCTTACCTGTTGCTCTGCTGGTATTTGTTTGGTTCTTTCTGTCAGTTCCCTAGTTGCTGATCTGGTCATACTATTTCAGTTATTTTATTCCTCGCAGGCACCAACTTATGAAAGACTATAACTTGTTGGTTCTTTTGTTTAGGTCTTGATTTCTTGTTAATATATTTGAAAAGCGCATTGAAAGTTTCTCTTACCTTCTGCATTCATATTTTGATATCATTATCTGTTACTCCAACTTTATCTATATTGCTGCCAAGAAATGTTTATTGGTCCACATCTCCAATGTGGAAATTTTCCTAGAAGACTTAAGGGTGAGTTAGCGGTACTGATTGTGTTTGACTTTCTCTGTACTGTCATAAACCTGTTTAATAGAAAGCCTTCCTTAGGGGGCTGAGTTAAATTATTTGACTTAATTTTTGTTAAGTGGCTTGTTCACATTGTTGAGGTTTGTTTAACTTTAAGACTCTATATTATGAGGTAGCAGGCTCCATGCCCAAACCTCCTTAGTCACTGTCTACAGCATGCCTGGCACAGTAAAGTGTTACCATGCTTTGTTCCTCTTCACGCCCTGGTATCCCACAGGTGAATCGTTCATATTCTAAGCATTAAAAGAAATGGATAGCCTAATAAGCTGTGGACTGAACTTTACAGGGGTTGTAGATGGAACTGTAGACCCATAGTTACATGTAGGTAAACTTTTGAGGCAGAAGCCCTAATTGAAAGAAAGACATTGGGTACTGAGAATGATTGAGAATGGGAGGGATAGAGAGATTTAAAATCTCAGTGTTGTTTGCCTAGGGGAATGACAAGGACTGATTATGCAGCACGTAGAGTGAAATGCTTGAATTATTTGTTACCAGGGCCCGAAAGGGGAGCAAAGAATAGTAACACTGTACCCTACCATGCATGTCGTAAAAAGCGACTAAGGAGGGTTGGGCATGGGGCTGGTTACCCCATCCCGTAAAAAACATTTTACCACAAAAACTTCAACAAACATGGACAAGTCAAATACAGAGTGAAATGTATTGGCAAAGTGTAATAGCATGTTTGAACAGTTAGAGAGCTTTCCTCTGGCACACATTTACTGGGTTCCGTGATAAAAACCTCGTATCATCATGCTCCAGTCTACCTGACTGTAATTGGGTACCTGACTCTGCTGTTGAGTTAGGGAAGACAAAGGCTGCGAGGAAAGGAACTTGTCGCCCCACACCATAAAAAGCTGGATGTAGTATGGCGAAGTCTCTAACAATTCATTCCCCAATGGCAAGTTCTGCTATGGGATTGCTTTTATCTATTTTTTAAATTTGCTTGTAAATCTGATATTTGTGACAACAGATAAAAATATTTTGTATTTCTCTCTCTCTAGCTATGATGCCGCCAGATTTGCAGGGACCACCACCTGGAGGGTCAGGTCTGATGCCATTGCCAGATTTCAGCAAACCTCCGCCTGGTTTCCCACCACTCGGACCCCCACCTTCAGGGCTGCCTCCACTGATACCACCATCAGATCTGGATCTGACACCTGCAGTGCCATACTACGAGCTTCCTGCTGGCTTGATTGCACCTCTGATTAGGGTAAGGAAAGCATCTTCAGGAAGTTCTTAAACTACTTCCGTCTGCAATAAAACCAGTTAGACTATAAAAATAAAAAAATATGTTCAAACCCATACCATCCTACATCATTTAAAAAACAAGAAGAATGGCATTTGGGAGTCATGACTAGAGGGGGCATCCCAAAGTCTTAAGAAGCTAAATGGGCAAAACCCTGGTGAAGAAGGACTGCTTCTTAAGATCTGATTACTTCTTAATTTGTCACTCTGCTACATAGTTTCATGCCATTATGCATGGTTCTTCTGATGAAAAAAAAAGGATAAGCAAAGTGTCTTCCAACGTAAGCATGTATACATTTGCCATCAAGAAAACAAGAACACTTCTTCTTATTCATTTGCTTTCAGGCTTCCACGTTAATGACCGTAATAAAGGCAAAAGGAAGTAGTTAGCTCAATGTTTGTAACATCTCCAAACAGTTTTTCATGGAGTGGAATAGGTTGTTGCCATATGCTACTACATTCATTGCTGTATGTTGGGCAGGACTGCAGCAGGAACACAAGCCAAACCTACAGGTTCATCATAAAGAAATGATAACCCTAGAAGCATACTAAACCTTGCTTCAAAAAATAATATTAAAAATTCCCACAAATGCAAGTAGAAGTAATGGGTTTGTCCTCAAGAAAGCTGCCACAAACTCAGTCAGTGCTAGCAGATTGCCAGTGATCACAAGAAGACCTTGCAGATTTATCATAATGAACATTTTTGTAACTACAAGCAGAACCAGTAGGTTCATATTAATATTTTTAACCTGAGTATTAAGAAATGTGTGTGTTAACAGTATCTTCTCAAAGATCACAAATGAATAAAAGCTGAATATTTTTATGTTTCCTTGTCCTTGCACCACACTTATCACATGTACAATATATTAGACACGTTGACATAAGCACCAGAGCATTGTAAAAGTTAACTACAAATACATTAATTTTGTTAGGAGCTAAGGGAACATAAAATGGTCAGTTGCATCTCAATGCTGCAAGCAGTCACATGTGTGTCTGTTGCTGCCTTATGTTTTTTTAAGTCCTTTTTTTTAAAATGATTTTAATTTAGCTGAAAATGACAGAAAAGAGTTTCAGATATCCCTATGGGTAAGAGTGAGATTAAGGAAGGGAAATGTCTCATTATCAGTAATGCAGAAAATGGAGTGGTTACAGACACTTGATAGTGGCATGTATATGCTGTGTCTTACTGAAGAATATGGCGTGGGAACTACCACCATATATGACTTAAAGAAACAGAAAGACAAATTGTTGAAGTTTGACAGTGACGGCCATAAACTAATGACAAATAACAAAACATTGCATAGGGCAACAAATGAAGATCTTGAGCATGTACTGAAAAAAGTAATGTCTGAAAGGAAGCCACTGTGCTTTCTGTGCTTCTCTATGGCGCGGAGAGCTGGAGAGTTACAGAGAAGGAAATGTCGAAATTGTCCTCTTTTCACACAACATGCCTAAGAAAAATTCTCCGAATCTTTTGGCCGAATACCATCACCAACCAAGATCTGCTTACTCGGAGCAAGCAAGAGGACATGCACACCATCATAGCTGGCAGACGCTGGAGCTGGGTTGGCCATGTCCTCAGAAGAGACCGCGATGCCATCACAAGAACAGCTATGCTATGGACCCCTGAAGGAAAATGAAAGAGAGGCCGACCAAAAACAACTTGGCGGAGGACTGTGGAGGCTGAGATGCAAAGAATGAACCAGAGTTGGGGCACTATACGAAGGATGGCCACCGACCGAGCAAAGTGGAATCAATTTTTGTTGCCCTACAAGACGCCACCAGGCGTAATGGCCATTGACTGCTTTGACGGTCGGCGGCTAAGGATCAAAGAAGAAGAAGAATGTCTGTCACTGATTGGTTTGTAGGTCATGAGACAGGCTAGATTATATCATGAAGAAATGAACTTTGAAGAAGAGTGAATATTTGTAAGGTTTGCCGCAGAAATATTAATTAATGTGTTTGGTTGCCACACAGCCTGCTAGGGTGTTACCACAATATACGGTACGTGTACGGAACAACCCCTCTGAACTAAAAATAAATTCCAAATTCCGATACTCATTTGGCCCTAAGTGTTTGACATAGGAGATTATGGACCTGTTCTACAGACTGACCAATTTAAAAGAACGCTTCTTCTCCAGCTGAGATTTATTATTTTAAAAATCCCCCTAATACACTAGCAGACATACAGATTTTCCATCTAGAAATAGCTTCACCCAGCTTCACGTATTTGTACTAAGTAAAAGCTCATTAATGGAAGGAAGTCAAGAACAGAATTGATAAACAGTATTGGAGACAGGATGGTGTGGAGAGACATGATCACTCGTGCCAACTAGCGTGATACTTAGAGAAGAATATTACTTTGGATAGTGTTTAGCTCTGCTTGAATTTTAGCTCTTCTGTAAAAGACGCACTATATAAGTTGTGTTCTTGATTCTGTGCATGCTTTTGGACTTCTCATCACAGAGGGAAAGGGAAAATGGAGTTCTGCAGATTGATGGGCCAGATGTAACAGCTGTTTTTAATTTTAGTTATTGCTTGCTTTGTTTGCTGCCTATGTTAAAATAGAACTATTTAAAAAAAAAATTAAATTCTGCCTCATTTTGGCGAGGTGCCAACCTACAACCTACAAATTGGGTCGGTCAGTTATATTAGGGTGCATGTTCAAATATTAAAGGCCCTGTCACTGTTGTTTTACTTTTAACTTTTTTATGTACTCTGTGTTAAATGACACGTTATTTTTGTTTGCATACATGTATTCAGCAATAACTTTTTAGTTTAACTTCCAGATTTTAGATTATTTTTTTTTTCATTCTAAATGACAAACAGCACTGCTAGTTCATGTTTAAACTGTAATTATTAAAAAAACTTTTACTTTTACTGCGTTATCTTCTTTACAAAATATATTTTAAAGTAAAAGCAATGAAGAGAACGTAGCTTTACTTTCAATAGTTTTCATCTGGTTGTTGTTGTTGTTACTTGCAACTTTGATGTTGTTTATTCCAGTTGGAAGATTTTGAGTATAAGCCCCTTGATCCCAGAGACATTCGTTTGCCTCCTCCTATGCCACCTAGTGAGCGCTTACTGGCGGCTGTGGAGGCATTTTATCAGCCACCCTCTAGAGAGAGGCCCAGAGATGTGTGAGTAGAATCATTCTCCAAATATTTGTGTGCTCTAGATTCACTGATAATGTTGCAATACCGCATTGCTGTATACTCCACCAGTAGTGATGCTTTAATTATAGGATATATTATGCTTTGAAACAGTTGATTATGTTTTAATTATTACATTAATGAGTCTCTGAAGGACACCATAGTCCTTCATCAGTTTCTAATAAGATTCTTTGTCTAAACTTTTGAAGACCTTGTCGTAGTCCACAAATCTAGTGTAGTCCACAACTCTAGTGTAGTCCACAACTCTAGTCTAGTGTAGTCCACAAATCTAGTGTACAGTGATGAATTCACTTTCAAGCATTGTTCTACTATTATTTGCAATGTGGGTATTAGGTCTGTACAGGATCTATTTTGTTGAAACCTGCATGACATTCTCTAAGTTATCGATTGGTGGCCTCTATTAATCTCTGTTTACACAATTTTTTTCCTGGCACTGATAGTAACATTATTCCTTTGTAATTTTGGTATTCCTGCAAATCTCCCTTCCTTCCAACTTGATGAGATATCCTTCATTCCATTTTGCTGGTGTGTCTTCAGTCTCCTAGGCTTTACAGGGTAATTTGTATAATGTCTCTGTTGAGGTGTCTTTACCTGTTTGATGGCCTCTGCTGGAATGTCATCTGGGCCTGCAGCTTTCCCATCTCTTAGAAGCTTTTTGGCTGTATCTACTTATTCCTTATTTGATTTTTCACATTTAACTTTAACTCCATATCTGTTGGCTGGGTAACTGATGGAGCTGATATATTTAGAAAGTCCTTAAAATATATAATCCATCTCTTCATATGCTCTTTTATGTTGCCAGTTTTCCATTCTCGTCCTTGATGAAGCCATTTAATTGCTTGTATTTCCTTGTTGGCTTCTTTTGTCTTTTGTGCAGATCCCTCATATTTCCTTTGGTTGCACTTTCCTCAGCCTTTCTTGCCAATTCATCTTTGTATTTCCTCTTGTCTGTTCTAATACTTGTCTTTGCTTCAACATACTAGGTCATAGCTCTGGAACTTCTGGTTTTGGGTCTGTTTAAATCTGCTTTCTTATTTATATTTTTTCCTTTATCTTATTGATGGTTTCTTTTGTTATCCATACATGTATTGGCATTTTCTTTTTCTCAGAATTTCTCCACATCTCATTCCACATATTTTTTTGTCTGTAGCCTGTGGGTCTTCTGTATTTGTTAGCCATCTGGGTGTTGAAGCACTGTGGATATTGCATACTGTGACAGTAAATTGCTTTTTTCTCTCGATTTTTGGGATATCACACATGAAATGCTGTCGATAGATATTTGTTGCTGTTTATGTTTGAGGTTTCAGCTTTACTTTGGCTAAAAGAAGATTGTGCTGTATTGTCACATGGCACTTGGCACATGTTGGATACTGTGACAGTAAATTGCTTATTTTTTCTTGATGTTTGGGATATCACACATGAAGTGTGGTCTATAGATATTTGTTGCTGTTTATATTTGAGGTTTCAGCTTTACTTTGGCTAAAAGAAGATGCTGCTGTATTGTCACATCTACTTTTCTACACACTTTTACATCATGTACTGATGATCTAAACTTCTTGTGGTCTGGTGATATCCATGTTGCTTTATGTATTCTTTTATGTAGAAATATGCTTCCTAGTAGATCAAGTCAATCTGTGGCACAGAATTTTGTGAAAATATCTTCAGTGTTCCTAGTTCACATTTTCTCATGATCTTTTCACAGCCTTTGTTGTCTTTTCCTGTCTTCGTATTTAAGTCACCAGTCAAGATTGTGCTTCTTCTTTTATCAGCGATATTTTAAAGTCTGGTATACAGTTCTTATTTCACAGTTTCTTCTCTGTAATGAGTTAGTTCATAACGTTGGACGATATTTAACTTTATTTTACTTTTAGCAGTTTTGAATGTTGCTGAGATCAGCCTGGGTTTCATTGCTTCCCATTCTGTAATTGCCTTTCTGTGCTTCATTAGACAGCATTAGAGCTCCATCTTTACTGTGAGATGTATTTTCTTCCTTGTTTCCCCGAGGATAGCACTATTTCTCTTGTGTTAGGTTTCTTCATTTCTATTTCCTCCCATCTTGTTTTGCACAGTCCCAGGATGTCGGTTTTATGGTTTTTCATTCCTGCTGCCATCTGTGCAGATTTTCCTTGTTTGTTTAGTTTTTGAACATTCCAGGTCAGTCTGGAGATTTTTTAGGTGAATGTCATTATCCTCCTTGATAGAGGATCCAGCAGTCTGTCTGGGCAAATGAAGCTGCAGATCTCAACAAATGGTGATTCTCCCTATGGTGCCATCTCAGATTGGGTGAAAAGATGCTCTCACAGCAAGCAGAAAGAAAAAAACATGCCAAAAATAACACCAGGAAAAAAAGCAGCCGAGGGCTGTCACTTCAGGAGCGCATTCCCATAGTCATTATGACTGAAGGGCACTACTACTACCACCACCATTGCTCCACATTCTTTAATTGCCTTCTGTGCTTCATTAGACAGCATTAGAGCTACATTTTCACTGTGACATGCACTTTCTTCCTCATGTCCTGAGTATAGCACTTTTTCTTTTATGTTCAGTTTCTTATCTTCTGTTCCCTTTGTTTCACACAGTTCCAGAATGTCAGTTTTATGGTTTTTCATTTCTGCTGCCATCTGTGCAGATTTTCCTTGTTTTTTTAGTTTTTGAACATCCCAGTCTAGAGTTGTTTTTAGCATTATGGAATGCATCCTGGAATTCGTTTTGTGGAATGGTGCGTAGGTCTCGTAGCGAATTTTCTTATATCTCTTCTATCGTTTGAAATCGGCGACCTTTCAGGGTGGATTTCAACTTCGGGAATTAAAAAAAGTCCGCAGAAGTCAAATCTGGAGAGTAGGGTGGCTGCGGGACTAGAGTCATCCCGTGCTTTGCCAAAAATTCAGTGATAAGGAGCGACGAGTGAGCGGGTGCATTGTCATGGTGCAGCATCCAGGTCTTGTTTCTCCACTCTTCAGGCCTCTTTCGTCACACTGCCTCTCTCAAACGATTCAGGACATTCAAGTAAAACTGCCAACTTCTTCAGCAACTTCACGGACAGTTAGGCGACGATTTTCAAGAATCAAAGCACGCACTTTCTGAACGTGATCGTCGTCCGTTGACGTGGAAGGCCGTCCAGTTTTGGGGTCATCTTTGATGGACGTTCTGCCTGATTTGAAACTTTGGTACCATTCATAACACTGTGTGCGGCTTAAACAATCCTCTCCATAAGCTTGCTGCAACATCTGAAAAGTCTTGGTAAAAGGTTTTGCCAACTTCACACAGAATTTCACGGGAACACGTTGCTCTTCAAGATCCTTCATATTTCAATCCGTAAAAATCGCAAAAGGCACGGGAGACAACTTCACTCTACTGCATGTACTCAATGACTGATTCACGTGGCGTGATCAAGCCAGTGGGAGGCTAAAGCTCAAAGTCACCGCTACACACCACCACTATCGCGAGTCTGTTGTGTTGGCTCGTTGGCGCCCTATTTAAGAAGTTCGGTTAAGGGTTGAGTGGGTGGCACAGGCTTCAAGGGTTGAGTGGGTAGCACAGGACGTGAAGGCTTCAAGGGTTGAGTGGGTAGCACAGGACACGAAGGCTTCAAAGGTTGAGTGGGTAGCACAGGACACGAAGGCTTCAAGGGTTGAGTGGGTAGCACAGGACACAAAGGCTTCAAGGGTTGAGTGGGTAGCACAGGACACAACAGCTTCAAGGGTTGAGTGGGTAGCACAGGACACGAAGGCTTCAAGGGTTGAGTGGGTAGCACAGGACACGAAGGCTTTAAGGGTTGAGTGGGTAGCACAGGACACGAAGGCTTTAAGTGTTGAGTGGGTAGCACAGGACACGAAGGCTACAAGGGTTGAGTGGGTAGCACAGGACACGAAATCTTTAAGTGTTGAGTGGGTAGCACAGGACACGAAGGCTTCAAGGTTATTTGTTGAAGGCCTTTGCTTCACAGGGAGTTGAAAGGTGATGATGATATTTCATACTAAGTAATTCTATTGGTTGAAAATGTTGCTAATATTCTCACCTGAATGAATTTATGTGTGTTGATATCTTTCATCTCTAGGGATGGATGGGAGAAGCTGGGACTGTACGAGTTTTTCAGAGCTAAGCAGCGAGCAAGAAGAATAAAAGAGCAAGGATGGGACTCAAGGTCACAGTCTCCAACAGGCTCACCAGACCAGCAGGAAAACAGTCCACCCCGAAGAAGGTTTAACAGTGAGGAGAGGAGGCAAAGGTCATTAGTTCATTGTATTTTAGCTGACCCTTCTGAAATTGAACAGTATTTTAATAGCCTGTTACAACAAGCCAGAGCATCCGATTGGCAGAATAGTTAGAGTGCTGGCCACTTGAGCTAAAGGTGCCGGGTTCACTACATGGTGGCACCACACTCCAGTCTACCTAGCTGTAAATGGGTACCTGTCTGTGCTCTTGAGTTAGGGAATGAATAGGTAGCGAAGGGAACAGATCACCCCACCTCTCTATGCTGGACCTAATATAGGCATTATATGCTATGGGAACAGATCACCCCACCTCTCTATGCTGGACCTAATAATAGCACACTACTACATCACATGATGATAATATGGCACACTTACTATTAATTATTGTGAAATATTTCTTGTTAGTACTCTGCCTCTTCTTGTAGTTTTTCTTTGTGTGGTATTCCGTGTTGGGTGTCATGTCTGACATACGACCAGCTGAGGTGGGAAGTCCCATCTAAAACTGCATCAGTCAAGTCAATAGCTCTTCAACGAACACAGGCCTTGAACAAACACAAGCCTTGTCCCCCTGTCACATGACATCAGCCCAAGTTCATTCCAAGTTTTCCTCATCGTTTTCACTTCTGTCTCCAGTTCTCTTCTCCGTGTGTCTTTTGTTGTTGGTCTACCTGTGCCTGACTTACCATAGGGATCCCTGAACAAGGACTGCCTTGTAAGGCTGTGAGCAGGTTTCTTCAATGTGTGTCCTATCTTCTAATCGCTCTCTCCACTGGCACGTGTCATCAGTTCCACATTAGTGATCTTGTCATACTACTTCAGTCCTATTCAATGCAAGCACCCATTACTGAAAACTGCATGCTGACGCTCGACACCTGTAATTGTCAAATACTCTGCCTCCTTGTCTGTACAACTCAACCTTTTATCAGTACTTTTCTGCTCATCATCATCAACATTTTCCTCAACAACATCTGTATATTGCTGCAATCACAGGTAAAGGTAAAAAAAATAAAGGTGGTCCCGTTGTAGGTACTGCAGTATACGAGTGAAGTGTTAGAGACTTCAACTTACCAGGACTAGCTTTTTTTTATGATCTGGGGTGACAAGTTCCCTACCTTGCTGCCTTTTCCTTCCCAAACTCATGAGCAGAGTAACATGTCATTTATTTACAGCTGGGTAGACTGGAACTTGATGATACCAGGTTTCAGTCCCCGAACCTAGTAGCTTCGATGCGAGAGGAAAACACTCTAATGTCTTAAGCAATCGGATGCTACTGTAACTACAGTGAAACCTAAATCAATATCATTTAAACATTTCAGGCAATACTAACATTGAAGCAAGATTTTTTTAAGCCATTGTCAATATTTAGATTTTAGAGAAGTGATAGCACTTGCCACTTTGGCCTTCATAAGCCAGTCTAAAAGCCAAATTATTGACACATTACACAGTGAGAATCTTTTTATGTTCAGGGCATTTAAATAATATCCATGATGGAGTATCACATCAAACAATTTATTATTGAAAATCCTTTCCATGGGAAATTAGAATAAGAACAAGTTAAAAAAATATGTGATTCCCTGTTTTTAGGGACACTGAGAAAGCCGTAGGGTTCACCATTTTTGTTTCAGTTAGTCTTTGTCTTTTCATTGTTATGTTAGATATTGTTGGCTTTTTAAACATCTTTCACTTCATTTCAGGTGATATGCTGAGAATACATTTCTTCTTTTCATTAAGTCCTGGATGTCTTCTTTAGAAATTTATATTTGCACTTCTTTCAAAAAAATGTATTTGCTTTTTTCTTTCTATTTTTAAAAATATTTTTTTTTTTTTTTACATTGATAATGAAAATTGATGCAGTGCTATAACATACAATATTATTTTACACTCACAGTGACCTTTACAGATCCAGGTCTGTGTCACACTCTCCTTCAAGATCAAGGTCCAGATCCCGCTCCAGCTCAAGATCTAGATCTCGCAGCCCCAGGAGACGTACGGGAAGGTCCAGATCTAGGTCACAGTCGCCACTACCCTACATGCGATCTAGTCTTTCCCCAACAACGCCTGGCAGTCGCTCTCTGTCACGGGGCAGGAGTCCAACCCCTCCATCTTTTGCGTAAGAAGCGCTTTTCTTTTGCCTCACTTCGTAGTGCTTGAAAAATTTTCACATAAGCATATTGGTTAATCATAGATACACATGGTCTTGAGAAGAAAATAGTTTGAACACTTTGTATGCTGGTTACTTCAAAGTAAAATAGAAGAGAAACATAGAAACTGGGCACCTGGTATGGAAAGAAAGCAAAAGCACAATTAATTCAAGACACGAGAGATGGTGAAATATAGAAAAACATGATTATCAGTACAATCAAATCGGTAATATCGTATTCACGTTCGCCGACGGCTCCGCATGTAGTTTCGTACCATTTTGAGTTAGGGTTAAGGTTAGCCCTAATCCTAACCCTAACTGTAAATGGTACGAAAATACATGCGGAGCTGTCGGTGAACGTCATTGCAATATTACCATCGAATCAATACCCTTTAGCTCCCCAAGGAGCAGGCC
Organism: Oreohelix idahoensis; assembly: GCA_024509875.1. Classification (NCBI taxonomy): domain Eukaryota; kingdom Metazoa; phylum Mollusca; class Gastropoda; order Stylommatophora; family Oreohelicidae; genus Oreohelix; species Oreohelix idahoensis. The sequence goes on from JAMPIV010012890.1 coordinate 330,572, forward strand.
TTCAGCAAACATGTCATTAGATCTAGGTCTCTCCACATCTACCTCATCATTTTTATTTCTGTCTTTATCTACCTTCTCTATGTCTTCTTTGGACTGCCTCTACTTCACTTGCCTTGGGGATTTGAGAGCAAGGAGTACCTGGTAATGCTATCACAAGGTTTCCTCAATGTGTGTCCAATCCATCTCCAGCATCTCTTGTTCTACTGGTACTTGTCTGTTTATTGTCATCAGTTCCACAATGGTGACCTTGTCATCTCTTGTTCTACTGGTACTTGTCTGTTTATTGTCATCAGTTCCACAATGGTGACCTTGTCATCTCTTGTTCTACTGGTACTTGTCTGTTTATTGTCATCAGTTCCACAATGGTGACCTTGTCATCTCTTGTTCTACTGGTACTTGTCTGTTTATTGTCATCAGTTCCACAATGGTGACCTTGTCATCTCTTGTTTTACTGGTACTTGTCTGTTTATTGTCATCAGTTCCACAATGGTGACCTTGTCATCTCTTGTTCTACTGGTACTTGTCTGTTTATTGTCATCAGTTCCACAATGGTGACCTTGTCATCTCTTGTTCTACTGGTACTTGTTTGTTTATTGTCATCAGTTCCACAATGGTGACCTTGTCATCTCTTGTTCTACTGGTACTTGTCTGTTTATTATCATCAGTTTCACAATGGTGACCTTGTCATCCATTTCAATCCTTAATTCTACGAAAGCACTCATCTATGAAAGTCTGATTATCAGCACAGTTCGGCAGGAAACCTGATGATGATGGTCAAACCTGTGTTTTCATAAGAAAATAGACCTGAGTTTATGTTTATGATATATTTTACTTAACTCTCTTCAGACCTGATATTTTGTATCATTTTCTCATACTCTGACATATCTGACTTCTAATGTTCCTTGATACATTTTAATTTGAAGTCTACCCAAGAGTGTTATACATCAAATTGTTTGTAATTGAAAAGACTACCATATTTAGATGTAAAATTAATATTTTAAAAATTTATATTGACGTGAGTTTTTAAAAATTGAAGGAAAGTTAACAGGAAAAATACACAAAAATTATAAACATGGTATTTCACAAAGAAGATTAAAAAAAAAGTATCAGAACAATTAACAAGTCATATTTTATTGTAGTCTGACCATTTCTGCATAATATGTTACATTTCCAAAACAATTCAACGTTAAATATTAAAATTATGCAAATTTATGAAATGTTACATAACTAGGCTTAAAAAAAAATTCTTCCACTGAATACATTAGTTATTATAAGTAGCTGCAACATCTTAGCTAAATTAATGAAATATGACTTCAGTAGACGTATTTCTAGTGTAACACTGTATGATCACTAACACATAAGTAAAATCATTTATCTTCTCTTCTTCTTCCGTCCTTAGCCACCGACCGTCAAAGCAGTCAGTGGCCATTACGCCTAGTGGCGTCTTAGGGCAACAGCAGATAGGTTTTCTTTGCCATTGTTTCCCATCACGCCTAGTGGCGTCTTTAGGGCAACGGCAAATCAACCCATTTGCTGTTGTTTCCGTAATCGAAGTGACTGGCAAACGGGTGATCAGCCCGTTGTGGAAAATCATTTATGAGGGTGACATAATAAAGACTCAACACATCTTTATATATTTCCTACTAAGGCTAGTGGTATTCTGACAGACAATTCCTTACTTACTTAGTCGTTCCCCTTCTACCGTGAGGTGTAGAGGTTTGGAAGAGAGAGTGCCAGACTATCCTATCGGCTGTCTTCCTCCTGGCCTGGTTCCATTCTAGTCCTCAGTCCTTCAAAGATTGTCTAATGTTGTCCTCGCAGCGTACTCTGGGTCGTCCTAGGGGTCTGGATCCCTGGCTCTTTGTTTCCCATGCTTGTCGTGGTAGCCGATCTTCTCCCATTCTGCAGACATGGCCAAACCATCTTAATTGGGACTGTTCTACTTGGGTCTGCAGGGGGTGGGATTTTAGGCCTTGATGTATCGTCTGGTTGCGGACCATGTCTCTTCTTGTTACTTCAACCACCTTCCTCAGATACCTCATTTCTGAGGTTTGGATCTGGCTTTTGTGGGTTGTAGTCATTGCCCATGACTCGCATCCATATGTCAAGACTGGGACATAGGTGGAGCGGCATACAGCCATCTTCGTTTTCTTACCAACCTCTTTCTTGCTGAGGAATCCTCGATTTATGGCCTGAAAAAGTCTCCCAGCTGCTGCTTTTCGAGTGGCCAACTCTTCTTTGATGCCTCCCTTTCGGTCTATAATAGCTCCGAGATATTTAAAGTGGTCGACCTGCTCCAGGACCTGTTCTCCCAGCTTAATCTGATGTCTTCTTTCTTCTCGTGATATCACCATGGATTTTGTTTTAGAGCTGCTTATGACCATCCCTCTCTTCTCCAGCTCTTCCTTCCAGACTTGCAGGTTGGATTGGAGATGTGCCTCTGATTTAGCAATCAGGGCAACATCATCAGCAAATGCCAGCTCTGAAATACAGACCTGTCTCATCTTCCAGTACCCCACTGAATACTTTCTTGTTCTCTCCTTACATGCCTTGATGACATCGTCCATGAGGAGTATGAAAAGACAGACAATTCCTACCTGCATGAAAACATAAAAAAGTATCACAAACTTTACATTTAACTTTTGTTTTTCTTTCAATATTTACAGTCTGATAGCAAAGCTTGCAATTTCTTTTTGTATTTGTAAACTCGGGGTCCATGGCGTGCTGAGAAAAAACTAGTGGCTTTGAAGCGAGTGGTATGTCATCATACAAACCAATGTTCCCCAATTCCCTGATTAGTTCTTCTGTAAAATCTATCAGACCATATCTAGCTGGTCTTTTCAGTTCTACGTCTGGGTGTTTTTTCTGCCAGTCTTGAAATAAAATGTAAGCATTTACCATAGCAATATCCAGAAAGTGAAAAAAAGAGTTTTCCAATATTTATTGGTCTTTCTCAAAACATTGTACTTGTTAATCAGCTGGTCACTCTTGTCCACTCCTTTCATGTATATATTGTAATCCCTTACAAGATTTGGCTGTCTAACATTAAGTTCTTGAAAATTCCCATTAACCTTAGTTCTACGCTTAGCGAACCTATGGCCATTTGCATTGTAAATGTTTGAAACCAGTGTTATAGTTTTGTTATCTCTCCACTACAGTGCTAGGAATTCTTCATCTCAAACCCACCTCATCGCACCTGTGATACTATTTTTTTTCAAATTCCTTTATATCTGAAAGTGCAGCTGGAAATCTCTTTCTGTTTCTAAGAAATGTGCCACAAGCTCCAATCCCCTAACTTCCACAAGTCCTTCAGTAACTGATTGGATGTATAAAAATGATCAAAATAAACCCTGTATCCTTGACTCACCAACGATTTCATAAGATTCTTAACTACAGTATAAGCTAAACCAAATGGTCCATTTGCAGTGTTCCTACCTAAATAAACATCAAAGTATATCCACTAACAGCATCAGCAAGAACCCATAACTTCATCCCCCATTTTGTTGGCTTGTCTCTAATATACTGTCAAAAATGACTAATGCCCTTTTCTTATAACCATTCTTTCATAAAATTACAGTTTGAAGAAGTCAATAGGTCTCAAAAACTGCTTTGTATTTTCTCTGGTCCTTACCTCTGAAAGTTGCAGACCAGGAACCCTCTCAGGCAAAAATGGTGGAGGGTTGGAAGGTGGGCCTTCATCAAGTCCATCATAACCAAAACATCTGCAAGAAGAACAATTTAAAATTAATTTTTACTGATCAACAATAGAATTCAAAGTTACAGTTTAGTGTACTCAGTAAAATTGACACACATTACATTTTCCGTACAAAGGAATACTGTCAATCATAAAGTCATATGATGTAAATAATAATTTTTAAAAGCAGAGACACAGGGCAAATGAGGTCAGAAAAATCAGCTGATTCACAAGTTATGTCCGACCCCCTTTTTATTTATTTCCTGGTGCCATGAGTTCTTTGTTAACTGTTTGAATGGTGAAATATTTGTTTCTTTTTTTCAAAAACAAACAGAAAGCAGCTATACTGACTACAATAGCCCACTAAAACGACTGTTTTACTGCTTTTCAAAATCAGCTGTTATCATTTCGATAATGAAGTAACATTACCTTTGCATGTACGGCTGGTGATTTGAGTTGTTCTGAGCTGTCTTTTTCACCATCCGACTCATCAGATGTTTCCAAGTCCTCTGAATAATCATCAGAACAGGAATCTTCATCACTAGATGCGTTGTAGTCACTATCAGACTGCATTTTGTTTATGATGTGTTAAGACGAGTTGTTTGCAAAATATCCAAAATGGCGGACGGACAAATGTGGTGTTTACGTTTTTCCGAGTGTAATTTCAAAGTCAAAATAAGTGAAAGCTGTATATTTTTTAGCACAGATATAATTGTTAACATGTATTCTTAATATAAAACACTGATTTGAAGTCAAAATTAAAAAAATAAGTGCTTTCTTTACTTCAAAAGTCATCGTAATGATCGGAACGATTTTTTAAATTTCCGGTTCGAAGAGTGTTAATAGTATGTATTACAGCTTACGAGGGGCGGTCGAAAAGTTTTGCACTTTAGTATGAAGGAGTCAAGGCACGTACCTGGAAATTGGTGTGAACTTTAGTCCTTCTCTATGTATTCACCCCTCAAGGCAATGCACTTCTCCCATCTCTTTTTGTGTCACCATGGGTACGCTGATTGTGAAAACTCCTCCATTGGGCCCGGAAAACGTCTTTCAGTAACAAGTCCTTATCGTTAGAAAAACGACGTGCACGAAGCGGATTCTTCATGTTTGGAAACAATAGAAGTCACTCGGTACAATCCGGTGATATGGTGTAGCATGATTTCATACCCGCACTGCTGGGCAAGGACGATGGAGCCATGAGCTCATCTGGCATTGTCCTGAAGCAACGAAGACAATCCGCCTTTTGCGTCATTTTTCTCGCTTTAAATACACTAATTTGGAAAGGCTTTGGTTGTACGTGGAGTTGTTTGTACGGCCATAAGGAAGGTAGTAGGTGAATATTACCCCGCGGCAGTCCCAAAATACGGTGAATGACCTTTCCCGCAGAAAATTTTGGTGGCGAACAGGAATGTTTCATTGTTTTCTGTTTTAATCTGTTCATAGAAATGCAAAATTCGTCCACATAACATATCATCTTGCAGCCACAAACAACATCTGTGCGGATGTTTTTTTTTTGGCGTGAGAAGGCGGGGAAATATTAACCTTTGATTGTGAAGCTGCTCATGCAAAATCTTCAATGTGGTCCCATGACTTATCCCAACTCAGCCATGATTTCCTCGGGTCTAACTAGGGCCTCCACTTTCTTGCTTGCATCATCTGCAATGGTACGATCTGCCGCTCCTTGGTTCATCTTGAACACTGCTGTGTCCAGATTGAAATACTTTTCCCGCTCAGTGTGATACGAAGGGCAGACATCCTTATAGACGGCAAACATCTCATCATGAATTTGCCCTTTGCCCTTCAGGAATTGGACGCAACGAGCCTCCGTTTTGTCCAAATGTTGAACCAGTTTCCTGCCAATTTCTCTTTCACAACGTGCGCGCCATTACGCGCGGGAAAATAGAAGTGTGTCTTTACAAAAAACAGCAATCCCGCCCGTCTTAACGCTTTCTTATAAATCAAAACTTTTGCCCCTTATTAGGCATAAACCAGTGTTTTTCAAACTTTTTTTGTCCATGGGTACGCTTTGAAAATTTTTTAAATATGCAGCACACTTATCTGAAGTTACAAAGAAATACAGTTTTTTGTAGATCTCTGGTTTGAAAAATAAATACTAATTTGAGGCTTTTGTAAAGTAAATTGCAGACACAACTAAAGAAATTTTTTTTTTAAATATTAACCTTATTGTCCTGATGGGATACATGAGCTTGATTCTGGGTAATTTCTTGGATATTGGTACATATTTGAGATAGGCAGATTCATATTCCCTCTTCAACACAGAGGAATGTTTCCCTTTTTCATTGGATGCTTGTAAATGTTGAAAATCTCAACTCACTTAAATAGAATGTTTAAAAAAACAGGCCTGTGGGAGTCAGGAGTCAAGATCAGTTTTTTGTTACATAATCATGAAAAATATACTTTTTGGAGTTGGTAGCCTGTTTTGTGGAGTTGGGAGTGGAGTCGAGTTGATAAAAAATGTCCAGACTCTCTGACTCCAAATTTGATGCAATATGACTAGTTAAAAAGTGTAGTCGAAGTCGGGCTTATAAAATTTCAGAAGTTGGAAAACCCTGGTTAGATGGATACTGTTCTAAATAATTCTATGCAGATATTGTGGGGAAAAAAGTGATGAGTATGTGTTTGTGAAGGAGGAAAAGCAAAAATATTTGAGGTTTTTTTTTTTTTGGTGGGGGTGTGTGTGTGTGTGAAATAGCAACACGAAGTTGTTTAACAGCATATTCTTGTGTGTGTGCCTGCATGTGTGAGTGTTAAAAATGGTTATTGAATGAAAGGATCTGGTGTATAGGGAACACATTCTGTTAACAAATCTGTTTTTTCTTAAAACGTGTGAATGCACATGCAGTTTTCCTAGTAACATTGTTAATAGTAAACAGAGATTAACATTTTGTGTAACAATTTTTGAAATGTAGTAACAGAATTCTGACATAGAAAGTTCCTGAGTAAATTGTATTCTTTTTCATAAACTCTGAAAATTATTCAGTCTAAAAACCGTGTTAAAAACAAATCTTTTATTTTATCATTAAGAATTTTTGAACATAATGTTTGGTTATTTTGTCAGGACTGCTTTATAGAAACTGCATTATTTTACTTCAGAGTTATCTGTCGTTCACTGCTGTTAATATTTTTTGCCAGTAAAAGCTTTTTCTTAAGACAGTTGTTCCTCATTTACATATGTTTTTGTAAAGTTGTTTCTATATTACCATAACTTGTTTTTGTAATGTTTTCCAATATTACCATAGCTTGATTCATGCAGTTTTTTGTCTTTTTTTATTTAAATTATGATTTTGTAATTTTTGTTATCATGTAGAAAGCCTTAGATATTGAAACATGTGCAGTGAACTCTACAAATTACATGGGATGGTAAAGCTCTGTATCACGTAATCATCAAGTCTTCTATAACCAAAGTTTGAGCCAGTAATTATTCATGGGGGAACACTGTACAAGAAAGCTGTTACAAATGGGGGAGAAAAAAAAGACAAGAAGAATAGTCTATGAAATGGTAGAAAGAATAAAAAAATGCGATGAAGTTCAGGTCTGCATCCTTTTATCTGAACATTCTGAAAATCAAAAGTTTCTTTGGGCTTATTTGAACAACTTTTCTATCACAATCTGGATGATTTCTGACTATTTTGGGCGACTGGGCTATTTGCTAACACATATTGTGGGGGCTATTTTGGCTACTTTTTTAAAATGTGATTTGGATGACATCTGAAAACAAACAAAAAAATCTGGTTTCTGAAACAAAGCTGTCCCCGAAGATTTGAGATAAAAAGATAGAGACCTAGAGAGAGACCTAGAGGAGAACTAGAGACCTGTATGTAAACAAATTTTAAAATTCAAACATTGAAAAAAAAATATTGTTTTTTTTTTTCATAGAACAAACACTGAAAAAAATTTTTTTTTTTTTTTTAAATTTTAAATAGACCAAACAAATAAAATTCTAGGTAGTAGGGTAAAAATGAGTCTTAAAAGAAAATTTAAATATACAGATCAACACATCAAAGACAGAAACTATGTAGATCAGCAGATCTCCAGGCTCACTTAACATACATGTCAACAACACCAGGCTGAGCAGGTTCCAGAGTTGAAATACCCAGGAAGCATTGTTACAGAAAATGGAAGACTTGAACAGAGAAACTGAAACAAGATGCCAAAGAGCCAGTGCAATGATTTACCAACTGTAACCACTACTCAAACAACAGAATACCACTATGGAAACTAAACAACAGCTGATAAATAGCGTATTCTTACCAACTCTTTGCTAACAGTGTCAAACATGGTCCCTAATGAAAAGCACAGGAGAGGAAAAATCATATCATATGAAATGAGATGCTTAGGAAAAGCCATTAATTTTGCCAGGAGAGATAGAATGAGAAGTGATGACATGAGAAAATTAAATCTCAGAGAATGGAGCCCAGTAAATGACCACTACGTGCATACAACAGTAGAAGATTTGGTTTCAGAGCTCGGGGAAGACCAAGTGCCAGATGGATAGACAACATCACAGACATTTGACAACAACATGGGGTCACCAAGTGCCAGATGGATAGACAACATCACAGACATTTGACAACAACATGGGGTCACCAAGTGCCAGATGGATAGACAACATCACAGACATTTGACAACAACATGGGGTCACCAAGTGCCAGATGGATAGACAACATCACAGACATTTGACAACAACATGGGGTCACCAAGTGCAACACTTCAGCTTCCCACTATGCTTTGTGGCAGGAGGGGGGAAAGAAAAAAGTGAACAGCAAGTAGTAAAGATAAAAATATCTATGCAGAGTTGACTTTGACTAATACAATCATCTCATGTAATTTGTACCTCATGTAATATGTAACAGTTGTTGATGCATGTTGACTGGCTAGTGTGATTCCTTGGGTCACTGATTGATTCCTTGGGTCACTGATTCCTTGGGTCACAGATTTCATGGGTCATTGACTCCTTAGGTCACTGATTCCATGGGTCACTGACTCCTTGGGTCACTGATTCCATGGGTCACTGACTCCTTGGGTCACTGATTCTGTGGGTCATGGACTCCTTGGGTCACTGATTCTGTGGGTCACTGATTCCATGGGTCACTGACTCCTTGGGTCACTGATTCCATTTGTCACTGACTCCATGGGTCCCTGACTCCGTGGGTCACTGATTCTGTGGGTCACTGATTCCTTGGGTCACTGATTCCATGGGTCACTGATTCCATGGGTCACTGACTCCTTGGGTCACTGATTCTGTGGGTCACTGATTCCTTGGGTCACTGATTCCTTGGGTCACTGATTCCATGGGTCACTGACTCCTTGGGTCTGTGATTCCGTGAATCACTGATTCCTTGGGTCACTGGGGGCACCAGGAAGGAATAGGCGCGCTGCCTCCACCAGACGTGAAATTATCATGGATATAGCAGCCTCACTCATCGTTTGTCCTTGTAGTTCAACCTGAGGGTCTTTGAGGAGACAAAGAAGGAGTATTTCTCCGGCTGCCTCAGGCATGTTATAAGTGACGACTAATGTGGGGGTTGAGCATGAGGCTGGCAACCTCGTCACAAGCACCCGCTGCAAGAGCACATGAAGTGCTGTGATGCAGTCTTCTTGCTTGAAGGTCAACCGCAGTGGGGGCATATCTTCTTTAAGGAGCGATGGTGGACATTCTTAATTCTTACATTTTCACGACAGTTGCCTTACATATAATAAACTGTTTGTTAAACTTTTCTTGTAGACCCTCCTTCTCCCAGCTACCCCCTGACATGAGATTAGGAGAAGAGAATAAAGGACACCAACTTCTGAGGAAGATGGGTGAGCCATTTGTTGTGGGCAAATCTTTTAGCTTTTGTAGAGAACATCTGTTGAGTCAGAATATCATCTTACTTTGTCTCCATGTGTATTTACTTAATTGTTCTATATATATATTTTCGTACTGCAGGACAAATTTAACATGTTATTGTTTATAGATATAATTTATCAGTACCTTGAAAAATCTTATGGGGACACTATGATAGGGAATTGGTTTGGTTTGTATCTGCATCATTTTTATATAAGAAAAGGTGGTCCCATACCAGATACTGCTACTGTAGAGGAGTGAAGTGTTGGAGATTTCACTATACTTGGTCCAGCTTTGAGAGGTGGGGCTGACCTGTTCCTTTCCTTCATGCTTTTGCCTTCCCTAACTCAAGCACAGAGTCAGGCACCCATTTGCAGCTGGGGAGACTGGAGCGTGACGCAACCGTGTTTTGAACCCAGTACCTTTGCCATGAGAGGCTAGCACTCTAACCACACTGCTGAAAGGAATTTTTTTTATATAAATCATAGTTAATGGTATTATTCTTGGCAGTAAAGAAAAAAAAAAAAAGGATAAAGACAGTTACTAGCTTACGAAAAACTAAAAATATAAAAATGAAGGAAAAGTTAGGATGTTATTAGAAGTACATTTTAAAACAGGATTAAGGATGTTATTATTATTAGCAGTAAAATAACGTCAAAGCATGTATACACTGCTTAGACAGCGCAAACTATGCTGGCTTGGCCATGTCCACCGGATGGAAGATGATTGCATCCCGAAAGATATCTTCTACGGATAACTGGCAGATAGCAAAAGAACAGGTGGGCGACCACAGCTCAGATTCAAAGATGTGTGCAAAAGAGACATGAAGGCACTGGACATAAATCCAGCAACCTGGGAGGATGAAGCTGCCAATTGCACCATGTGGCAATGCTATCTACGGCACCACCTCAGATTGGGTGAAAAGAAGCTCGCACAACAAGCAGAAAGAGGAGAAAGCGTCGAAAGGAACACCAGGAAAATAAGCAGCTGAGGGCTGTAATCTCAGGGACGCATTTCCATGGTCAGTTATGACTGATGGGGCTATTATTATTATTATAAAATAACAGGAAAAGATGTTACATCAAGGGGCACAGATAAAGATGTTGTATGTTACTGTTAGCAGGTCTAGCGAAAATGTTACTTGTGGGAAAGAAAAAATACTAGCATGTTATTGTTATTATTAGCAGCACAGTTTAAGAATAAAGGTGTTATTGTTAAAGATGCTAAGATAAAGATGACCAGAGCACAGATGAGGAAGATGACATCCTATGAGATGAAATGCTTGAGAAAAGCCGTTAAAGTTACAGGAAGAGATGGAATAAGAAATGATATCAGAGAAAAGTTGTAGAAACTACATCCTGCTTCAAGTATATAAAGAGACAGAAAATTAAGTGGTCTGGCCACCTCATGAGAATGGAGCCCGATCGATGACCACTACACAACTGCAGTAGCAGGATGGAGAAGGGGGAACCAAGAAGCAGATAATAGACCTTACAGAAATCCTACAACACGGGCTGACAGCAGCCAATGTGACACACACGGCTCAAGAATACACACACCAGCTCCCCACTTTGCTTCACGGCAGAGTGGACTGGAAAACTAAGAGTAAGTAAACACGCTATTTTTTACCAATGCAGATAAAAGATAAAAAGGTGAAAATGCTATTTTTAGTGGGTACATAATAATATAGGAGCCGCAGTAGAGCAGTGGTTAGTGCACTAGCTTCCTAACTCGGTGGTCCATGGTTCGATCCCCAGTTGAGGTGGGATTTTTTAGACCGCAAACGGCTCCGGGGTTGACCCAGCCTCTATGAATTGGGTACCAGAACAACTCTGGGAAGGTTAAGGGGCCCGGCGTGATGCTGACCACATCACCCCTAGTGTGCCGATGGTCAAGAAAATACGGGCCTGACACCGTATTCCCAATATGCCTCAATATGCTTGTAACGGGATCCCTTACATAATAATATATAGATACTGTTTGTTGTACTGAAGAAACGATAGAGATGTTATAATAATATATAGATTTGTTTGCTGTACTGAAGAAACGTGAAGGTATTATAATAATATATAGATACTGTTTGTTGTACTGAAGAAACATGAAGATATTATTATAATATATAGATACTGTTTGTTGTACTGAAGAAACATGGAGATATTATAATAATATATAGACACTGTTTGCTGTACTGAAGAAACAATAGCGATGTTATAATAATATATAGACACTGTTTGCTGTACTGAAGAAACAATAGCGATATTATAATAATATATAGATACTGTTTGCTGTACTGAAGAAACATGGAGAATTTATAATAATGTATAGATACTATTACAAGTTCTCCATGTTTCTTCAGTATATAATAATATATAGATACTAGCTTGATGATCTGGATTTTGCAGATGACTTGGCTCTTCTGTCCCATAACCATAATCAGATGCAAGAGAAAATGAAAATTCTCGAGAGGTCACAACAAGTGGGCCTGAAAATACACGGAAAAGACAAAGATTATGAGAATAAATGCTAGAAATGATAACAAGATTGAACTTGAAGAAACACCATTAAAGGATGTAGAATCGTACACATATCTTGGTAGTAATATAGACAAAGTTGGAGGGACAATGATATCAAAATAAGAATACAAAAAGCAAGAGGAGCTTTCATTGCATTGTCAAACATATGGAGAACAAGAGAAATCAAGTCCAACACGAAAATAAGAATCTTCAACTCCAATGTGAAGTCAGTCCTATTGTATGGCTCTGAGACATGGAGAGCAACAAAAACAACAACCAAAAAGCTACAGACTTTTATTAACGGGTGGTTGCGTAGAATAGAAGGACTGAAATGGTATGACAAAGTCACAAATGTGGAATTGACGACAAGAACCAGACAAGTGCCAGTGGAACAAGAGCTGAGAAGAAGACGCTGGTGATGGATAGGACACACATTGAGGAGACCTGTTGATAGCATTACAAGGCAATCCTTCTGGAATCCACAGGGAAAGAGAGGCAGAGGTAGACCAAAAACACATGGAGAAGAGAGCTGGATACAGAGGTGAAAATGATGAGGTAAACATGGAAAGAACTTGAGCGGATGGCACGGGACAGGAAGACTTGGCATGTGTTTGTTGAAGGCCTATGCTCCTTGGGGAGCTAAAGGGTATTGATTGATTGATATAGATACTGTTTTCTGTACTGAAGAAACAATAGAGATGTTATAATAGTATATAGATACTATTTGTTGTACTGAAGAAACATGGAGATATAATAATAATATATAGATACTGTTTTCTGTACTAAAGAAACAATAAACATGTTATAATAGTATATGGATACTATTTGTTGTACTAAAGAAACATGGAGATATTATAATAATATATAGATACTGTTTTCTGTACTGAAGAAACAATAGAGATATTATAATAATATACAGATACTGTTTGTTGTACTGAAGAAACATGGAGATATAATAATAATATATAGATACTGTTTGCTGTACTGAAGAAACAGTAGAGATGATACGAAGGACGGTCAAAAAGTAATGCCTCGTAATTTTTAATTTCATTCAATAGGCAAAAAAACAGATGAAATTCACATTGAAATGTAGCCCCAAGTCTGAACTTCAAAAATGTATTTCTCAATGTAGTCTCCGTTATTTGTTACAGTTTTTGTCCATCTTCTCACAAGGGCATGTATCCCCGCACGGTAAAAATTTGTGTCCTTTTTCCTAAACCACTGGCGTACGGCGCGTTTAAGGGTCTCGGTGTCCTCAAAGTGATGTCCGCGAAGATCTTCTTTCAGTGGTCCAAACAGATGGAAGTCAGAAGGTGCAAGATCGGGACTGTAAGGGGGATGTGGTAATAATGTCCAGGCAAATTCTGCAATCGCATCAATGGTGCGTTTAGCGGTGTGTGGCGCAGCATTATCGTGCAACAGTAGTGCAGTTCTCTGATCTTTTAATGGGTAAAGTCGCCGAAGACGACCTCTAAGCTTCTTCAAAGTTTCAATGTAGCGGTCTGCATTCACCGTGTTTCTCTGTCCAAGAAGTCGAGAAGAATCACACCCTTCTCATCCCAAAAACACGGAGGCCATAACTTTCCCTACAGATGGTGAACTTTTGAACTTCTTTCTTGTCGGGGATGTTGTGTGATGCCATTCCATTGACTGCCTCTTGGATTCTGGTTTAAAAAAATGAACCCAAGTCTCATCACCTGTCACAATATTCGATACAAACTCTTCTCCTTCAGTTTCGTAACGGTGCAGGAGGTTTATGTCTGTCTGTCAACATTCTGGGTACCCACCGTGCACAAACCTTTGAATAACCCAGGTCTTTATTGATGTTCTGGACACTGCCTTTACTAATGGACAACATGGAAGAAAGTTCATCCAGTGTTACCCGACGGTCACCACGAATGATGCCATCAACTCGATGAATGTTGTGTGGAGTCACTGCGGTAGTCGGACGGCCAGTCCGCTTTGCGTCAGCCATTGAGGATTGACCTATTTCAGCTTCGTCACAACGATGTACCCAACGTTGGACAGTGCTAACATCCACTGTTGAATCTCCATAAACATTCTTCAAACATTCGTGGATGCGAATTGGGCTCTCGCCTTCAGCATTGAGGAATTCTATGACATAACATTGTTTTAACCGTACGTCTTTGGCAGCCATTTTTAAACTGTTACAGTGGTGCCACCTGTTACTGAAACAGGTTGGTAATGCTATACAGTGCAGAAGAGTGTTTGAGGAATCCTGCTAAATTTACAAATTGCACACCGATGCAGTATTTACATACATAAAAAATAGGAGGCATTACTTTTTTACCTTCCCTCGTATAATAATTTTTAGATACTGTTTGTTGTACCGAAAAAACATGGAGATATTATAATAATATATAGATACTGTTTTCTGTACTGAAGAAACAATAGAGATATTATAATAATATATAGATACTGTTTGTTGTACTGAAGAAACAAAGATATTAAAGTTAGCATTATAGCGGAAAAAAAAGAGGTGCAAATTTTGTTGAGTGGTTTGGTTTGGATTTCAAGGGCCATCTTCATTGCGGTTGGACAACACCATCACGGACACAAGGAGAATCTCAGCACAGTGCACGAAGTCTGTAGCACCGGCGAAGGGTCCCAATGTGTGTATACAGAAATGACCCATTCTATAAATTGTGGTGGGTAGATTTTCTAATTAAAAAAAAAATTCTGCCGGGGATGTGGCCCTATGGCCTACTCTTTACAATTTCCACCTGCTGAGGGATTTTTAACGTGCGCAACTTGCACACCGGACCACCTATTGTTTCGCCCTTATCTGAGAAGGCTAGGCATCCGATCTCACTACCCATGAGATCATGGGGGAATCTGGCATCATTAGGAATCAATCAAGGTGATGAAGATGACATAAAGATGGAACAACTGAAGGCAGCACTGGAGAAAATCAAGATAGGCAAAGCAGCAGGGCATGATGGTATAACACCAGAAATGGTTAAGTACATGGGAGCAGCAGGCGACCTATTACTCTTAAGGGTTCTACAGGCAGCGTGGTACAACAAGACCATACCAAAGGATTGGGAGATTGCCATCATAACACCAATTTTCAAAAAGGGTGACAATCGACAGTGTGGAAACCATAGAGGCATATCCCTTCTCAGTGTCCCTGGTAAAATCTACTCTAGAATCCTAGAGCAGAGACTCCGACGCCTAGCTGAGCCACAATTGGATGAGATCCAGTGCGGATTGTGAGCAAACTGAAGTACTCAAGACCTAATCTTTACACTCAGACAGCTGAGTGAAAAGGCTCTTGAGTATAAGAGTGAGATCCATCTTTGTTTCATAGATCTGGAAAAGGCATTTGACAGGGTCCCCTGGAGCAAACTTTGGGACTGTTTGGCAAGGAAGAACATTCCAGCACTTCTGATTCATGCTATACAGAGCTTCTACAAGTCTTGCAGAAATTATGTGAGGACAGCAAACCATAAGTCAGAAGAGTTCAGGACCACCAATGGTGTAAGACAAGGTGATATCCTGTCACCTTATCTTTTCATACTCCTCATGGATGATGTTATCAAGGTATGTAAAGAGAGAACAAGAAAGTATTCAGAGGGGTACTGGAAGATGAGACAGGTCTGTATTTCAGAGCTGGCATTTGCTGATGATGTTGCCCTGATTGCTAAATCAGAGGCACATCTCCAATCCAACCTGCAAGTCTGGAAGGAAGAGCTGGAGAAGAGAGGGATGGTCATAAGCAGCTCTAAAACAAAATCCATGGTGATATCACGAGAAGAAAGAAGACATCAGATTAAGCTGGGAGAACAGGTCCTGGAGCAGGTCGACCACTTTAAATACCTCGGAGCTATTATAGACCGAAAGGGAGGCATCAAAGAAGAGCTGGCCACTCGAAAAGCAGCAGCTGGGAGACTTTTTCAGGCCATAAATCGAGGATTCCTCAGCAAGAGAGAGGTTGGTAAGAAAACGAAGATGGCTGTATACCGCTCCACCTATGTCCCAGTCTTGACATATGGATGCGAGTTATGGGCAATGACTACAACCCAGAAAAGCCAGATCCAAACCTCAGAAATGAGGTATCTGAGGAAGGTGGTTGAAGTAACAAGAAGAGACATGGTCCGCAACCAGATGATACGTCAAGGCCTAAAATCCCACCCCCTGCAGACCCAATTAGAACAGTCTCAACTAAGATGGTTTGGCCATGTCTGCAGAATGGGAGAAGATCGGCTACCACGACAAGCATGGGAAACAAAGAGCCAGGGATCCAGACTACCAGATTCCGCTGGGAGGACAACATTAGACAATCTTTGAAGGACCGAGGACTAGAATGGAACCAGGCCAGGAGGAAGACAGCTGATAGGATAGTCTGGCGCTCTCTCTTCCAAACCTCTACACCTCACGGTAGAAGGGGAACGACTAAGTAAGTAAGGTTCTGAAAAAAATTTCCATTAAAAATATTCCCTGTGTTGGGAATCAAACCCATTACCTTTAGAATTAGAGGCGGACACCATACCTCTTATCCACTCTGACCCCTAATGTTGTTGAGTGACAGGTAGATAAATCAAAAGCGTTTTCTATGAAACAGGTTGGGGTGGTCGTGGCCTTGGGGCAGAAGAGCAGGGTATGACAGACCCTGTGGATGCAGGAGATGTTCGAGACCGCATGGACGTTCACAAGGGAATTGGCATTGACCTGAGGGATCCGTTTGAGCAGTTCCGCAAGAATAAGAGTCAGGGCTTCATACAGCGCATGAAAGTAAGAGATGATGAGAAACGTAAGTATCAACAATGTTTTCCCCATTTCAGTTTGTATAACTTTATGTGGTAACCCATTTCAGTTGGTATAATTGTATGTGGTAAATGGTTTGATGCCCCATGTAGTTCCGGGGGGGGGGGGGGTCACTCAGGAGACAAAGAAAGACTAGGATTACTACTGCCTCAGTCACATCTTCAAAGTCAACTTCCGTGATGTTGTGTATGGAGATAGCAACCTCATCATGTAAGATGACTTGCTGCAGACACCAACTACTGCCTCAGTCACATCTTCAAAGTCAACTTCCGTGATGTTGTGTATGGAGATAGCAACCTCATCATGTAAGATGACTTGCTGCAGAAACCACTACTGCCAGAGGTTGTGCTTGTCATAGGCTCCCTGGACAAGGGGAATATCTGCAGATGTGGCCCCCATAATGAGTGACAAATTAGATAATGATGAAAGGGTTTTAGCTTAGATTTTGCACATTTTATTTTAAAATTATAGGTTATTACCTTGACACTTCAGGCTACTATATCTAGCTGTGGCATGGTCTTGCACATACATTCTTTCTTTCTTTCCCTGGACAAGACAGGGATTAACAACCCTTTCCAATATGAGGCACACTCAGTTATCATATTTTTTTTGCAGAGTACTTAAGCTGTTGGTTACTGTGTTATCATAACAATTACTTTGCACTGATTATATATCAAAGGCAAATAAAAAAAATTGCCTTTCTCTTTGATTTGTTTATCAAACTTTGTACATCTAACAAGTGAATGTAATATCTTCATATCACAAAAACGTTTACTAACTGTAAGGAAGCCTGTCTTGTTTATATCTAAGCTTTCAACTAGACTGTCTTTTTCATTCCTGTCCCAAAGTGAACTGGTATTTTTTTAAAGTAATATTTACGTAACATCGACGGGTACCAGATCCCGGAAATCAGATATGCTGACGACACAGTCCTCCTATCGACCAACCCAAAAGGACTTGAACAATTACTTCTGTCCACCAAAAAACACAGCGAGGCCCAGAATCTATACCTAAACACCAAGAAGACCAAAGTATTGACAACAGACAAAGTAAAGACCAAACCAGAAATTGAAATTGATAACGAAGAACTGGAAAGTGTCAATGAATTCGAATACTTAGGATCAATCATTAACAGCTCTGGCGACTGTGCAGTAGAAATTAAAAGAAGACTTGCAATTGCTTCACATAAGCTAATACAGATGAAAAACCTATGGCAAGGCACAAGCAAAGAAACAAAGTTACAACTGATCACAGCATGTATATTCCCAGTAGCAACATACGGCTGCGAGACTTGGACACTCAATAAAACAGTTGCAAAAAAGATTACATCATTCGAAATGAAATGCTACAGAAGGATGTTGAGAATACCCTGGACAGAAAAAAAGACCAACAGAGAAGTACTGCACTCACTAAACGTACAGGAACATTGGCTCCTAAATACCATCGCAATAAGGAAGCTGAAATTTTTCGGTCATATAAAAAGACATAATAGTCTGGAAAAAACAGTGATGGAAGGCATGGTCCCTGGAAAAAGGGGAAGGGGTCGACCTAGGCGACGGTGGACCCAGGACATCACAGAGAGTCTGAACTTGTCTTTGGCTGATGCAGGTCGACTTGCCCAGAATCGTGATGCGTTCAGAGCAGCTGTAATGGAGACAACGTTCTGGAAAGAATATGTCACATGATGATGATGATGAATATTTACGTACACAAAAACTGTAGACGTGTTAAAAACATTGTGTTGTATGTTGTTTATCTATAATTTTGTTTATCTATAATGTTGTTTATTTATAAAGTACCATCGCTCTTTGGCGCCACTTTAATTTTTACGACAGTGATTAAAAGGCTTATCGTTTATTCTGTTTAATGTCTTTTTGTCCTTTTCTTTCCCCAGCCAAGAGAAAGTCCAGATTCAATGACTGAGAAACTAGTATTAATCTTGAAACAAAGCAGTTTGTTTGTCTTGATGTAAACTGGCTTCATTTTTATTTTAAGAGATCAAAGTGGTGGAAGTAACTTGTGAGACATTTGGACACGCTGCGTAAATGCATGATGGCATCTGTAGAAAAAAATGTTTTGTGACAGTTTGATCAGTGAATGAAATAAATTCTGTTGAAATTTTGATCTTGTTTTGAAATCTTTGAGTGTTCTCTTTAAGTTAATACTTTATTACAGTATAAATCCGCAATCTTGTTGGCTATGAGAACAGATTAGCCTGACATGGCAGGCATGTATAAGTTGGTATTACCCACTGATATAGGGTGTTCTTACTGGACACATGTTTGATATTGAAAGTGTTCTACAAGTATAATGGATGGTGGGAAGGATATGTGACTGTATAAAGAAAGACCCAAAAGCTTGTGATCCAGCAGGATGTTCCAACCACTTTCTGCCTCCTGTCAAGTTTTCTATCTAAATTTATCCCAAGTGACCCCTGAAGAAAAGCAAAAGAGAGGCCGAACAAAAACAACTTGGCAGAGAACTGTGGAGGTCGAGATGCAAAGAATGAACCAGAGTTGGGGCACTGTACGAAGGATGGCTGCCGACCGAACAAAGTGGAAGCAGTTTGTTGCTGCCCTACAAGACGCCACCAGGTGTGATGGCCACTGACTGCTTTGACAGTCGGTGGCTAAGGATCAAAGAAGACACACTGATAATAATTATGTGAAGAGTGGCAGTGTCATAGTCAGAAGTGTACATTGACAAAACCGCACACTTAAAAAAAAAAGTCCAGCAGCTTTTAGTGTATATTTAATCATATCACAGAAATGAAGCAATACAAATTATGAGCAACATTCACATCTTGATGAAACAGTGACAATACAAAGCCAAACACAGGTTAACTCATGTCATTATGACTTATGAACAAATAATTTTGATGTAGTTAATGTATATAACCTATATAAGTTTAACCAACCAAGTAAGAATGGAGTACTGGTACCTTGCCTTTAGGTGCCAGTATCACCATGTCACATACATATCAGCATGCACATTATAAAGGGTTCTTGAATGAAAACAATCACAGGAAAATTAACCACTATTGGAAATTCTAGAATTCTGATGTATTAAGTGTGTATTACATCATTACAAGAACTGCCATGCTGTGGACCCCAGAAGGAAGGCAAAGAGAGGAAGACCAAAAAAAGTTTGGCGGAGGACTCTAGAGGCAGAGATACAAAGCATGAACCAGAGTTGGGGCACTTAACGAAATAAGGCCACTGACCTACAGGATGCCACTAGGCATGATGGCAACGGACGGCTATGTCAGTTAGCGGCTTATGATTTAAGAAGAAACGGTTATTAGCTGAGAGTGATATTTATGTATATGTTCTCATTCATCTGTCATTTTGCAAGCCAGTGTCAAACGTAGCTATTATACAACAGATTAGTCACACCTTCAAGAAGTTTTGCCAAGATACTTGATGGTTTGGGGTGAAGCGAAAGGATGTCAACCGATGAAGTAACCTGTCAGATAATTACACTGGAAATCCAGTGCCTTCAGACACTAGATGAGCAAAACATCATAGACCTCTCTGATTTTGGGAAAATTGAAAAAAGTTTTTGTTTGAAAATGTCAGTCTTTTGTTAACTACAGTAATGAGATTCAAGCGTGTAAAATTCAGGGGTCAGCTTAAACTCTATGTCATACTGTAATCGAGTAAATGAAATGGCTAATGAAATATTACAATTGTCTAATACAGGGTTTCTTAACCTGTGGTCAATGAACCCCTTGGTTGGCCTATGAATCGTTTGTAGGGTGTCTGTGTACATAACCTAAAATTTAAAACGTAAAGTTTTTTTATTATTATGCTGTTATGTACATTTTGCTTTTTTCTTCTTCTTCTTCTTCTTCGTTCGCCCTGAAAAGGACGGTGGTTGCGTTGTGTCTGTTTGCGCCTAAGCTGTGATATCTGCACCTTTCGGTCGACACATCCAACTTCTGCACGGCATTTTTTGAGGACCGGGTTTGCCTTCCCATTTCGATCCACACTCGCTCAGCCAGACTGCACTGCTGCAGACTGTTTCCAGGATCACCACGTGGAGGTGGAGTGCAGTCCTGACGCAGGCAGTCAAGCTATGAATCGCTGACTGCATTCACTATTGCTGCATCTTGGGGTCCCATTTTGCTTTTTAAAAGAGGGTCTACAGCCATCACAGAATAATCAAAGGGCCCCATACAGAAAAATGGGTTCAAAGCACAAAAAAAGGATAAGAAACTCTGGTCTTATACGTTCTACAAAATATTGTTTAGTGGTCCATGGTCAGTAAAGATGAACAGTAAAGTATATTTCAAAGATCAGAACATACAGAATTAACAAATGAAATTTCTAAAACACAAACATTTAAAAAAATTTAAGGATAGAACAATTTGAGCTGACTAGTAAAACTGAAGGTCAAAAGGAATGAGACTGGTGATGCAGATCATACATGAACATTCTATAAACACACCCAACAACGAACAAATCTAACAACACTTACATACAAGAATCATATTTGTGGCAGTGACCAGAGCTGGCTAGCGAGTGGTGCAGCTACACTGTGTGTGTGTGTTTAAGTAAAGCATCCTGTAACATTGAGGCATATTGGGAATATGGTGTTAGGCCACAATTTTCTTGCCAATCGGCACACTAGAGGTGATGTGGTCAGCATCACGCCGGCCGCCTTAACCTTCCCAGAGTTGCTGTGGTACCCAATTCCTGAGGCTGGGTCGACCCCGGAGCCGTTTGCGGTCTAAAAAATCCCACCACAGCTGGGGACCAAACCATGGACCACCAAGCTAGGAAGCCAGTGCACTAACCAATGTTAAAAGAACAAGAAAAATTAAACACAAAATGTCAGTCAAAAATTTTACTTTCTTGTATGAAACTGATCATTTTCCTATATGTCTATATTATTGCTTTTTAAAAAAAACAGCGCACTGAGCACCCGTCTGTAATTTAACATGAAGAAAGAAAAAAATTACCCACATTAAAATTTTAAAATCATAAATGAATTTTGTGTGTGTGTGTGTAAAATGCTACAGTGAACATAACTTGCGGAAATTAGTGTGATCCAACTCAATAGTAGCAAACCAAGTCTCGTAAGAGTACACAAAGTACTGCCCCGGGGCAGGTTTATGCCATCATGAGATCTCACACCATCTTGAAAAAACCGACGGCCGGCTCTGGCTACAAGTGCCTACCTCTGCCACAAGAAAAATGACACAGCTGGCTAACTTTTCAACAGAAATATAGAATGTCAACTAATACAAAGATCTCACACGTCTCTATACGTCAGAACTCAGCGTAAGAAACATTTCAACAAATACAGTAGAACTCCATTTATCCGAACCCCATGGGACCAAGCATCGTTCGGATAATCAAATGTTCGGATAATTGGATTACATAATGTATCGAGTACATGTACACATATTTCTAAAAATAATTAACAATCACAAGGAAAATACACTATAAAACATATTTACTTGTACTGTAATAATAATACCCACACTGTATTAGATCACTGTATCACCAAAATCTTTCATTACAATGCAGTGCATGTACTACTTGTATTAATTTTTTTTGTTAAGAAAGAGAAATGTTTTTAAAACAACATTACAAACGATTCAAAACCAGGCGCAACTTACGTATACATGTACTTGCACAGATGTAACCCACTATTTAAAATAATGAGGAATCCTCTTTTGCACCAAACTGGATAGTCTGTTTTTGGCTGCTAAGTCCCGCATTCTCTTCAACAGCAGAAGTTGTGTAGGACAGCTGTCATCTTCTTGCTCGTACCAAGCCATTGCTGTTTCTAGTGCTATAAAGGCCTCTTCAGGACTTGGTCGACGTTTTGGGTTTTCTTCATAATCTACAAGTACATCATGTACTTCTGAGGAGTCTTCATCATCGGTCACTACATGTATTTGGTTTTCTTCTTGCACAAAAGACAAAATTTCTTCGTCATTCAAAAACTGAAAACCAGAATCATTATCATCTTCTAGCCACATGTGTGCATCATCTTTGTCACAGTCCGAAAATCCGGGCATTGCTTGAAACAGTTCCACAACTTCATTTATACAATCATCATTTGTGTCCACTGCAGTAGTTTCATTTCCTCCTTTTTTCCCAAGCAATCTATTCCAAGCCTTGTTGAGATTATCTTGTGACAGGGTGGTCCAAGCATCAGCTAACATATAGCAGCAGTCTTTGAGATTAAGCTTTTTGGAAAACGCCACCACACTTTCTTCATCTTCAGCCAACAATAAACGACGCAGGACTTCCTTCTTGTACATCTTTTTAAGCTTTGCTATAACACCCTGATTCATTGGTTGAATCAGTGCTGCTACATTGGGAGGCAGAAAAATTACTTTAAAATTTGCATCAACTGCATTCAATGTATCCGTCTCTGGATGAGATGGTGCATTGTCCAGTAGAAGAATTACTTTTCCAGTTTTCTTTTCTTGTTCTTTCAACCTCTTCACATTTGGGATGAACTGATTTGTATACCAATCAAGAAATATTTCACTATTCATCCAAGCACTCTTCTGTGCTTTGTAGCACAATGGGAGACATGTCACATTCTTTAATTAAACAACGTGGTTTTTTGGCTTTGCCGATCATTAGCACCGGTAAACGATGACTTCCACTGGCATTCGCGGCTACCAAAATGGTTACTCTCTCTTTGCACTTTTTAAACCCAGGGGCAGCTGCTTCGCGCTGAGATGCAAGTGATTTTTGAGGCAATGATTTCCAGTATAAGCCAGTCTCATCGGCATTATACACATCATCGAGTAAATAACCTTCTTCTTCCAAAAAAGCCAAGAATGTTTCTTTAAAATTTTCAGCGGCAGTTGCATCGCTAGATAAAGATTCCCCTTGAATCTCTAATTCTCGTATGCCATGACGAGATTTAAAGTTTCTTAACCATCCCTGGCTAGCCTTAAAGTCAGGAGGACCGTCAAGTTGATTGTTGAACTGAAGTGCCTTTTCACACAATAGAAAGCCAGAGATATGTTCCCCTTTGCTTCTTCTTTGCACAAACCATATATACAAAGCCTCTTCCAATTTCAAATCTTTCGCATTTCTCATGGTTTTATGTTTCTTCGACCCATTTTCACTATCCAATTTCGATGCCAAACTCATAATTCTATCCTTGTTACTTTTGATGTCAGAGACGGTAGCTTTCCCAACATTGAAAATCCTCGCAAATGAAGACACAGTTTCACCTTTTCCTAGTCTCTTGATAATTTTTGTTTTCTTTTCAATTGACAAAACATTGCGGTTCCTTTTATATGCTTTAGGCCTACTGGAAGATGCGAGATCGCACAGAGAAATACGTGTACACCAAAATTATTCTGCTTTAGTAGCAGACACAATTATTTTAAGTTGAACTGTGTTTAGCCAGTGTTCTGCCTAGAACGCACACGTACACTGGATTAGTAAACCAGATATTAACTGACTTTATGATCTAACTGACTTCCTGTACGTAAGCGACCGTCCATTAGCCCATCTCATTGTCTACAAATTGTTCGCACACATTTGAAGCTTGTATTTTTAAAAAAACTCATTAAAAATAGAATTTTTATTCTTATCAATAAAAAAAAGACCTAGACAAATAGTTTTATATTGTCAGTCACAACAGTGTGTATGCAATTTGATAATTTAGTCAATGGTAAACATAAGATTTTTGCCGCATCAAAAGATTCAGAACTGTAGTCTAACGTGACTGGTGGCGTCAGATTTTTTTTTTCTGGAAAAAGTGTTCGGATAATTGGATGTTCGGATAATTGGGGTTCGGATAAATGGAGTTCTACTGTATCTCATTCTGTGAGGCCAGATTTTTAAAAAATATCAACAACAAAAATGCGACACAAAGCCACCAGAAAAGAAGGCTTTAAGTCAGTATGTTGAGATATTAGCATCACATAAAAAGATCGTTCTAAAACATTTATGTTAGTGAATAATTCATTAAAATTGTATGTTAGGTGCTAATATGCATTTCAAGAGAATGTTTGGGATGGCAAGTTGTAGTAAAATCAGGTTCAAAGTTTAGAATTTGAGTGGTTTAAGAATGTGTCAAAACATTTTATTATAATAGGTCAAACACTTTCAGACACATTTTATCAGAATTGGGTACTTTCAAATGCATTTTATCAGAATAGGTCAAACACTTTTACATACATTTTATCAGAATGGGTCAAACATTTTTACATACATTTATCCGAATGGATCAAACACTTTTATACATACATTTTATCAGAATAGGTCAAACATTTTCAAATACATTTACATACATTTTATCAGAATGGATCAAACACTCTCAGATACACTGTATCAGAATGGGACACTTTCAGATACATTAAATCAGAATAGGTCAAACACTATTAACCAATACATTATAATAACAGGGTAGATAAGTTGTCAAGTGCTCAAGAGTTTTTTTTAATCACGAAAAGAGCTACTAATTTCACTCAGCCTGTCTGTTACAACAGACACGTCAAGAAGTATTGGACCAATTTTCATAAAATTCTTATCTAAGACTTTGGCAGAAATTAGTTGAACCTTTGCAGATCTGACATAAATAAGATAAGAAACAAGGGCACCCACTTCAATTTTAGACAGTATTCTTTTCAGAGTTCATTCACTACTCTAGTTTTTTTTTCTCCCTCCCTTTAAATACTAATTTACTTGAACTATTTTAAGAAGTCACTTGACTTCATGCAATATGAAGAACACGTCTGCTTTTCATTGTTTGGATTTTCCAAATTAATTAGCAAACTGAGTGTGCTTGTGTTATTATAATAATTGTACTTATTTGTTTTTGTTAAATTATATCACAAATCAAGATTTTCAACGCACACAATATATATATATATATTCTTTGAAAAAAATGAGCAAAAGTTAAACATTAAGGTATGAAAATGTCAACGTCATTAATAAACAGCACAGGGGGGTAGGAAGTGGGATGAGACCATGCATGCCAACTAGTACAGGTTACCTGTTTTCTGTACACGTTTTTTCATTTTCCGATTTGTTCGGCCGTACATACTTTCTGTACAGGTTTTCACTAATTATTAACCCTTTACAGTTTAATTCGCCCAAAAATGCCAGTGCGCAAAGTCTACCATCCTGGTTTTTATAGGTTTTTTTAGAGGTATCATCTAGGTTTTAAAAAAAAATAAAGAGTTGGAACAATTTTTTTTTTTAAAGGCATGGTTTTCCAGGCGGTGGAATCTTTGCTTTTGGAGCTGAGAGGTGACTTGGTATTTGACCAAGATGATGACTATTGAATACAGGTTTGATTTGGACTCTGACAGTGACATTGACAAAAGTGAATCTAGTGAAAGAAGTAGGCCTAATAATTTTGATGATCTAAATACACTCTAGATTTAGTTTATCTGGTCATGGACTTGAGACATGATGGATTCACAGCAAAAGTCATAGCTGTGGAGGTAGGTGCAAGAGGTCTAGTGGTTGCCTCAGTGTATGATCTACTGAAATTATTGGGTGTGATGACAGTCAAGAACAAAGGAACTTAAATGGCTCGATGAAACTGTGGAGCAACTGCTAGGGACTATGGAATTTAGGACAATAATTTATATACAACATAATGGTTATTTTCACAATTGCTGGCATCATGGATCAAACCAGCACATTAGTGAAATTGAAAGTTGCAACCAAGGTGGAGTTGGTTCAATTCCCAGTGCAGGCTGACACTTGGGAGTCACGACTGACATTCCCCCCTTTCAGTGTTAAGGAGATTATTAAAGGACACCTAACAGACAAAGGAAATCCTTATGATGATCAGATTTTCTTTTGTTGTAAAGCTCCATATTGAGTTTACTATCATATTATATGAGAAGAATTGTACCAAATGTGCTCAATACAAGCAAGGAAAAAGCAGTAAACAAGAACTTATGCGAAAGCATAGGTGAAAAAAATGCTCTTTTTATTTTCTCAAAGAACAAAGCGGTCTTTGTATGGTTTTTTTGTTTTACAGGTTTTTCATCTCCAGGGGTTGGCATGTATGGAAGAGACATATTTACTGACATGAGTTAGCGCTGCACTTGAAGAAGAAGTAGCAATCTGCTGAAAAGTACCAAAGCTAATATTAGTCTGACTATGATGGTAATTTCTCTCTCCGCCAGCTTCAGGAAAAATCAAGAGAGCAGAAAAGACCATTATATATCGCCTTTATAGACCTCACAAAAGCATTCGACCTGGTTAGTAGGGATGGACTCTTTAAAATCCTCCTGAAAATAGGCTGCCCTTCTAAAATGCTGGAAATAATAAAGTCATTCCATGACGACATGAAGGGAACAGTCCAATATGCTGGAAGCACGTCGCAGCCCTTTGATATACGAAGTGGCGTTAAACAAGGCTGTGTTCTGGCTCCGACCCTCTTCGGAATCTTCTTTGCCTTACTCTTGAAACATGCATTCAGAGATGCAACTGAAGGAATATGCCTTCACACTAGGTCAGATGGCCGTCTGTTTAATCTTTCAAGGCTGAAGGCAAAGACAAAAATCAGAAGGGTCACTATAAGAGACTTGTTGTTCGCTGATGATGCTGCAGTCGTCACTCAAAGCCAACAGGAGCTTCAGAGCTTGATGAATCGCTTCACTAAAGCATGCAAGGACTTTGGCCTCACAATAAGTCTAAAGAAAACGAATGTGCTGAGTCAGGATGTGGGTGCTGCACCAGTTATCACTATAGATAACTATGAATTGGCAGTGGTGCACCACTTCACATACCTAGGGTCTACCATCAATGACAAACTCTCACTGGATACAGAAATCGACAGCCGCATTGGCAAAGCTGCAGCTACCTTTGCCCGCCTCACATCGCGTGTTTGGGGAAACTCTAAACTCACAATGAAGACCAAAGCTGCGGTATATAATGCCTGCGTCACCAGCACACTCCGATATGGCAGCGAAACCTGGACGACCTATGCTAAGCAAGAAAGAAGGCTCAATACCTTCCATTTGCGGTGTCTACGCCGCATCCTCGGCATCTCGTGGAAAGATAAAGTGACAAATGTCGAGGTGTTGTCACGTGCTGGCCTTCAAAGTATGTATACGCTGCTTAGACAGCGCAGACTTTGCTGGCTTGGCTATGTTCGCCGCATGGAAGATGGTCGCATCCCAAAAGATATCTTCTACGGACAATTAGCAGATGGCAAGAGAACAGTTGGGCGACCACAGCTGAGGTTCAAAGATGTGTGCAAGAGAGATATGAGGGCACTGGACATGGATCCAGCAACATGGGAGGATGAAGCTGCCGATCGCACTAAGTGGCGATGCTATTTATGGCACCACCTCAGATTGGGCGAAGAGAGGCTCACACAAGAAGCAGAGGTGAGGAGAAAACGTCGAAAGGAGCACCAGGAAAATAAGCAGCTGAGGGCTGCCACCTCAGGGGCGCATTTCCATAGTCAGTTATGACTGAAGGGGCTATTATGATGGTAATGTATCACAAATAATCACATACAATTACAGCCATTTGAAGCACAAATAACGGATTATCACAGTAACAATAATTTCATGTTAGAGAACCTTTCAACATTAACAATTATCTTATAGGACATATCCTGTAATAGTAGAAAAAAACAAAATTACCACCAGTAATTTCTCTAAAGGACATTCCATTGTTTAACATTTTTGCCATAATAAATATAATGGCCCCTTCTTTACAGTTATGTCCCATCTGAACAGTTACGGGCTGCAATAAATTCATCAGCAAGCAAGCACTGAAGATCTGTTAAAAATAGAGCAGCTTAAATCATACACTACCGTCAAGGATACTTCACTCGGGATTTTACAATATCTTTTTTTTGTACAAAAATCTTGGCTAGACTTGTAGTCAAGTAACTTGAGCAGACTTGTGGTATGGGAAAAGGACTGCCTTGTAATGCTATCAACAGGTTTCCTCAATATGTGTCCTATCCATCGTCTTCTTCTCAACTCTTGTTCCACTGGCACTTGTCTGGTTCTTGTCATCAATTCCACATTTGTGACTTTGTCATACCATTTCAATCCTTCTGTTCTACGCAAGCACCCGTTTATAAAAGTCTGTAGCTTTTTGGTTGTTGTTTTTGTTGCTCTCCATGTCTCAAGAGCCATACAATAGTACTGACTTCACATTTGAGTTGAAGATTCTTATTTCTGTGTTGGACTTGATTTCTCTTGTTCTCCATATGTTTCCCAATGCAATGAAAGCTCCTCTTGCTTTTTGTATTCTTATTTTTATATCACTGTCTGTCCCTCCAACTTTATCTATATTAATGCCAAGATATGTGTACAATTCTACATCTTTTAGTGGTGTTTCTTCAAGTTCAACCTTGTTATCATTTCTTGCAATTATTCCAGCCGTATCATCATCTCATCTCAACCCGTAACGGGTCGTAGGGGTGCCATGGTGGAAGCATCAGCAGACAGGGTCCTCCACTGCTCTCTATCCTCAGCAATGTGTACAAGTGTGGAAAAGCCTTGCCCTGCCCATTCTTTGATGTTATCAGCCCAGGATTTTCTTCCAGCTGTATATTATTCTTACATTGCTATCGGACAGGGAAGTTACATTTTCATTACCAATAAACACATTCTGACTACTTGAAATTCCTGTTGTTAAACTTCAGCGCCACCAGCTTGCATTTCAGTATGCTTGCTGCAGGAATTTTTCTAACAGACAACACTAAAAGCAGTTGCTAGCAAAAGTATTTATCTTAACAACAACTGTATTTATCTTAACAACAACTGTTATTATAAAATATGAGACAGAGATGGCTAGATATGTTGAAAAAAAAAGCAACAGAAAATTATGAATAATGCATATTGAAAATATTTACAAAACAAGTGGAAGAAAAGTTAATGAACAGAAAAATAAAGATAATGCACATTTGGTGGGGGGTTTGTTGAAGGTAAAACACATAGAAGATGGAACAGACAGGGTGAGCTGGATTTGGGAAGAGAAACTAATGAGATATTATATGGACTGGAGACAAAATGAAGAAGATTGTGCTTTTGGCTTAAGGCAGGGGTTGGCATCTTGATCTTCCTGCAGACCCCATGGGATCGTTTGGTTGATCTCTGTATGGGTGACGGGGGGAATAATTTTTAACCCAGTTAAATTTTAGACTAGCTTTCTACCACCGTCACTTAAAAGTGTAGTGTCCTTAGGTTTAAAGGTTCTTTCACCGCATTCCCAGCACAAATCCACAAGCCAGCTTACTGAATTTCACTGTATATGTGCACTGCATAAAATAAAAAGCGATCTTTCCTTTGAAGTTTTTTTTTTTATGGTACGCCCGCTATTACTCGAGGCGAAATCTCTGGTTAATGTGTCTAACCTGAGACTGATTTTACAACCTTTGCAGTAACATTCTGTAGCATATTTAGTTGTAATTTTCCACTTCTCTGTCATTGGGGTAGCAGGAAACAGATTGTGCGGCAGAGATAAAAGTTACATGTAAGGTTGCAACTTATTAAAAATTAAAGGACATAAATGGCAAAGTCAATGTACACAGTAAATTTCATATTCGACTCTCCTCTCAGTCCTGACCATTTAACTCATTCTAACCTATGAGCAGTAAGGTGTGCCAGGTTACCCTATAGATATACTGCAGGCCACATGGTGTGCCTGCTTGATATGAGTTCCGGGTTTGAATGAAAAATTAGAAAAAATAATGGCCATAGCTTGTTCAAATCATGTATGCACTTCCAGTTGACCACGTGTTTTGAACTTGTAGTGAAAGAAGTATTCTGGGGCTTAATTTTTGCATACTTTTATCAAGTAATGATGTCATTAGGCAGTTTGTTTAAATGTAGCATAGTCACATGCATAATATTTATAAACTATCAACAGATCCCCCACAATAGATTATTTCTAAATGAATGTTAGCAATAACAATAGCAATAATAACCTATTTTAGATTCCGAGAAGGACGTTTAACAAATTTGATATTTTTAAGTAATAAATTCATTAGGACTGTGTGAGATTCCAGTTCAGCAATATGTGACTTCAAACAAAAAAATCATAATTTTCTTTTGTTTGTGGTCAAGCTTCTTGGATTAATTTTCAACTGGATATACATTTCGATTCCTAGGCTTTTACCGCCAAGGAATTTAAGCAGAGCTGAAATATTTGCACGTAAGTGCACAATTTTTATTAAATTTTTGTTCAGATTTTTTATGGTTTCTATACTTCATAAAGAGATAACAAACAATTATTACATCACTGTTAAGTCAAATTTTTATTAATGGAGTTAAGTGTTAAAGACTTGTATGTACAGGTCGGATTTTGTACACGCTAGTAAACACGCTCTGTGTGTTGAGAGATTTTTCTTAGTCGGGGAGCTGTATGCTCAGTAATTTTTGAACACGGCTCTACTGACTAGCTGTTTGTTTGTTTAAAAAAAAAATATGATAGGAATCTGGTCGAATGTTCTATGGAATAGTTTTGGGGGGAAAGGCGGATGAATTCTGCTCACATCTCAAGCTGCGAGTTCGCGCTTGAATGAATTGTACTGAGCTGTTTTGAGAAGCTGATTTTTCGTGACAGTACTTTGCTGGCAGAGCTTGAAAATGGACGTTTTACCATTTTTGCTAGTGTGTTCCAGCATATATCCTTTTGGAAAAGGAATATTTGATAATTGGAGAATGCACGTAATTGTAGATTGAGAGAGAATATATTCATGTTGATTCTAAGCCAGGGATATTACGGCTTACCTATTATGTACTGTGCATTTACCTGAAGATAGAGAGAGAGTATATATTCGTATTGATTCTAAGCCAGGGATATTACGGCTTACCTATTATGTACTGTGCATTTACCTGAAGATAGAGAGAGAGTATATATTCATATTGATTCTAAGCCAGGGATATTACGGCTTACCTATTATGTACTGTGCATTTACCTGAAGATAGAGAGAGAGTATATATTCATATTGATTCTAAGCCAGGGATATTACGGCTTACCTATTATGTACTGTGCATTTACCTGAAGATAGAGAGAGAGTATATATTCATATTGATTCTAAGCCAGGGATATTATGGCTTACCTATTATGTACTGTGCATTTACCTAAAGATAGAGAGAGAGTATATATTCATATTGATTCTAAGCCAGGGATTTTACGGCTTACCTATTATGTACTGTGCATTTACCTGACGATAGAGAGAGAGTATATATTCATATTGATTCTAAGCCAGGGACATTGCGGCTTACTTACTTATGTACTGTAGATGCTGGTGAAGCTTGAGAGATTTGGTACCTGTTATTTAAAGCCTTGGATAACGGCTTGCTATATACGGTTTATTCTGTGTACGTATCTATTGAACTGTTGATGTGAAATGTCGTCCCATGATGTATGCGTGAGTCTATCGTTAATAAACGTTGAAAATGGTAATCTAGTTCCACCACTTCCTGACTCCTGCGTGTTGCTGTAGTGCATGAGTGCAGTAGATGTGTAGCCAAGAACCTATACACATTAGCGTATATATATGTACACATCTGTCAGCCACCGGTAAGCCCGACACATGCTGA
The DNA here is from genome assembly GCA_024509875.1 of Oreohelix idahoensis. Taxonomy (NCBI): domain Eukaryota; kingdom Metazoa; phylum Mollusca; class Gastropoda; order Stylommatophora; family Oreohelicidae; genus Oreohelix; species Oreohelix idahoensis. Next base: position 362,938 of record JAMPIV010012890.1, read on the forward strand.
TTGCCTTCATCAGCGAATGTTAATAATAACATTTATCTTCTTCTTGAACCCCCCATTATCACTTTAACAATCACATAAGAACTCAACATTGTTTCACAACATTCTTCAGCCAATTTCCTCAAGTTTGATGCATTATACATATATCTGCCGAATTAATATATATGTCTACTGCCTGCTTTTAAAACATACCTTGTAGAAAGAAAAAAAAACGCATTTTGGGGCCTGGGTAAAACTGGAAAATTGCATGGGTTAGAATGAGTTAACAGACTGGGCAACCAATTCTTCAGAAATAAAAACTTATCTTTCGATATAAGGAATGAGATCAGTCAGTTTCTTGGCTAGCATACAAACCAATATGGGAGCTGGTTTATAATGCCCATTACAAGTCAACAAGTCCAATCTAGGCTACTAAATTGTCTTTGTTTATTTGTCTGTACAGTCTGCAGAAGCAAATGTTCATGTCTTCAGTGTGTGTCCAAAAGGCTGTAAATTAAATTAGCTAGCAGTGTCGTGAAGGTTACATGTTGCATAAGAAAAAATAATAAATAATAATACTTAATGAGAATTATATCCTATTTCTTGACGGAACAGAGTTTAATAACAGCTTCAAAAACCTTTTGTTACAACTGTTATGGTCTATATAGAAATCTTTCTTGTTATTAATCATCTGTTTTTCAAAAATAAAGTTAATATATTGTGGTCTGACAGTACAGAGGCACTGAATGTTTCTGTTGAGGTGGATTTCTAGGCCTAAGAATTAATGGAAAAATAAAACCACCACTAAACAAAATAATATGACAAATAGTTTAAGACACTTCATTAACATAACCGGTGTTCGTCTCCTCTCCAATCTCCAAAGAGGACTGGGTTGTGCCAGGAGCGAGAAGCTGGGTGGACATGTTGGACTGAACATCTGAATTTTTACCTGCAGAAATACACAATATTATTTTTACTGTCAATTAAACATGCGACCTGGTCAGAGTGATATCAGTAATTTATTCAAGTTCTAAACTTGTGTTCTCATTACAGATATCTTTCTGTTCTTTCAAATTTTGATCTGCTTCATTTTTATGAAATAAAGAATTATAATGAATACTTTCTATGCATCCACTTTGTCTTTGTCAAAATGCCAGTTATCTGAGCTATATGTTGGGCTACTGACATACAAACATCTGAAAATGTATCTACACTCACTGTTTGGTCTATTTCTTGTATCTCTAAGTCAGGAATGTTTCTGATATTTAAAAAAACTCCCATCTCTTATAAATGAAAACAATCTCATGTTCAGGCTTGGCTTGACATACTATCACATCTGACCTTAATTAGGTAGTGTTCAGATTTTCAGTAATTATATTATCTATGTAGTAACTTTTAAATATTTAATGTGTTTTTTCATAGCGACAGTTGTAGCTATATCTAATTACACAAGAGACGAGTGTACGCCTAGCATCTTTGCCAATGACTCGCATGATCCATGTAAAGAGGGAGGTAATAACAAATCGGACACCATTACAGAATGACTTTCCTCCTCTTAGTCATAAAAAAATGTGCTTTCTCCAACTTATCTTCTTGACAAGCCCTTCAGGTAAAAGATGGGGTAGGTTATATGGAAGATTATGGTACATGGCCAATAACACTAGTCAACAACCAAAATGTACCAGAAATGAAAATAGCTGATCTTAACTAATTTTGGTGTGCTGAAAACGAAAATGACATTAAAAAATGTTGATTGGCTCTAGTTTTCAAGATATATGCTACTAGTTTATTTAATTACGGTCAATTTATATATATGACGCAACTGTTGTGGGCGATTGCATAATTTTTTCTAATGACCAATAAAAATGTAACTAGAAGTTGATGATGCAATCCTACCTATGATTACATCACCTTTGTGTAACAAATATCGTATCTCTGATAAAATTTTGCCATTAGTTAGTGCATTTGTCCTTATCAAAAGTATCGTAGTTAGAAATGCCTAGGACATGTGTGAACAGTGCTAATAATTTCTGTTATATATGTGGTGAGGTGACATTTATATCACAAATACTAAATATAACTAAAGTGATTAAGAAGGCGTACAGTTTGTATTTTGGCTGCAGAATAGAAGATCAAGATAAGAGCTGGGCGCCATACATATGCTGCAATATATGTGCAGCACATCTTAAACTGTGGTTGACTGGCAAAAGGCAAGCTATGCCTTTTGCAGTCCCAAATGATTTGGAGAGAGCCCACTGATCATCTCAACAACTGTTACTTTTGCATGGTCCCTCCAATTGGGAAAGGCATATCAAAGAAGAAAAAATGAACTCTGGAATATCCAAACATCCCCTCTGCAATACGTCCGGTACCACCTGGCGATGACCAACCAGTTCCTAAAGTGCCAGAATCATTTTCAGCTGCTTCCACTGATGAAGAAGAGGACATTGGTGGTCCTGAACCATCAACCTCAAGTGACCCAGATTTTGAGCAAACTACATCCACTAAACCACTTAATAACCCAAGGTGAACTGAATGATCTTGTAAGAGATCTGAATTTACCGAAGAACACGGCGGAGCTTTTGGATTCCAGATTGTAACAGTGGAATCTCCTGGCAGAAGATGTTACAATTTCTGTGTATAGGAACCGCCAGAAGCCGCTTATTACATTCTTTTTCAAAGAGGGTGACCTTTCTGCGTGCCACAACATTTCTGGTTTAATGGCAGCCCTCAAAATCAATTACATACCGGAAGAGTGGAGGCTTTTCATTGATTCATCCAAGACGAGTCTTAAAGCTGTGTTGTTGAATAATGGTAATGTGTTACCGTCAACTCCAGTTGGTCACGCATTTCATATGAAAGAAACTTATGAAAACATTAAGCAGCTTTTGAAGTGTATAAACTACGATCATCATCATTGGTCACTTTGCGGTGACTTAAAAGTGGTCGCTCTTTTGCTTGGACTACAGGGTGGATACACCAAGTACTGTTGCTTTCTCTGTGAGTGGGATAGCCGTGCACGAAGTGACCATTACATCAGAAGACATTGGCCAATCAGGCAGTCATTGCAGCGTGGCAGTAAGAACGTTGAGAACCCAGCACTTGTCGACACCAGCAAGATTTTGTTGCCACCCTTGCACATTAAGCTGGGTCTCATGAAAAACTTTGTCACGGCAATGGAGAAAACAGATGAGGCTTTCAAATACCTCATCAGAAAATTTCCAAGACTGAGTGAAGCTAAAATAAGAGAAGGAGTATTTGTTGGTCCGCAAATTCGAAAACTTCTTCATGATGACGAGTTTCTTTGCGTGTTGCATGGCAAGGAAAAAGCAGCATGGCTAGCATTTAAGTCAGTGGTGGACAATTTTCTTGGAAACAACAGATCTGATAATTACAATGAAATTGTAGAAAATCTCCTTCTGATGTATAAGAGTCTTGGCTGCAACATGTCTTTGAAAATTCATTTTCTGGATTCTCATCTGGATTTCTTTACCTCAAACTGTGGAGCGGTCAGTGATGAGCATTGTGAATGACTTCACCAGGACATTGCTGCTATGGAGACAAGGTATCAAGGCAATTGGAGCCCTTCAATGCTTGCTGATTACTGTTGGACTGTGACAAGAGACACCTCATCGATTGACTACAAGAAGCAAGCAAAGAGAGCTCGAACAGCGACTGAATAATGACGGAATGGGTTCAAATGTCCCTTTTTAAAACATGATATGTGAACTTTAAATAATGTTTTTATTTTTTCTATCATTTTATTTTGAAATATCAATTAATTGAGTATGTAACCACAATTTTTATAATGCTAAAGTAGAAAAACTAGCTGTTCACCCCAGAGAATTAAACAAGCATACATTATTTGTATTACTGTAATGTAAATTCATTATTAAAAAAAAACCCAGAGCCAACTGGTGAATTTCATTATGATATTTGAAATCAGCATGTCAAAATCAATAAGAAATTGTATATTTAATTTCTGGTACAAATAACTTTTGAAAATTTGTTGACTAGTGTAATTATAGCAAAATGAAAATAAATTAAACAATACAGGTTCACAACCCTTTATCCGAAGTCCTTGGGGCACTTAGCAGAATAAACACGTTTAATATTTCTGCAGCAAACCGTATGAATATTCACACACTCGCCTTCAACACTCATTTCTTCATGATATATTCTAGCATGCTTCATGACTAACAAACCAATCAGTGGTATACAGTCATTTCTTCATTCACTCTCCCAGCATTTCTTCTTCTTTTTCTTCGTACACTCTCAGACGTGGACTTGAATATTTTCAAAGAAAGCAGTGGTTCTTCCAGTCTATGATGAAGATCTTCATATTGTTTGTGTCCTACACAATGTTTTCCTATGTGTCATTAGTTTGTGGTAGTCAGTGAAAAACTTCAACAACTTGTCTTTCTGTTTCTTTAAGTCATCAACAGTGGGCGGTTTCCACACCATCTTCTTGAGTTTTTGGTTTGGTTTGAAGGACTATCTTCATTGCACATGGACAACTCCATCAGTGCTCTGATCTCCTTCAGATCATACAAGGAGGATCTCAGCACAGTGCACGAACTCCGTAGCACCGGCGAGAATGCTAATGTGTGTATATAAGAATCACACATTCTATAAATATTTTTGTGGTGGGTAGGTTTCTGAATTTTTAACTTCTCCCAGGGCAGCGGCCTTATCGCCTACTCTTTACAATTTCCAACTTCCGTGGGAATTTTTAACGTGCACAACTTGCACATGGCACCTACAACTTTTTTGCAATTATCCGAGAAGGCTAGGCATCTGATCTCACTATCCAGGGGGGAGTATGACATCATTAGGACCACTGGCTCTGAATATTTTCATAAATTATATTCCCTCAACTGGGAATCGAATCCGGTACCTCTAGAATTCGAGGTGGATGCCATACCTCTTAGCCACTCCGACCCCCACATCTTCTTCAGTAAGATGCCGTACAGACACACCAGGACCAAGCTTCGGCAATTACTTCCCTTTCCACGCTATCAATATTGAGAGATACTTCCTTTTTTTAATCTTCTCACTGTTACCCACAGGGGTATCTGCAGCTCTTTTTGACATTTTCACAATGCAATTAAACTCAAAATTACAACAACAAAAATAAAAGTATCCAAGACTGGCAGCACAGCTGAGACATAACTAAACTTGCTGTGCTAAAGAAGTAAACATAGTTCAGTTTCACAAAGCTCTGGTGTTTACATCGACTTGTCTAATGTAGTGTCCATCTAACAGCGTGGCAGTATAAGCTTATGGACAACTGATGCCTTACACCTGCTTGGGTCTTGTGATGAACAACAGTGAAGTTTAAAAAAACTTTCAGAGCTTTTCAAATTTTGCAATTTCGGATAAGGGATTGTGAACCTGCACCATGATGGAAAAAAAAACCTGTACAAAATCCCATTAATACCTTGTTCACAAATTTTTTTTTTTTTTCCAGAATGACCCTTATAAGCCTGATACTATGCATCAGACTTTCCTTATCACTGCAGTTGCTCTAATGCTGATGCTCTAACACAGACTTATTCCAGATATTTTATAATAACGTTATAATGATCAGCAGATGTTATGTTATTTTTGGAAAAGCAATAGATAAATATTCTTTTATTCTAAACATAGTCTGTTGTTATTTGAGGGAGAAATAATAAGCAGTACTGCGTGTTGAACTGAGCTGTCTATAGTGTGTACGTGGGAAAACTGTAAGGAGTACTGTGTGGTGAGCTGTCTATAGTGTGTATGTGGGGAAAACTGTAAGGAGTACTGTGTGTTGAGCTGTCTATAGTGTGTATGTGGGGAAAACTGTAAGGAGTACTGTGTGGTGAGCTGTCTATAGTGTGTATGTGGGGGAAACTGTAAGGAGTACTGTGTGGTGAGCTGTCTATAGTGTGTATGTGGGGAAAACTGTAAGGAGTACTGTGTGGTGAGCTGTCTATAGTGTGTATGTGGGGAAAACTGTAAGGAGTACTGTGTGGTGAGCTGTCTATAGTGTGTATGTGGGGAAAAATGTAAGGAGTACTGTGTGTTGAGCTGTCCATAGTGTGTATGTGGGGAAAACTGTAAGGAGTACTGTGTGGTGAGCTGTCTATAGTGTATATGTGGGGAAAACTGTAAGGAGTACTGTGTGTTGAGCTGTCCATAGTGTGTATGTGGGGAAAACTGTAAGGAGTACTGTGTGGTGAGCTGTCTATAGTGTGTATGTGGGGAAAAATGTAAGGAGTACTGTGTGTTGAGCTGTCCATAGTGTGTATGTGGGGAAAACTGTAAGGAGTACTGTGTGGTGAGCTGTCTATAGTGTATATGTGGGGAAAACTGTAAGGAGTACTGTGTGTTGAGCTGTCCATAGTGTGTATGTGGGGAAAACTGTAAGGAGTACTGTGTGGTGAGCTGTCTATAGTGTATATGTGGGGAAAACTGTAAGGAGTACTGTGTGTTGAGCTGTCCATAGTGTGTATGTGGGGAAAACTGTAAGGAGTACTGTGTGTTGAGCTGTCCATAGTGTGTATGTGGGGAAAACTGTAAGGAGTACTGTGTGGTGAGCTGTCTATAGTGTATATGTGGGGAAAACTGTAAGGAGTACTGTGTGTTGAGCTGTCCATAGTGTGTATGTGGGGGAAACTGTAAGGAGTACTGTGTGGTGAGCTGTCTATAGTGTATATGTGGGGAAAACTGTAAGGAGTACTGTGTGTTGAGCTGTCCATAGTGTGTATGTGGGGAAAACTGTAAGGAGTACTGTGTGTTGAGCTGTCCATAGTGTGTATGTGGGGAAAACTGTAAGGAGTACTGTGTGGTGAGCTGTCTATAGTGTATATGTGGGGAAAACTGTAAGGAGTACTGTGTGTTGAGCTGTCCATACTTCTTTCAGCTTTCCTCTTCTCACAACATGTCCCAAAGAAAGTGGACTGCTTCCTTTTGTACACTCGCCTCTTTCAGGATATTCTCATTTACTGCTTTTAGCTGTTCATCATGGTACTCTTCTCTAAAACCATTTCTCTATGGCCTCCAGGATCTTTTTGCTTGTTTACTGACTGTCGATGACTTATTCTATTTGATAGGATCAGCTCTATGTAACAATAAAAAAACTCTCTCCTTTCCTCCACTGACAAAGCTTTGTTGCAGGAAATATTTTTCATTTTAAACAATGCTGTTTTTGCTTGACCTATTCAACACTTTATCTCTAAGATAGATCTTCCATGTGATGTTATTAATGTGCCTAAGTGTTTTTATCTATGAACTTCTTAAGAAAAAAACTGTCCCATTCCCATCGATGGTGCTTCCTGCAGAATACAACTGATATCACACTTCGTCCATTCACAGGATTTGTCAGCGGTAAGAGAGTGATTCCTGTGAAATTTTAAAAAAAAAATGTTCCCCCCAAGTCCTTTAAAGCAAATTTTATTCACCATCATTACTGCCTCTTAGATTGTGAAAGAGTGTAGGCCTTCAACCAATTTAGGTCAAGTCCTCCCTACCTGAGCCATCCGCTTAAGTGCCTTCTTTATCCCTTTTATTTATGTCTCCAGAACTTTTCTCAATGTGTTTTTCGGACTCCCTCTATTTCTCTTTTTATGTGGATTCCAAAACTAGGACTGCCTTGTAATACTATCAACAGGTTTCCTCCATGTGTATCCTATCCACTACCAGTGTCTTCATTTCATCTCCTGTTTCACTGGCAATTGGTTGGTTCTTGTCATCAGTTCCACATCAGTGATTTTGCTGTACCATTTGTTGTTATTGTTTTTATTGATCCAGTGGCGCTTGGGCTCTCGCCCTTCAGCCCAATGCCATGTAGTGATATCTGCATGTTTTCACAAGTTGTTTTGTTTCTCCATACAAGATGTTCCACTTATCTGGCCTCGGAGGAAGGAGCATTTTCCTAACATCGTCGAGTGCTGGGCAATCAAAGAGATGGAGGTCAACAGTTTCGTAAGGGTAGTTACACAGCTGGCACTCTGGAGAGTGTTGTGATTGGATTCTGTTCAAGTGACTGTTGAGTGGTATGTGTTGTGTTCTGAGCCGAAAAATGGTGCTCTGATCCCTCCTTGTAAGATGGCCAATGGTGTCATTAGGATCAGGACCGGCCATATGTCTGTAAACCTTTCTCCCAGTGTTTCCCATGGCCCATCTGTTCAGCCAAGTTTCTTTGTTTGTTGTTCGTATGAGTGATTTGGCTGTTTGGAGAGTTGTTGATGTGAGTGGTTGGTCTTGTCTTGTTCCTTTCTTTGCTAATCTGTCTGCTCTGTCATTATCTGGCATATTTTAGTGACCAGGGATCCATTGCATAACTATTCTGATGCCATAGAAAGTGATAAGCTGATCAGCATCCAGGATTAGTTTGGCCAATTCTGTTCTACAATGTCCACTGCCTTCCAAAGCTTGAAGGGCAGACACTGAGTCAATAAAAATGACGATGTTTTGAGCCTTTGAGGGAAAGGCATCAAATACAGTCTTCAGATGGTATACGGCTGTTTCCAGTGCTGCTGTGCCTTCCTTCTATTTTCTATGCAAGCACCCATTTATGAAATTGTGAAACTCCTTGGTTGCTGTTTTTGTAATCTTCATCAAATGTTATTACAGGTGTCTTCTTTTATCTGAACACCTGAAAACTAAAATATTCTCAAAATTGAAAGTTTCTCGGAGTGACTTTGGGCAATTTTTTAACACATTTTGGGGCGAATTTGAGCTACTTTTCAAATGTGATTTGGGCGACATTTGGAAACCAAAAAAATCCAGTTTCCGAAACACAGCTGTGTGTCCACGACGATTTTAGATAAAAGTATATGGACATGTATTTCATTGTACTTGTCTGCACACTGGTTCAAACAAATCATGCTAGAAGGAAAAACTATGTCAGTGAATAAAAACCTGCTCCAGTAAAAACTGTGAATAAGGAATCCAAACTCAAATGGTGAGGTTATGGTTTAAAGAAAAAAAATCTCCCAAAAACTACATAATTCGAAACCAACTAATAATAATTTTTTTTTTTTTTTTTTTTTTTTAACCAGCGGCACTTGGGTTTTCAGCCCTTCGGCCCAATGACATGTCATTGCGAGGCTGGGGAACCTGAGGACTTTCCTTCCAACCCGGTCAGGAGCTTCGCTCCTTCCCATCCACAGAGGGTTTATCACAGGAGCCGTTCAGGTTATTCAGTCAAATTTCCGGCCGTAAACATTTCTTCAAACGCCGCCACCCGGGTTTGAACCATGAACACCTGGTCGCCAGTACAACGCCGAAGCCATTACACCAGCGCGGCTCCCAACTAATAATAATAAATTTATGAGTCCGTGTTCATAGTTAACAAAAAGGGTTAGGGAGACTGATAAGCAGGAAATACTACCATTCATTTCTAGAAATGCAGCATATTTTTGGCATACAGAAAGATATCAACCACAGCAACAATTGTTTGCAGTTCAAAGAAAGAAGTACCTGCCACCAGAAACAGACTAGGAATGTCAGAAAAAAAAACCAAACAGTTTAGAAACTTAATACTCAACTCTTCATTTCTCATCTTCCTGACACGCTAGCGGTGGAGGAAAAAAAACAACATGCTTTCCAAACATGTGATCTAAATCTGCTATTCCTGGCTAAGCTACTTTAGTTTAATATATAGGGTGATTGAACAATCACTTCTTATTTTTAAATTATTGGTTTGGTTTTAAGTACTATCTTCATTGCATATGGACAACTCCATCAGTGCTCAGATCTCCTCCCTTAGATCACATGAGGGTGATCTCAGCACAGTGCATGAACTCTGTAGCACCGGCGAGAATCCCAATGTGTGTATATAGGAATCACACATTTTATACATTTTTTTGTGGTGGGTAGATTTCAAATTTTTTTTTTTCTTTTTAAATTTTGCCAGGGCAGCGGCGTGATAGGCCTACTCTTTACGTTTTCCAACTGCCATGGTATTTTTAACGTGCGCAACTTGCACACGGAACCAATTTTTCGCCCTTATCCATGAAAGCTAGGCATCCGGTCTCACTACCCAGGAGACTGGGGGGGGGCGGGGGGGGGGGGCGGGGGGGGGGGGGGGGGGGGGAGTATGACATTATTAGGACCACTGGTTTTGAAAAAAAATTTCCATAAATTATATTCCAACTAGGAATCGAACCCGGTACTTCTAGAATTCAAGGCGGATGCCATACCTCTTAGCCAGTCCAACCCCCCGCTTTTTAAATTATTACTTCTTCGCTCCTACCCAATAAAGTTATATCCAACAAATGATAAAATAAAGAGAGTTAACTGTTATGAGAGTTAACTGTTATGAGAGTTAACTGTTATGAGAGTTAACTGTTATTTTATGACACAAAATGCTGTAGTACATTGACATTACAGTTTAGTGAGAGATCAGGTCTGTTCAACAAATGATTTCACAACAGGCAGCAACTCTGGCTATCTTTAGTAATATCATTTTATTGGTCAGTTTAGATTTTATTTTCGTTTAATTTTTTCCTGGAAATACAAAAATAAAACTAATTACTCAAATGGCAGTTACTGCTCCCTGATTTGACATTTGTTTCACGTATATCCAGTGGATACACAATGGATACAAGTGAGTACACACACATTTTTTAATGTGAAGTGAATTTTCAATCATCCTGTATAAATCTAAGTTTGACAGTCATAAGGTGTCACTTTAACATGTTTTTTTGTTGAAAAAATAAAATCTTGCCTCGTTTTGGTGACGCGCGACCCACTCAACCTAGACACAAGGTCCGTCAGTTATATTAGGGTGCATGTCCAAATATAAAAGACAGTGTGGTCTGATTTTATTTAAACTCTAACATGTAATAGAAATTTGTTACTTGAAACTAAACAGCAATATAGATGCAGTCATGATTGTGCAGATGGCACAGGACATGAGGATTAATGGTCAAGTCATATACCAGATGTGTATGCATGGAGGCATACCTGAAGTCATCGTTGTATGACCATCAGCTTAGCACAATGCTATAGTATACAGATGTGGAAGTGAAGCTCTGTCAGTGAGGCTAATTACACCCTCATTGACTCTTGAAATCATCCACACACTTCCAGGGATTCCCATGTGGTGAAACATGTTGAGAACTCAGCATTGCACCTAAGCTTGGAGGAGTCACGTGAGCCCCAGACGTAACGCTGGGTTTTACCTGCTTGGCTGCATGCAGGAGGATATGAGAAGTAGCTCTGTGTAGGACGTGACAATTCCTTGGGAGAGCCTAGAACCCAAGCACAGTATTTTAACTCTGCATATCTGGAGAGCCCCCCCATGTATTCCCCTTGGGAAATGCATAGTTTGGGACCAGATGCGATGATTCTTTAAATGCAAACCAAGGTGGAGAAACTTGAGCTCATGACTTCAACTCAAACCATTTTGGAATGACAGACAAGCCACGATCTACAGAGTGTAGATAATACCAAGGAGTCTTCAACTTGGTATTGGCTGCAAAAGAGCTAGAAACACTATTCCTCCTAGCTTGGGACCAGATGTGATGATCCTTTAAATGCAAGCCAAGCTGGAGAAACTGGAGCTTACGACTTCAACTCAACTGTTTCGGAATAGTAGAAAAGTCACAGGCAGAGCCTAGATCTACAGTGTAGATAATACCAAAGAGTCTTTAACTTGGCATTAGCTGCAAAAGAGCAAGAAGCCCAGCAGCCTTAGTTAAACAACAACAATACCAGACTAGTATAATAATGTCATTTAAGTGTCCTGTGGGTCTCTTGGTTACATGTATATCTCTGGGTGAACATGTAGTAGACAATGTCGCTATGGGTATCTCTCTCACAGATTTATTTTCTGCAACCTTCTGGATGAGTTCTACTTCTCCCAAAAAGGTGACTAACATGAGGTTGTACATGTGGCTGGCAACCTCATCATGTAAAACAAATTGCTATGGAAACCACTGCTGCAAGAGCACGTGAATGTCCATAAGGAGCGCAGAGGAAAATAATGATGATGATTCTGTGTCTTTACCCTAGCATCCTGTCTTAATGTGGCACACATTATCTATACTGTTGACTTTTAAGTGGTCAACAAGAACCTTGTATAATAATGTCTTACTGTGGCACACTTTATCTATACTGCTAACTTTAACCTGGTTAACGAGAACCTTGTATAATAATACATCTTACTGCGGCACACATTACCTATACTGTTGACTTTAACCTGGTTAACGAGAACCTTGTATAATAATACATCTCACTGTGGCACACATTATCTATACTGCTGACTTTAACCTGGTTAACGAGAACCTTGTGTAATAATACATCTTACTGCGGCACACATTATCTATACTGCTGACTTTAACCTGGTTAACGAGAACCTTGTATAATTATATGAAGATGTCCATGTCATGCTGGTGATAAAAATGTGAACTGATGACTTCTAAGCAGCCCGTTTGGTCACTCAGTCACAGTATTAAAATCTGTAGATTAATTAATGTAGATACCCTGTATGTACAGAAACAGCTGCTTTTAATAAACCAAAAGGATGTAATGAATATGAATATTCTCACTTTCAGATTGGACAAAATTTCAAATAAACATTCAGAATGTGATGATGGGGTTATAGAATTATTCTAACACTAACTAGTAACCCATCAAACACATGACGGGAAAGATCTATGGTGCGCTCTTTCTGCTTCATGTCCTGAGGATGGCACCATTTCTTATGTGTTCAGTTTCTTCTTTCTAATTTCCTTTAATCTTCAGTGATCTTTGTAGTGAAACCTGTCTGGTTGCACTGGCTATGAAGTTATGGAGCGACATGTCAAAAACGATGGGTGAAAAAAGTTTTTTTTAAAAATAGCGTAATTTGACTAATTACTTAAAAGCTCTTTTGTCACAATATTTTTCTGTAAATGTATGTTATTTTAAAAAATTTCGCAATGGTAGCCTGCGTCCTGAATATATACTTTAAGTCTGTCAAGGTTTCTTTCTCATATGAGAGTTACACAAAGTTGACCATGAGCAAATACTACTTCTGGTAGGTATACACCTACGTGATCAAATGACTGTCTCTGTGCTTTTGTTGATTTTCATGGTTAAAGCTAACATCACAGAAAACTAATGATGTCTCCAGATGAAAGGAAGGCTTGTATCATTTGGTGCTAAACTGATGCATGGAATGAAAACTCGCTTGCCTTTATTACTGCCTGTGATGATTTTGGCAAGTATGAAGTTATTTTGAAGGGCCTTTACAACCAATCTTGTGCCATCCAAGAGACATTTATTTACATACAGGTTTCTGAGTAGCATGATGAATGTACAGATTTTTATCTTCAGTAGGTATGGAGCAGTGGAGGACCCTGTCTGCTGATGCTTCCACCATGGCACCCCTACGACCCATGACGGGTTACGGGCTGAGATGAGATGATGAGGTATGGAAAAATTCCAGATGGACAGAGCTGATTCCAAAACTGTACTAGAAAATCAACGGTATTATTGGGGGTCTTCAGTAACCATCGAGCCAAGCGTAAAAATAAATGAAGAAACTGAAGACAGAAGAAATGGACATGTTGAAGTAATAGCACAACATTGTGCTCTCCTATTATTTCCTATTTACTGGACGAGGTACAAATGTTTTTTTTTCAATGCAGCCCTCTGTTTTCAGTTTTAACAGAATGTTAAAGTTAAACACAAACAAAAACATGAAAAGGTACTGGGTGGCTCTTATATTACGAAACTAAATTATTAAACATTCCTGTAATTTCTTGATGGGTTACTTGTGAAGAGATCTGTGAAATTTGAATGGAACAGAGAATCTTGGCCTCTACTTTGGATGATTTTAATGGGTGTTCAAGATAACTTCCACTCTAAAAGCACACTAAAATGTGAGCCATTTCCATATTTTCCCAAAAGGAGGTGATATTGTTTCTTCCGTTTCTTCTTCTTCTTCTTCTTCCGTCCTTAGCCAAAGACCGACCAAGCAGTCAGAGGCCATCACGCCTTGTGGCGTCTTAAGGGCAACAGCAGATTGATTTTCTCTGTTGTAGTTTCCCATCACGCCTAGCGGCGTCTTTAGGGCAACAACAAATAGATCCATCTGCCGTTGTTTCCGTAATCGGTGTGACAAGCCAACGGGTGATCAGCCCATTGGGCTCTTCCGTTTCAGATGCTATTAAATTTCATACCGAGGAAAATATATTGTTTTGATGATACCAGTACCAGTTATTTTTTCAAATGATGCACACCAAGCAAGAATATTCTGGTGGAAACAATTTCTCATAGGTCTTCTAAAGTTTTAAAAAAAAAAGGTTTCTTTTTTCATTTTTTAAACATAGAAAAATTATTACAAACATTAAAAAAAAAAAATAATTCTAGAACGGTACAAATTTTGAGACCTTGCATAAAGCTGTAATTAAAAAAAAATGTCATATTAATTAACATCTTACTGTAATCATCCAAGAGACGTGGAGGTAGGAAAAGGCATATACTCAAGGCTATACACATATGCCACACACTGTGAACATATTTATAGTTGTCTTCAGTTTCAAAAAATGAAAATACACAGGCTCCGATACCAGCAAGCACCAAGCCGGGCAACAAGAAAAAGACATAACGGCGCCAACTGGGATACAGCTTCTTTCTTTTGTACATTTTATGACCCTGGAGGAAAAAAAAACATTTTATCAAGTTTTAGTCAAGCATAGTTTGATGTGCAGGATTTCATACAGTACAGACACTAAATTAAAAATATACAAGGGGATTGACATAAGTCTTGGGCCTGACCATGAAGGACATGTCACAGAGAGCTGAAATTTTGTATAGTGTTTATTCCTTTTCAATATAGCCACTGTCTGAATTGACACACTTCTGCCATCTCTGCTTGACCTTGAAAAGACCTTGGGAGTAGAACACCCTATTTTTCAAACTAAACCAGTCATCACATGCCAGTATAACCTCTTCATCGCTGTCAAAATGATTTCCTTTTAGCTGTTTTTTAAGATTTGGGAATAGAAAAAAGTCTGATGGAGCCAAATCTGGAGAATATGGTGGGTGTGGAAAAATTTCAATATTCAAATCGTTGGCTGCTAGCTGCACAAGCTGTGCTTTGTGAGAGGGCGCGTTGCCTTGAAGCAAAGGAAGATTTTGAGTGCGCGTTATCCCTCGTTTCCTGGTCACAACCTTCCTTAGTTTTGTGAGAAGATCTGCATAGTACTGTCCGTTAACTGTGTTGCCACGAGGCAGATAATCTTTCAAAAGGACACCTTTGCCATCCCAAAAAACATTCAGCATCACTTTTCCTGCAGATTTCTGCGCCCTCGGCTTGACAGGTGTTGGGGAGCCCGGGGTTTTCCATTGCATGCTGGCAATTTTGGATTTGGGGTCATAATGGTGTACCTAAGTCTCATCTACTGTTACCATGGTCTCCAAAAAATTTTTTGACAGACACTTTTTGAGCAACTGTTGACAGCAATTTACCCTCGTTTGCTTCTGTTCACGTGTCAAAAGGGGAACCCAGCATGCACACACTTTTCTCATGTTCAGTCTGTTGTGTAAAATTCTATAAACTGTTCTTTCATTTAGTTTTACTCTACTAGCTATCTCCACAATTGTCATTTTTAGATCCTGGTCAATGATTTTCTTCACACTTGTTGTATTTTCATCGTTGCACTCTGAGTATGGTCTACCAGATCTTGGCAGATCAGCAACATTTTAGCAGCCGCACTTAAACTGTTGACACCAGTTTTTTTACCGAAGTATATGAAGGACAAGAATCACGAAACACTGGTTCCATCTCCCTGTGTATTTCTGTAGGTGTTTTTCCCTGAAACATCAGAAATTTTATCACAGCTCTGGCTTCCTTCTTTTCCATTGTTTTGTCAAATCTTTGGAGCAGCAGATCTGGTCAATAGGGTACATTGCGCCATGGACCGTAGCAGGGAAAACCCACTGTGGAGACAGAGATGCAAAGCATGAACCAGAGCTGGGGCACCATAACAAGGATGATTGCCGACCGAGCAAAATGGAGACAGTTTGTTGCTGCCCTACAAGACGCCACCAGGGATGATGATCACTGTTTGCTTTGTCGGTCAGCGGCCAGTGACTAAAGAAGAAGATAGTCTGATGTGACATAGTCAGTTGTAGTTTGGTACATTACAGTGTAGTTTGGTATAATAGAGTGAAGTGAAATTTTGGTAAAGTATAGTAAGTATAGAGTATAGTATGACAAGGTCACTCATGTGGAATCAATAAGAGCCAGTGAAACAAGGGATAAGAAGAAGATCCTGGAGATGGATAGGACACACATTGAGGAAACCTGCTGATAGCATTACCATGCAGTCCTTGTTCTGGAATCCTAAGTGAGACCAAGGAACACATGAAGAGAGCTGGGAGACAGATGTGATGGAGATGAAGAAGGCATGGAAAGATCTTGAGCAGACGGCACGGGACAGGAAGACTTGGTATAAGTTTGTTGGAGGCCTACGCTCTTTGAGGAGCTGAAGGGTGATGAATGATAGTAAGGAACCACTGCTGCAGGAGCATATGACTGCTTGGTGGAGGCTTCCTGCAACGGAACTAGCTACAGTGGTAGCTCCATGCTCTTAATGAGCGCAATGGAAAATGATGATGATAGTGCTTGTGCAGAAAGGATTTAGGAGCAAAAAAGGAAAAGAAGAAGAATAGTGAAGTGTAGTTCGGTCCAGTATAGTGAAGTGTGGTGAGGTATAGTGTACTTGCACAGGTGCTTCATACACTTCACGTGCTCAAGCAGTGGTTGTTTTTGTGGCAACATGTTTTGTATAATGATAAGGCCATTAGCCCCAAAGCACAACTCTTCTTTGTCATCATAACTTTCCTTTTCACTCTTTATGGAGCATGCAGCCACCACTGTGACTGGTCTCCTTGCACGAAACCTGCACCCTCATACATAAACACTCACACACATTAGAGAAATCTTACATGTCCCCCTCATACATAAAAACTCACACACATTAGAGAAATCTTACATGTCCCCCTCATACATAAAAACTCACACACATTAGAGAAATCTTACGTGTCCCCCTCATACATAAAAACTCACACACATTAGAGAAATCTTACATGTCCCCCTCATACATAAAAACTCACACACATTAGAGAAATCTTACATGTCCCCCTCATACATAAAAACTCCCACACATTAGAGAAATCTTACATGTCCCCCTCATACATTAAAGTACTCTTACATGCACATTTACAAATATTAAGGTACTCATAAATGTCTACTCACACACACTAAGATACCCACACATGTACACTTACAAACATGGATACAATCTAAAATGTACACCCTCATACATACTCTACATTCACAAATATTAAGATACTCATACATGCACACTTTCACACATATTAAAATAATCTCATACCCTCATACACATTAAAATACTCCACATTCACAAATATTAAGATACTCATACACATAAAAAAAAAAGGTAAAGGATCCCGTTACACGCCCATTGAGGCATATTGGTAATATGGTGTTAGGCCCATATTTTCTTGACCATCGGCACACTAGGGGTGATGTGGTCAGCATCACGCCGGCCGCCTTAACCTTCCCAGAAGTTGCTCTGGTACCCAGTTGGGGCTGGGTCGACCCAGGAGCCGTTTGCGGCCTAAAAAAATCCCACCTCATCTGGGGATCAAACCATAGACCACTGAGCTAGGAAGCCAGTGCACTAACCACTATGCTACCGCGGCTTCCTCATACACATACACACTAATATATACTACTGGACAAAAGTTAAGGGCCGCCATTCAGTTTAGACAAGGTTTGTATAATTGATTGGCAAACAAGAATAGCAATTATGAAAAAACTTGCTGGAACAACTTGGGGTGCAGATGAGAAAGTGCTTAAGACGTTGTACACAGGGCGAGTGAGGCCAGTTCTTGAATATGGCATGGCAGCATGGGCAACAGCAGCTAAGACAAACTTCGATAAAATTAGCAGACTCCAAAATCAAGCAATGAGAATTATAACGGGAGGCATGAAGTCAACACCTATAAAAGAACTCGAAAAGATTACTTGCCTCCAGCCAATGACAGATAGAAGAGACTGCAGGGCTCAGCAACAGGCCGAAAAATTCAAAAGACTAACAGACCACCCAATGTGCCATAGAATAAATGCTCTTAGAAGGCAAAGACTCAAACGAAGTAATTTTGTAGAATCAACCAAATCACAAATGAGAGCAGTATCCATAGATGAAATATCCACTGTTAGTTTAATTGCATCGTTGAAAAGCCAAAATAATACAGACCTGGATGATCTCAGAGTAGTGCTCCACAAACTTTGTCAACGATTCAAAAGTGTTGTGATCCAATGGATCCCATCTCATTGTAACATCGCCGGCAATGAAGAGGCTGACAGAATGGCAAAAGAAGGTTCACATCTACCTCAGCCTGATGCAAGCATAACTTTTGAGGAGGCAAAGAGTTTTATCAGAATCAGTTACAGAAACAAATGGAATGTAGAACATCCAGGGCACACACAGAATGATGCTTACTACCAGCTCCACAGAAGAGAACAAGTGGTAATCTTCAGACTCCGCACTGGCCACAACAGATTGAGATACCATCTATTCAACAAGCTAAAGATAGGAACTACCGATCAGTGTAACTGTGGCACTGATAAAATGACTGCTGAACATCTGCTTCAAAGTTGGTACAGAGAAAGTGCATATGGCCGACGCCAGCTCCTTTCGTGGAAAAGCTTTACGGGGATTCAAATAGCCTCAAACTGACTTCTGCTTTCTTTGAGAACATTCAAGTGGACGTCTGAGAGTGTACGAAGAAGAAGAAGATTGGCAAACTGTAAAGACAAGTGAAAATGTCATTAAAACTGAGCTCAGAGAAATGTGTATACATTTCTGTGTGCACTAGCTTAATTTTTTTTAAATGTCCAAAAACTGGGTCACTTTAACCCGCACGTGAAAATTGCCACTGTTGCTGCAAAAACTCATGATTTTTGCAACACGCCTGTTACGGTGTTATTTTAAATGACGGCGTCTGCTGGGGTTTAGCCGTGCGCAACGTTTAGGGGTCATTAACATTTATAGAATATGTCGATATTTTACGGTATACTGAACGCGAAATATATGCGGAGATTATGACGCATTCGCGTTGGGAAGGTCACGCTGGGTGACTTGGTTACATGGCCCTTGTTACGCTATCCGTCAAGCAAGAAAGTCGTGTCTTGTATTTCTTCCAAGGAAAAAGGCTTAGTATATAGCCTATAATATATATATGAATCAATGTAGAACTCAGGGTCAGTTTGGATATTAATCTAAGTATGAGATTAAATAAATTAAATTAAATTATGGAAGGAGAATCGCATTATGATTCAAATTGTAGCTGTCAAGAACTCATGCGCTCATTTCTGGCTGTTGACTACAACAGCGCACGTATATAGCCACGATGTTCATCTGACATATTGTTTTGACACGGACGGATACTTACTGATATTATTTGGAATTCATTGTTATGCTGAACTGTACATGAAGTTTTGTGAATGTCGGATATCGTCTTTTGTATGAACCTCAATACATGTGGACTCAGAACAGAAGGCTTGATCTTTTACTTACGTTTCGGGTTTGGTTCACAGCTGTTAATGTTTACGTTTTCCAGCATGATAGCTCTCCCACAAGGGAAATCAACTAATATATAATATGCAAATCAGAACGTCGAAGGGATGTTCTGATGGTCAGAGCTAACCATCAATACCAAACATTAACTACGTCTAGAGAGTGACGTTACTCTTCAATCAATAATAGAAGAACGAAGGAACAGCAGCAAACACACCAACCAGCCCGTCACAACTGGTGGCCAATAGTGGTCTTGAAATTTTCAAAAGAGCGAACCTCAAAAAAAATAAGACATTTTTCCTTTCGAGCCGAAATGGACATTATTATGCAAAAACACCGGTGACGTCATGCCCTTGACAACAGTACGAACGGTTGCAAAAGTCAGCAACATTCAATGTCCTTCAAAAAAATTTATTTGGAGCTCTCAAACAGCAAATGAAACATATTACTAATGTCTTCAATGTTTCAAACAAGCTCGCGAGTCTGTTGGCGAAGCAGATAATGTACTGTATTACTGCCAAAAAAAGATAAGTAACTGATTTTAAACGTTACCATATTTCGTCCTGTTTGTCCGATAACGCCATGTTCTTTTTTTTTGTAGCCATGTTAAATATTGTTTCTGTCCTTTTACATGTAGCGGGTATGGATGGGCGGCGAATTATAATCAGTTCTATGGCTCCTTGGATGCTACGAATTGATTGTAATTGTTCTTAAGGCCGTGAATTAATAGCATTTCGCGAAGAACGCGTCGAATATATTATCGGTGATCGTGTCGTTCGGACTTGCATTAATTCACCTTGCATGTTAGGTGTATAGTCGTGTTATAACTGTGGTATTCTAGTGTATTTGGTTCTAATTTTTATTCAGTTCTTTAACAATGTTTGTAATCTATCGTGTTTTTTCTGACCTTACTATCTTTCAGTTTATATTTTTGTTGTACAACCGTTAATGAGTCCATGTATACGTCACTAATTGTTGTGTACGCAGTTTAATTATCTATTCAGTTCATTCTTTGATTCTCACTTCCGGTCTAGGCAACTTAGTTGTAAATGCATTTTTATTGTGAAAATGTCTTTGTTGTATGTTAATAATGTTCTGTAATCCTTGGTTAACCCATTGTATTGTTTGTCTTCATTTCATCCATTTATAATTTAATATTAATGCTATAATTTATTCATTAATAAGAGTATAGATTAATATGATTAAATTTTTATGAGTTTTAAGGAGAAATTATGGACTTTGCACCAATTTGCAGTGATGGTCCAAGAAATGGGCAATGCACTTTATTGCTCATGATTATGACATAATATACTATGATTAATTATTATAACTTTATAACATATTAAGACATATTAAATATTAATTAGTACATTTTCTCAGTACTACAGTGGGAACTTGGTGACAATTAAGATTAAATAACCTAATTATTTAGGAATAATACCCATAATTATTAAATATTAATATTAAGTGCATGATATAATTTCAGCACCTTATATAACTAACTATCATAACTATTTATGATAGATATTAGCGGGTATATATATATATAATATTTTTACAAAATATTATAGATTTGTGGAACTTATAAATAACAGTACGGGAATACTGCAATTTCTTATATTAATTATTCATTCGTTGAGTAATTATAATTATCGACATAAATTCTGGTGGTGATTACAAGACATAAGTAATTGAATACTTAAATAATTCAACTTCAAGAATGCTTACCTTGGATCATTTCATTAAAATTGGAAAAGATTGTAACAAAAAAGGAGATGCACTCCTTGAATTTGCGGAACAACAACTTTCGAACCATAAGGCAGAGATGGAAGAACTTGAAAAAAAAGAGGCTGAAAAGAAAGCTATTGCTAAGGCAGAAGAGGAGGAAAGGAAAGCTATTGCTAAGGCAGAAATGGAAGAACTTGAAAGAAAAGAGGCTGAAAAGAAAGCTATTGCTAAAGCAGAGAGAGAAGAATTAAGACAAGAAGAAGAAAGAAAAATGGCAAGAGATGAAATCCTACGGATTGAAGAAGAGAATAAATTGAAACGACAGGAAATCATACTGCAGCAAGAAATGGAATTGCAACGGCTTAAATTGGAAACAGCAAAACTTAATTCGCAGGGTGCTGCAGCAAGCCAAAATGATAATGCTCAATCGGGATCTTCTTCCAACCGACTTAAGGGCAATTATTACTTTAAACTACCACCATTCAAATTACACGTGGACGACCTATCATCATGGCTGGCGCGCTTTGAGGATATATGCAAGGTCAATAACCTTGACAAAACTGCATGGGCACTTAAACTTAAGGAATTTCTGGATGGCGAACCTGCAAGTGCAGCACAAAATATTGATCCTACATTAGCCACAGACTATGAGGCCATTAAGACTTTGTTATTACGTCGTTTCCACTTGAACGAAGAGGCATGTAGATTACGTTTCAAAAGTTTGTTGCCAGATAATAATAAAGATTTTACAGGATTTATTGCTAACATACGCAATACTTTTAACAGATGGGTTGAACTAGCAGGTGTCAACAAATCTTACGACAAGTTAGTCGATTTGTTATTGAGGGATAAAGTATTATCTTCTGTCAGCCCACCATTCTTTGCTTATCTGCAAGAAAGAAAACCAGAAACTATTGATGAGTTAGAAAAAATTTCTTTAAATTACTGCACAGCTCATCCGAATGCTAATATTTCTGGCTCGTTGATAAGAGAACCTCTTCCTGTAGCCTCCAATATGGCATATCATAGTAATAACAAACCAAGAACACACAGTGTAGACAGAGGTAGGTTCAAAGGAAACTATGACATTAATTTTCATAAGGGACAGAATAACTTTAACAATAACTTTAATAGAGGAAGACAACAAAACAGAAATTATTCACCTCAGTCAAGATACAACAGTAATCCACGTAACTCAAGTTATAATCGGTCATATCAATATAATAATGGTAACAATTGGAAGAATAGCGATAATTATAACTCGAGACATCGAGATAACAATTACAATAGACGACAACGGGATAATTCAACTAATTATTCTCGTAATCGTTCTCATTCTCGTGGATCTTCACATTATAACCATAATACCGGGGCAGCAGTTACAAATGATATCACCCCCTAAGGTTCAGGTTCCACCTAACGATAATACAATGCATTCTTCTGCTGCATGCTTTGCTATAAATTATAACGTGGCGAATAGTTGCCCACAATGCAATCTTATTTTTCAGAAGGCAAAGGAGACAGTGCTAAACTGCGGACACATTCCACCAGAAGTAGGTCTTGCAGCCAATGATGGAACAGGCTCTCTGATTTTTAACAGAGGGATAGTTAACGGTTCTATAGTTTCTGTATTGAGAGATTCGGGGTCCACAACCATTGGAGTGCGACAGTCGCTGGTACATCCTAGCTGTGCAACGGGGGAATATGTCCGTTGCATGACTTTTGGGGGAACTATTGAGTTTTACCCCACAGCTATTATCCATGTTAAAACACCTTTTTTCACAGGGAACGTGAAGGTATGCATGCTGAAAAAGCCGATTGCAGACCTTATGGTGGGTCGCATACACGGCAGCAAGGATTGTTCACCAGAAGATATTATTGAATGGGAGAGACACAATCTATGCACTGGAAACGCCGTGACGACTAGAGCTCAGACTATGCTCATGGAGAGTGTCAATGATAATAAGATGGATGCAGAGAAACAGGAGGATATTGAGGTCAATTCACCTATTGACAGGGAATCATTTGCAAACAAACAAAAAAATGACAAATCTTTAAATAAATTTTTTAACCTAGTTAATAAGGTTGATAATTTAACATCAGGTAATAATAACAAACATTGGTTTATTATTAAAAATAATATACTGATTAGATGTTTTAGTGATAAATCACAGGTAAAACAACAAGTGATGGTACCGGCTGCTTTTAGACGGTACATTCTTCAACACGCGCATGATTCGCAGTGTGCAGGACATATGGAATATACTCGAACACGATCTCGAGTATTGTCTTCATTCTTTTGGCCAGGAGTATCACGGGATATTTCGCAGTATGTACGTTCTTGTACTACGTGCCAGGAAGTGAAAGCACATGGAGCTTTTCACACGGCGCCTATTCAGGCTTGCGATATCTCAGTACGACCTTTTGACAAGATGGCCATAGATATAATTGGTCCACTTCTACCATCTGCGAGAGGACATAGATTTGTTCTCACGTGCATTGATTTATGCACACGATGGCCAGAAGCCATTCCATTGAAGACCACCACTACCACAGATGTAGCTGATGCATTACATCTAATTTTTTCTAGAATAGGGTTTCCTAGAAAATTATTATCTGACCATGGGTCGCAGTTTATATCAGATACCATGAAGGAAGTAATGAAAACATGGAACATTGATAAGAATTTGAGTAGCATTTATCATCCCATGAGTAACGGTGCAGTTGAAAGACTTAACCGTACGCTTAAGCAACTTTTACATAAGGTTACTGTTAAACACCCTCAGGACTGGGACAGAGCACTCCCAGCTGTCCTGTTTGCTTACCGAGAGGTGCCACATGAACAAACTGGCTTCTCTCCCTTTGAGTTAGTTTTTGGTGCCCCTCCGAGAGGTCCTATGGGACTGATAAAAGATTTATTAATTGATGCAGAGATGACTCAGGACACTCAGTCATCTTATGAGTATGTGATTAATCTTCGGAATAATATTATTGAGTCTTGCCAATTGGCAACAGCTTCTTCTGAGGCTGCAAAAGCTAAGGCTCGATCTATACAAAATCGATCTAGACGATTACGCCAATTATTGCCAGGCGATGAGGCTTATGTATTACTCCCTCACAATAACAATAAGTTATTGATCTCATGGACTGGTCCTTATGACGGTGTACTCTCCATAGAAAAAAAAGCGAGTTGCGTGATACTGTGGTTTCCGGTGCGCCTTCTGGCCCAGTATCTACGACTTTAGCACCTGTTCAACGGGAGAGTGGGCTCATCCCTAATCTGTTTAAGTTCCCAGTAGTAGACTATTCGCAAGCAGCCTGGGGGTGTCACTGCTCTGCGCGGACCTTGTTTACCGAGGCGGCGTCCGAGCTCGTATGGTAAAAATATGGTTGCATTATCTTCAAAATAGCCCTGTCTTTCCGGTGGCTTTTCTGCCATCCTGCAACTTTGAGTTAGGGAGTTCTGAGCTCCAGTCTCTTTCCCAGGCATTTTATCCTGGCCTGGCACGCATACAGAGGACCCCACTTCTGGTTCTAAGTTAGCAGTTGGGGATAGGTGGGGTAGCACACTGTGCATTCCCCGTCATCCAGGGGGCTCTCCAACTATGCAGAGCTTGCACAATGCTGTGCTCTGGTTCTGGGCTCTCCCAAGGAATCCTCACGTCCTGCACAGAGCCACTTCCAGATACCCACCACCTGCCAACCCTCCATTGTAGAAATCTCCTGCATGCGGCCATCCAGTCAAGAGCCAGTATTAAGTCTGGTGCCCAAGTGATCCCCCCAAGCTCAGTGTGCAATGCTTGGTTCTCATCATGCTGCAACACAGGGGGGATTGTGATGCTCAGCCATCTCTCTCAACTCTGCACCGATAAGTGACATCGGGGACTTAACTGTGCCTCAGTACTGGGAGGCCCCGGTTCCGGGTACACCACACACAGCCAATTGAGGCAACGGTCGCCGTGGGCGTGTCTTCAGTGGGGAAGTTGTGGAGTCTTCCTGTCCATGTTCTTGCACATTCTAACACTGCCCGCAAGACATCGGAGGTTTGGAGAGTGGCCTTCTCTGCTTTTTTGAGCCGGGGTGGGCTCCCCGGGCAAGTCTCGATGGGGATCGGGACGTGTCCATGCGCCAGTGGGCCCAGCATCGGCCGCATCTGATGGAGGACATGCTCTGCCAGGTTTGAGTTAGTAAATTCCAACTTTGTCATCTTCATGGCATTGTGATGCTGGGGTGCCTGTGAATTTCCTACCGCCCCGGGTAGAAGCCAGAAGTGTACTGTGCCAGCTCTAGGGGAGATAAAGGGGGTGTTTCTGCATCTCCTTCTGATACGTAGCTAAGGTAGGGCTCACAGTGCTCATTCCCCGCCACCAGATTGCCTGCTGGTTACGCCGAGTTCTCCGAGGCTCTAGGCATGTGACCAAGAGTTGAAGGCAATAGGATCGTCACGTCCTGAGTCTCTGTGCCTGTACGATGGGTTCCGATCTTCAGGGAGAAGTCCACACTCGTTCCCACTCCCAAGACTTGTTCAGTATCCATCTGGCTCCTTCCCACCCACAGAGGGCGTGTACGGTGTAGTGCACCGGTTTTATTATCGAGGTTTGCTCCTCTAGATCCGTTGTGTTTAGCCTGAGGATTCGCACCCTCAGTTACCAGGACTACCTCGAGGAGGGTGTGGCTCTTCACCACGCACAACGATCTTGGGGTATGAGAGGTTTTGCTAGGCCAAGAGACTAACACCGCAATGGTCGCTCCTTTCATGAACAAGAATTCACTAGGCCTAGGGTGAAGCAAGGGGGGAAACCCACTACCCACAACACCAGCACATCATACCCTCTGTCTGTAAAAGACTTTGCCCCACTGGTCCTTATAAGGTTACTGATAAAATTTCAGACGTTGATTACGTCTTAGATATCAAGGGACACAGAAAGATATTCCATATTAATATGCTCAAGCAATTTCATACACGTCCTATACACTTACAGTCAATTTTTCATGAACTAGATGACAATACGGTATCTACTTGTCATTATTCTAATCTATCTGTTATACAGGAGGAAGAATCTTCTTTTCCTGAAGTGCAGATGCCTTTACCTGTACTTATTGTCCAATCTACTGAATCTTGGCGTGATGTGACCATTTCTTCTACGGTTACACCGCAACAGCATCAACGCATTGCTGATCTTCTACAATCATTCCCAGATGTGTTAACGGATGTACCGGGTTGCACATCTGTAATTAGTCACGATATTATTCTGAACGATGATACACCAATTCGTGTTCATCCTTATTCTGTACCTCTACATTTTCTGAGTAAGACATCTCAGGAACTCGAACAGATGATATCATTAGGTATTATTGAGACTAGTACATCTCCATTTTCTTCTCCTTTAGTCATTGTCCGGAAAAAAGGACAACAACATACGTTTATGTGTTGACTATAGGAAACTTAATGCGCAGACAGTACCTGATAGCGAACCACATCCTATCCTTGACGATTTACTTCCTCGTCTATCCAATGCTACACTTTTCACTAAAATTGACTTAACCAAAGGTTATTGGCAGATTCCACTAACCGAAAGAGCCAAATACTACACAGCATTCTCAACTCCACAAGGTCTTTACCAGTGGAACGTGATGCCTTTTGGGCTAATGAATGCTCCAGCTACCTTTATTCGCATGATGCGAAAAATTTTAGCAGGTAGATCAGATATAATTACCTACATTGATGACATATGTTTGTTTAGTTCATCATTTGAGGAACATTTTTTGGGTCTTAAATCAGTTTTGGAAATATTGCGGGATAACCATTTAACCGCTAAACCAACTAAAATTCAAATAGCGTGTAATGAGATAACATTCCTGGGGCACATTATTGGATCAGGACGTATCCAAACAATTCCCAGTACGGTTTCTAAAATATTAAATTTATCTGTTCCTCAAACGAAGAAACAGGTTAGGAGTCTGTTAGGGTTAATCCAATACTATAGCAGATTTGTACCTCACTTATCATCCATCACGGCTGTCCTGTCATCGTTATTAAAGAAGAACATGCCATTATGGATAAATTGGACAGACGAATGTGACAAAACTTTTCGCACTATCTTGAACATATTTTCATGCCCACCTGTTTTAAGATTATCAGATGCCTCTAAAAAGTTTGTTCTACGTACAGATGCGAGTAATTACGGACTCGGGGCTTGTCTACTCCAATATCATGATGATGTCCTTCACCCTGTACTTTATATCTCACGTAAGCTGAAACCTCCGGAGACTAAATATTCGACTGTAGACAGAGAATTGCTCGCCGTAATCTGGGCAATTACCAAACTAGAAAAATGTTTGCTGGGATCTCCATTTCTGATCCAGACTGATCAGAAATCTGTGGCAGCATTACGTCGTTCAAACCATAAAAGTCCAAAGCTTGCACGATTTGCTATTGCGTTGCAACCATATGAGTTCGAAATACAGTCGATACCAGGAACTGAGAACGTCATAGCCGATACGTTGTCCAGACATCCTACGGATTCTGAATGAATATTACTATTTCAAGAAATTTTTCTGACTAATCAAGCATTACATTTACAATGAACGTTATTAATGCCACGTCAGAATATACAACACTTCATTTGGACTTCCTACTTAAATAAGGACATTTCGAAATAAACTATTGTGATCAAAATATCAAGTTTTACGCATTGTTTGAAAATTTGGACTTCACTTCCACTTTGCGTATCACTCATTTCGATTGAAAAACTGTTAAAAAGGAACAATCTCTGATGTAGACGGGACAGATACGTTGATGACTTATTCAATTTACGTTCAAAGTTTAATAAAGGAACTAACGATGATTGGATAATCATATCAAATTTCGATAATATGAACCTTGGGTCTTAATGAACTTTCATACAAGTCAACAGGATGTAACAACGATTGGATCTTCATGTCCGATATTGTTAAATTTTCTAGTTATTAAATTAATATATAATAAAATAAAGTTAAATTGTGATGAAATAAAAAAATAAAGTATACTAAGAAAAAATGAAACAAAATAATATCACACCAATTAAACCTTTTAATTAGTGTAATTATTAAGGTAATAGATATTAGATTATGACATTTCATATTTATAGTTAAAATGTATGAATTTTTTTTTTTGTTCTTTTCTTCTGATTGCGTTAATTTAAATAGGTATCTATCCTTACACTTCATTTTCACACGCATTCTAATTTAATGTATACTTTAATATTTGGTTTTAATTGTCCGTACTTCTCAATTTTTATTTCTTTTACTCTCTTATACTACTTCTCATTTTCTTCAATTAGATATTAATTAGTTAGTACCATACGTACATATTATAATTAATTATTTTAATTTTAATTAGTTAGAATAATTTTAATAACACCTCACATTATTAGTTAGTCGATACATACAACAAATTAATTAGTTAATTAGTTAGTGACAGTGACATTTCCTTGTTTAATATAAGTTATATGTATGATATGACGTTGATTTTATTATAAGATATTACTGACATGACCACGACACTGTTCTAGATAGAACATCGTAGGTCATACGTCGGGTTTTGTTAAATTTTTGATAATTTGATTAATATTATTCAAAAAAAAAATCTATCTAATAGATTTTTTTTCCCCCGTCTGACAGGAAATCTGTTACGGTGTTATTTTAAATGACGGCGTCTGCTGGGGTTTAGCCGTGCGCAACGTTTAGGGGTCATTAACATTTATAGAATATGTCGATATTTTACGGTATACTGAACGCGAAATATATGCGGAGATTATGACGCATTCGCGTTGGGAAGGTCACGCTGGGTGACTTGGTTACATGGCCCTTGTTACGCTATCCGTCAAGCAAGAAAGTCGTGTCTTGTATTTCTTCCAAGGAAAAAGGCTTAGTATATAGCCTATAATATATATATGAATCAATGTAGAACTCAGGGTCAGTTCGGATATTAATCTAAGTATGAGATTAAATAAATTAAATTAAATGATGGAAGGAGAATCGCATTATGATTCAAATTGTAGCTGTCAAGAACTCATGCGCTCATTTCTGGCTGTTGACTACAACAGCGCACGTATATAGCCACGATGTTCATCTGACATATTGTTTTGACACGGACGGATACTTACTGATATTATTTGGAATTCATTGTTATGCTGAACTGTACATGAAGTTTTGTGAATGTCGGATATCGTCTTTTGTATGAACCTCAATACATGTGGACTCAGAACAGAAGGCTTGATCTTTTACTTACGTTTCGGGTTTGGTTCACAGCTGTTAATGTTTACGTTTTCCAGCACGATAGCTCTCCCACAAGGGAAATCAACTAATATATAATATGCAAATCAGAACGTCGAAGGGATGTTCTGATGGTCAGAGCTAACCATCAATACCAAACATTAACTACGTCTAGAGAGTGACGTTACTCTTCAATCAATAATAGAAGAACGAAGGAACAGCAGCAAACACACCAACCAACCCGTCACAACGCCCCACTAGTTCAAAAGATGAAAAAGTGAGTTGAATTTGAATGCATGTGGAAAATGATCATCGGTAAAGAGTGTTCACCGTTGGTATGCAATAAATCAGTATGACAAGTGGTCGAAATGATCATTGCATTAGCCATGCCACCAAGGAGAAGTTTCAGCACTGTAGACCGTGGTCGAGCCATGGCATGGATTCAGGATGGTCAATCTGTTCGTCATGTTGCAAGACGTTTAGCAGTGTCCCACTCTACCATTCAGACTTCTTGAGAGATTTCAAGCTACCGGACATTTGGAAAATCGACCCAGCTCAGGAAGAATTATATAAACCTTGTCTAAACTGAATGGCGGCCCTTAACTTTTGTCCAGTAGTATATATTGATGCATGTACACTCTCACACATGCTAAGATAGCCATACATGTACATTTAAAATAAAGTGCTCATATAAGTACGTACACACACACATACTGACACAAAAACTTACCCATGAAGTCACTATGACAAAAACACCACATCCTATAGGTACGACTATAACACATAAACTGGTTTTATCGTAAACAACACCTATAAGAAGACCGAATGCGCCCATAATGTACAGCGTGGGGAGT